>JBBDGP010000990.1:3060000-3642477 GCA_037952835.1 Lithobates septentrionalis | reverse complement strand
ACCGAAAGTGATGAGTAAATGCAAAATAAAAAAAAAACAGAAATAGAATAAATTTCTCCCAACACTTGAAATTTCTCCCAACACTGTTGTGGTGACATTTGTCTAAATCTGGCCATAGATGGATTGAAATTTGGCTGGTTCAGCAGGGACTGGCCAAATTTGATCCAACTATGGGTAGGCTGGTTGTACAGAAGACTATCTCTTGATCGACTTCAGTACAACCAGCCTGTTACAAATTTTTTGCTCGATTAGTACCACCGGCACTCTCCCCGCTGTCAGAAATCAATAGCACTGTGGGAGGGATTACCCCATCCAACTTGAGTATGTGAATGGGGGAATTGATTCATTTTCTTTCATTCAACCCTTTCCTCTTACATCCTGTTGTGTCTCTGGGTCAGGAAGTGAAAGAAATTTTTTAGGCATGAACGCTTCCCAAAATTGCTTATCCAAAAACTAAAATTGCTTATCCAAAAACTTAACTAAAAACTAAACTAAAGAAAGTTTTGACTTTAGATATACTTTTTTGGGGGAATATAATACAGATTTCCAAACTTATAACAGTCTCTCCCTACCAGCACTAATTTAAAACTAATTAAAAATACATTCTTCTTGATCCTTAGCCCTCTTTTACTGCAGCCCTGAACTTCTTCACTTTGCCACCTTCTATCACCTTTGCCGATAAGTCGTCCTTTAGCCTGATCTTGCTTCTTCTGCACACTGTGCATGACCGCTTTCCTCTTTCTGGAATGGACATCTCTCTTCTGTCTCTTTGATTCCTCCGTTAATATTCTAACCCCCTTTCTCTCTCTCTCTGTGCTTGGACTGATTCTCGCAGCATTTTTCTGGTACCCTGTTATACTTTTATTTCTATTCCTGCTGAGATCTGGTCACATGACTATGCCCCGGCTAAGTATGGCACTCAGCAGTTGGCTTTGTGCTGGAATCATTTATAATGAGTATCTTGCTTTCAAGGCGCTCTCCAGCCTGCATTCTTCAGCATGTTCGACCCGTATCAGCAGAGCCTGGTTTAATCTTGGTGTGTGTGTGGCCAGCTTATGGGCACCTAGAGCCATTTACTTGATGTTCTGTTTATGTCCTTCAGCAGAGGAAGCTGGTGTTGGAGACACTCCCAGCCAAGAAGACCAGGCTGCAGGGGATGCAGCCAAAGGTACAGTCACGGGTGCGTGTTCATTCTACAGCTAAGTATGGAGGATTATTAAATGGTCTGATCATGCTGAAAAGAGTTGTTTGAGAAAATTTGGCATCTAGGTAATAATTGGCATCTTCTTTTTCTCACCAACGGAGAGCATCCAAGGATGACTCTGTTGGAGACAAACCCAGTGAACAGGCTGTGCATATGCAATTGTGTAACCTAGTTATATAGGATGGTGGATAGAGCATGCAAAGCACAGAACTTGGTTGGTTGCCACCAACAAATTTTAATAAAACAAGGACAGGATCCGTAACCAGGTCCATAACAAATCAGAATCCACTTAGTACTGGTAACTTGAGTAAAGTGAATTTTGATAGCACTCTCTGCAGTGTTAATACATATGTTGCTGAATATTATGTAATATGGCTATATTTTACCAAAATATGACTGGTTTGAAATGGGTATCAGTTTTGTTTATCGATTTAGTAAGCAGATTGATAAACTTTAATTTCTGATTGGTTGATAGGAATCACAGCCCACAAAAGCGATGTGTGTCTGTGGTTATAACCATTTCTTTACTGCTGTGAAATGAGATGTCGCAAGCACTCCATTGCAAACATATATACACATTTTTTAGTGCAATGTCACATCAGTCAAGTAAGCCAAAGTTTCGGGGCCATACATGGTCCCTTTCTTCAGGCGACTTGAGGAAGGGACACTGCATGGCCCCAAAACAATGGCTCATTTGACTTGTGTATCATTAAACAGACAGAAAAAGAGTGTAAATGTTTGCAATGGAGTGCTGGTGATGTCTCATCTTTTCACTGTGATCTGCATGGCACCAGGGCTTTTTTTCTCAGAAAACAGGTGTAGGAACTCAACGACGAGCCACTCCCCCCACACGCACACACCCTCCAAACTGCATCAAATAGTGGAGGTGGTCAAATTTCATTAACAGTGAGAGGGTCTTAAAGGGGCATTAAATAGCCGGCGTGCATTACGTGCAGAGTTGGGGGGGGGGGTGTAAAACAGAGTGCAGAGTTCAAGGTTGCGCTGCATACAGAGTGCAGAGTTCAGGGGTGCGCTACACGCAGAGTGCAGGGTTCAGCCTTCTTTCACAGCTGCTAACTTCTGCATTCCCCATCCGCATCTCACTTTCACCCCTCTTCAGCTCTGACCTCTACATGCAACCCCCTCTACTGCCCCCATATTCTCCCCTTCCTTAAAAGCTCCACCATCTTCCACCTTACTTTTGTTGCTGTATTAAGTTGAAGCACCCAGCCAGCTCTAGTACCTCCCCACACACTGTAGGTGGCTCTACCTCTTTCGTTTGCAGGGAGACCTAACCGTTGTGTCGGCATCTTCATTGCACCCCAGGAACCTGCATCTGCTTTGTCCCCATCCTGTACTCAGTGGGAGCCAATCAGGAGATCAGATCTACGGTAGGCCGTTGAAAGTCAAGCTGTCACTTGTAAACACAGAAGCTGGACTTCTGTGTTTACAAGTGATAGTGGTGAGCTGGGAGCAGAGGGCCTGAGTCAGAGATGGTGGAACTGTGTTCCACCAAGTTCCAGCTGAAAAAAGCCCTGCATGGCACCATCTGCTGCAGTCACTATGCGCACTCATCTGTTACCAAGGTTGAATGCTGAAAGGAGTGCAGTCCTATTCTATTTATTTGTTTATGGCTGCTTTCATTTTATTATTATTAAGGGTTTATATAGCACCAACAGTTTGTGCAGTGCTTTACAGTATAAATGGAGACAGTACAGTTACACTGCAATTCAAAACAAGAAGCTTAGGAGGGCCCTGCTCCTGGGAGCTTACAAAATATTCAGCAAAGATTGTTTAAAGAGAACCAGTCACTAATGGGCATCTGTAATTGGTGACAGGAACACCGACAAGTCCTCTCCCTCTTGCATCTCTTATGTGTAATCAGAATAGGATGCATTGTAAACAGAAGAGGGGTTCTGATGCCGAGAGGTTGATTGGAGCAAGTGAGGACCCCTCTGTGTTTCTCGAAAGGTCTCAAATTGGGGATTGTCACTTAGTCTAAAACTTCCCTCAAAGGCCAGAGTAATATGTCTAACATGCAGACATGAACCCTAAAGTTTATGTAAACCCCAACAACGAAGGTCCCTTATTTTCTCCATTTTGTTCTATTAAATACTGTATACTATTAAAAATGTTTTGTTGTATCTGTTCAATACGTGCAAAAAATGCCAGTTGATCAGTGAAAACCTGTAGAGACCCAAAAGCATAGTGCCTCTGCTGCACTGAAATCCCAAGATTCTTATCAGCCATGCCCCGTTCACCTTTGTGAACATAGTGGGAGGTGTTACATACTTCCTCTCTTGGGTGTCAATGCTTCTTCTCCCTATATACAGTACAGGGAATGAGCGTGGCCACCCTCGGACAAGTAGTGTGTTACTGGCAGGATTTCCAAGTGAACATAAAAAGTAAAAATGTAAACTAATGCAATCACCAAAATGTAGGACTTGGTAAGCTGTAATATATTACATTGTCCTTCATAGGTTTATAAACTAGACATGTGCACAGCCAAAAAATTCGTTCATTTTCGTTTTCGTTTCATTCGTTTATTTATTTTTTTTCGTTTTTCGGGTCATTCGTTACGATCGCGATTCGTAAATTCGTTCATTCGTAAATTCGTAAATGCGTTCGTTCGTACATTCGTAAATTCGAACATTCGTTCATTCGTACATTCGTTCATTCGTACATTCGTACATTTTTACATTTGTTCATTTGTAAATTCGTACATTCGTAAATTCGTAAAATCGTACATTTGTAAATTAGAAAATTCGGAAATTTGTAAATTCGAAGTTTGAAAATCCAAAAATCTGAAATAGTAACTAAATATTTAATTATAGGTATTGTAATTTCCTTTCAAATTTGACTGTCAATGAACGTAACAAATACGAATTTATCCGAAGTTACGAATTATCCAAAACAAATGCTGCATCTAAACGAATGGAACGGAACAAATTAATAATAAATAATAATAAAACGTTGTTATTATTATTATTGTTATTTATTATTATTAATTCATTACGTTCCATTCCATTTTTTCGGATCATTCATAACTTTGGATAAATTTGTATGTGTTACGTTCACTAACAGCCAAATTTTAAAGGAAATTACAATACCTATAATTTAAAAGTTACTAGTAATTACTAATAGTTAAATTATTATTAGTTAACTATTATTTCAGATTTCCGATTTTTCAAATTTACAAATTTACGAATTCACTAATTTACTAATGTACGAATGTACGAATGCCCAATTTTATCGAATTTACGAATATTCGGAAAAAAATCGTTAAACAAGTTTTCGTTAATTCGGATATTCCCGAATTAACGAATTTGTCGAAATTCGTTAAAAAACGAATTTGGAACGAAACGAATTGCACATGCCTATTATAAACACTTTAATCATCAATGCATGGACAATGATGATAATCTGTAGCTTTATAGTTGGCCGTACAGCTGTAGATGTAAAGTGTAAATGTATAATCTATTATTTCATACTGTAACACAATATCTAAAGTTTGTTCGGCACCTGATCCCTTTCATTCTCACTTTCATATTTGGGTATTTGGGTAGATCAATGTTGGACATATTGGTACCATGTATAATGCTTTATGCACATTTGCTGTATAATTCTTGGATCTCAGCCAGCCCTGAGTTAGCCGTTTTTGATTTGTATAGCAGTCATTGACACACATTCATTACATGTTTCGTTTTACTACATCAAACTTGCCATTTTTACCCGAACCCCAGAAATTAAACCCTCAGCAGCCACAGGTGAGACAGAGGCACAGGAACTTTCTGGCAGCACTCCAGAAACGGAATCGCAACGGGAAATGGCGGACATTTCTGAAACTTCCGATTGGACCGAGAAGGAAACCCACCCACAAGACTATTGCGTTGTTACTGGAGACACCTACGAAGATATCAGTTCAGGGTGGACTGCCATAAGTGGTGAGGTTACAGAACCTTCAGAAAGACCGGATAAACTGCATGACTTATCCAGGGGAACTAACGGCAAAGAATATGATCAAGATGGTTATGAAGGCAACCACATCTCATGGGAGGAACGCAGCGATGAAGGTGGAGAGTTGGAGCAGGACATTGTTTGTTCTGGAGGCATTGGGGAAAAGTCACCTCTTGTTCTAAAGCCTCAGACAAATGGTCTAGTGGTAAAAAGCTTTACAACAATGGATGCCAACAAGCTGCTTGATGGTTCTGTTTTCACTGAACTGAACGATAAACAGGAGGAAGGAGGAGAGAAGCCATATGTTGACTTAGCAGCTGGTACTTTCTCTGCAGAAGACCAGTTGGTCCTCCCTCGCCCACGGCCCTCTGTGTCTGTTTACCAAGTGGAGGTCGATGCCAACAGAACTATAGACGGTGAGAACAAAATAGAACCATGTGAAGCTGCAGGCACACCTAGTGAAGAAATCTCCGGACAGCTTTCTCCAGTTAGCAGTGAGACTGTGGTGGCCCCCAGAAAGAGAATCTCTCCACATGGGTCTGGAATACCTGTCAGCCGTGTTCCTGTTTTCAGAGGTGTGTTTCCAGTTGACTTCTAATATGGCTGGTCTACTAAAGCCTTCTCTGACCTCCCATGGCTGCCTTCTGCTTTTCTAACTTGCTTGAAGGACGCACATGCAGGTGTGCACATCCCGTACCTTCCCTTTTCACCCTTCCCAAGTATTGTTCTAGATGGTTGGTTTTGTGTCACCCATAGAGCATGACATAATTGCATGGTCTCTGTCTACCCGCACCTCACTGCATGTCTGCCCACTGTGCACATCATGTGTGCTCATCTAACACTGAGAGGCACTTAGACATTGGGTTACCACGGCTCTGCTATAACAAAGAACTTCGGGAAAATTGTATTTCTTTTTTTTTTTTTTTCCCCTTCTCTGGTTTTCATATTAACCTTGGTGCCCTCTCCGTTCGATGATGAATCACTTGGTGTTTGAGTTAGATCCTCCTTGCTTTAAGCTGATTATTTGATCTATAGAAATTGACAAGCCCTTTTACTTTAGATTAGCTGCCTTTAATTTAGATTTAACTGTGTTTTTGCTGTAGTGTGCATTCTAGATGTTCAAAATTATTTCTATATTATTTTGTTGTCAGTGGTATGTTGACTTTTTTCCTTCACATGGTATATCTGTAGAAAATGTTAAGTTAAGCAATGTTCCCTGTGTCATGCGGCTCAGAGCTATCATTAATGTGACCATCTGCTGCCTTTCAGCAGTTGTTCAGTACCTGTTGGTCTAAGTCGGTGTTTCTCAACCTTTTTCCAGTCAGGGCGCCTTTGAAAAGTATTTTCAGTTTTGGGGCACCCCAGTCCAAGGCTTGGTTCACGTTACTGCGTGTCGTGGAATGCTCTACTCTTTAGGGGTGCTAATAATTCTTAATGGTACCCCACACATTGGCAAACGTGGGGTGTTTTTGGTGTGGCGCAGGGACTTCTTTCTATGCATTTCTGTGGGTAGGGCAGCTCACTGAAATGAATGGGCTGCCCTACACGCAGCACGCAGATGTGAACCAAGGGCTTGTTCACATGTGAGGTTGGGGAGCGGTAAAACCACGTGGTTGAGCTGTTTTTACAACCCCAGCTGCTCTCACTTTACCTGCAGAGGAAGCAACTGGGGGTGTACTCATGCTGTGGCCGCAGCTGGATGTATACTCAGGGTGAATGGGGCTGTACCGCAACCACCACTGCAACTGTGTGCATTGCACGCGGTTGCTGTGTGGTGATGCTGCATTTACAGGGTTAAAACGGGTGGTGACGAGGCAACGTATTGCCCCTTTAAGATCCCTTTCACACTGGGGTGGTTTGCAGGCGTTATTGCGCTAAAAATACCGCCTGCAAACCGCCCCTAAACAGCCTCCACTGTTTGTTCAGTGTGAAAGCCCGAGGGCTTTCACACTGAAGCGGTACGCTGGCAGGAGAAGAAAAAATCTCCTGCTAGCCGCATCTTTGGAGCGGGGAAGGAGCGGTGTATTCACCGCTCCTAAACTGCTCCTGCCCATTGAAATCAATGGGACAGCGCGGCTATACCGCGGCTATAGCCGCGCTATACGAGGGGTTTTAACCCTTTTTCGCCCGCCAGCGGGGGGTTAAAACCGCACCGCTAGCGGCCGAATACCGCGGTAAAACAGCGCTAAAAATAGCGCTGTTTTACCACCGACGCCCCCTACCGCCCCAGTGTGAAAGGGGCCTAACACCTGTCAAATGCCTGTGAAAAATCTGAGCATGGATTGCTTTTCAGAGGAGTGGCAATCCTTGCTGCTATTACAAACCTGCCCTAAAAAAGCAGTTCTGACAGTATAGGAATAAGGGTTCAGGATTAAAAGTAACATACATTCATACACACATATATACAGTGAGGGAAGAAAGGATTTGATCCCCTGCTGAAAATCCAGAAAAACGCATTTCAAAAAAGTTATAAATGGATTTGCATTTTAATGAGTGAAATAAGTATTTAACGTTACCTTTGCAAAACATGACTTAGTACTTGGTGACAAAACCCTTGAGACAATCACAGAGGTCAGACATTTCTTGTGGTTGGCCACCAGGTTTGCACACATCTCAGGAGGGATTTTGTCCCACTCCTCTTTGCAGATCCTCTCCAAGCCTTTACGGTTTCGAGGCTGACTTTTGGTAACTCAAACCTTCAGCTCCCTCCACATATTTTATATGGGATTAAGGTCTAGAGACTGGCTAGGCCACTCCAAGACCTTAGTGTGCTTCTTCTTGAGCCCCTCCTTTTTTGCCTTGGCCGTGTGTTTTGGGTCATTGTCATGCTGGAAAACCCATCCACGACCCATTTTAAATGCCCTGGCTGAGGGAAGGAGGTTCTCACCCAAGATTTGACAGTACATGGCCCCGTCCATCATCCCTTTGATGCGGTGAAGTTGTCCTGTCCCCTTAACAGAAAAACACCCCCAAATTATAATGTTTCCACCTCCATGTTTGATGGTGGGGATTATGTTCTTGGGGTCATAGTCAGCAATCCTCCTCCTCCAAACACGGCGAGTTGAGTTGATGCCAAAGAGCTGGATATTGGTTTAATCTGACCACAACACTTTCACCCAGTTCTCCTCTGAATCATTCAGATGTTCTTTAGCAAACTTCAGATGGTCCTGTACATGTGCTTTCTTGAGCAGGGGGACATTGTGGGCACTGCAGGATTTCAGTCTTTCACAGTGTAGTGTGTTACCAATTGTTTTCTTGGTGACTATGGTCCCAGCTGCCTTGAGATCATTAATTAGATTCTCCCGTGTAGTTCTGGGCTGATTCCTCAACGTTCTCGTGATCATTAAAATTCCACAAGGTGAGACCTTGCATGGGGCCCCAGACAGAGGGAGATTGACAGTTATTTTGTGTTTCTTCCATTTGTGATTAATCGCACCAACTGTTGTCACCCTCTCACCAAGCTGCGTGGCAATAGTCTTGTAGCCCATTCCAGCTTTGAAAGATTGTGTAGGATTACAATCTTGTCCCTGACATCCTTTGGTCTTGGCCATGGTGGAGAGATTGGAATCTCATTGATTGCTTCTGTGGACAGGTGTCTTTTATACAGGTAACAAGCTGAGATTAGGAGCACTCCCTTTAAGAGAGTGCTCCTAATAGCTGCTCCTCACATGTATAGAAGACACAAGGGAGCCTGAAATCTTGCTGACAGGGGATCAAATACTTATTTCACTCATTAAAATGCAAATCAATTTATAACTTTTTTTTAGAAATGTGTTTTTCTGGATATTTTTGTTCTGTCTCACTGTTAAAAAAAAATAAAAAAATCTATCATTAAAATTTATAGACTGATCATTTCTTTGTCAGTGGACAAACATACAAAATCAGGAGGGGGTCAAATTATTTTTTTTCCCCAGCTGTAAACATACCCACACATAAAAACACACATATGCAAACATGTGTACACGCACATAGAAACATGTGTATACATTCTTTTAAAAAGTTGCAGTACAGTACCTTCCCTTACACAGCCGGGTACTTCACTGTAGAAGGAGGCAGAGATATTATACTGATACTGTAACCTGCACTCGGTGGTATATTATACCATGCAACAAATACCCGGCTTGGTGCTTGTGTATGGAGCCCGGTAGCCTATTACCCCTGGATGTCTGGGATCTCCTAGCATAGACTAAGAAGGTTTGTCCAAACTCAGTGGTGCCTACAACATTTAGATGTTGCTCACAAGTTGGCAAGGTAATACCAAGTCCAAGCTCCTGCTCACCCATTGGCAGCCCAGAATTTATTGCAGTGACCTCAACAGCCAATAGAAAGGAGCTCACGTTGGTTTCTAAGGTGCCATGTGAGAGGAAAGCCTGATTCTTGACTTGAAGCTACAGTTGAGGCCTGTATACAATGCATGTTGGGGTTCTGGTGGTTTCATGAATACATAGAAGGCATTTTGGTGACTAGTAAAAGTATGTTCAGACTTTTAGTGCCTGCTCTTAGAGGAATATGTGGGTTTTAAATGTTTTGGGCCATGTCATGTTCACTTTACCCACTTCAATACTGCCCACTTTCACCCCCTTCCTGCCCAGACCAACATTTAGTGCTGTCGCACTTTGAATGACAATTCCGCGGTCATGCAGCACTGTACACGTTTTTATCATTTTTTTTTCACATAAATAGAGCTTTCTTTTGGTGGTATTTAATCATTACTGGTTTTTTTATTTTTTTTTATTTATTGCTAAATAAACCAAACTTTGGGGGAAAAAACGCATTTATCTTAGCTTCAGTTATAATATTTTGCAAATAAATAATCTTCATAAATTTAGGCAAAAATGTATGTATTCTGCTGCATTTCCTTGGTGAAAATAACCCAAGTCAGTGTATATTCACAAACTAGTTCACAAACTATGGTGTGTGTATATATATGTATATATATATATATGTATATATGTATATATATATATATATATATATATATATATATATATATATATATATATATATATATATATTACCAAAAGTATTGCGACACCTGCCTTTACACCCACATGAACTTTACTGGCATCCCAGTCTTCTTCTGTAGGGTTCAATATTGAGTTGGCCCTCCCTTTGCAGCTATAACAGCTTCAACTCTTCTGAGAAAGCTGTCCACAAGGTTTAGGAGTGTGTCTATGGGGAAGTTTGACCATTCTTCCAGAAGCACATTTGTGAGTTTAGGCACTGATGGTGGATGAGAAGGCCTGGCTCGCAGGCTCTGCTCTAATTTTTCCCAAAGGTTTTCTATCGGTTGAGGTCAGGACAGTCAAGTTCCTCCACCCCAAACTCGTTCATTCATTTCTTTAAGGACCTTGCTTTGTGCACTGGTCCAAATCATTTGGTGGAATGGGGATTATGGTGTAGGGTTGTTTTTCAGTGGTTGGGCTTGGCTCCTTAGTTCCAGTGAAGGGAACTCTAATGCCCCGTACACACGGTCGGACATTGATCGGACATTCCGACAACAAAATCCTAGGATTTTTTCCGACGGACGTTGGCTCAAACTTGTCTTGCATACACACGGTCACACAAAGTTGTCGGAAAATCCGATCATTCTGAACGCGGTGACGTAAAACACGTACGTCAGGACTATAAACGGGGCAGTGGCCAATAGCTTTCATCTCTTTATTTATTCTGAGCATGCGTGGCACTTTGTGCGTTGGATTTGTGTACACAACGGATTTTGTTGTCAGAACATTTTATATCCTGCTCTCAAACTTTGTGTGTCGGAAAATCCGATGGAAAATGTGTGATGGAGCCTACACACGGTCGGAATTTCTGACAAGGCCCTTTCACACATTTTCCGTCGGAAAATCCGACGGTGTGTACGGGGCATAAGGCCTTTCCAGACGAGTTGAAGTGGTTATAGCTGCAGAGGGTGGGCCAACTCAATATTAAACACTACGGACTTATGCTGGCCATACACTATACGAAAAATCGGCCGAAAAATCGTTCGAATGGACACTTCGTTCGTTTTTCGGCAAGTTAGTGGGTACAAATCGATAATCGTTTGTGACGTTTTTGTGGAAAAAAAACGAACGGCATGTTTGGAAAATTTCTGCCGAACGTACGATAAATTGCAAGGTTAATGTGTTTCCCGTCCGAACTTTCTGCACTAGGTATATGTAAAAAAACGAACACAAAATTATTTATTCATGTCCACTGAACAGATTATCGGTCATTATATGATGGCACGATCGTTTGCGGTCACGGTCGAACGTTCGTTTTTCGAAAATGGGTTCGGCCGATTTTCTGTATAGTGTATGGCCAGCATAAGACTGGGATGTCATTAAACTCCATGTGGGTGTAAAGGCATGTGTCACAATACTTTTGGTAATATAGTGTATATCTGAAAATCAGTCAATCGTGATGACTGTACTGTACTGACTGATTTCATTTCTTGAGGCCTGAAAATGCCAGGACAACACAGATGTTCCCCAAATTACCCCTTTTTGGAATGTAGAAAGTCCAAGGTATTTTTTTTGTAATTTTTTTCACTTTTTTTTTGTTGTAATTTTTTTCTCTTTTTTTTTTTTTTTTTTTACATACTGTCACCAGTGCAGTACAGCATTATCATATAATGGGTGTGGTGGTGATCAGGGACACTGACCAGTGACCGTATGTACAAAAAAAAAACACACACTGTGACCAGAGCAATATAGTGTTACCATAGTAACACACTACTACTCTGGGGAGTTGATCATGATTTGTTTGTTTTTTACACATTGTGATTGTTTATACCAGTGATTTTGACTTTTATAAGCAACCATTTTTTCTGAATGAAACTGATTCATTCAGTGTGGTTTGTTGTGATTAGCTGATTGGCCACAGCTAATCACATGGTACAGATGGGCTGGGATAGGCCCCGTCTGTACCATGTGATCACAATGACCAATCACAGCTAGCAACACAATTGTACACATCGAATGGCATGAAAGGAAGCGATCCATTGTTTACAACTGTCATGTGATCTGCTGTGAGTGGTCACATGATACCGGCAGTGGGCAGGTACACTGACCGGCGGACACAGCCGGTGACTGATCACGCCGCAACGCGACCTATTCTGGGAGGACGTCCTATGACATCCACCCGGAACGACTAATGTCCTGCCCAGCAGTCATTCAACAATAGGCTGGATGGGAAGTGGTTAAAGCCCACTTGAACTTTCATTTTAAATTTTCTAAATACATTCCAGGTACAGCAAAACAAAAGGTGTTTATGTCTTGTGTTTAATTTTCTTCTCTTGCTGCAGAGAAGGACCCTTTCTCTCTGTTAGAGGTTCTGCTTCCACTCCGAGAGCAAGTGTCCTTCTCTGCAGTATGATGGTAGTGGATAGGCTTGCTTTTTTCCTCAAGCTATGGCTGCTTTCTGAAGTAAATAAACTGTTATGCCCCGTACACACGGTTGGATTTTCAGACGGAAAATGTGTGATAGGACCTTGTTGTCGGAAATTCCGACCGTGTGTTGGCTCCATCACACATTTTCCATCGGATTTTACGACACATAAAGTTTGAGAGCAGGCTATAAAATTTTCCGACAACAAAATCCGTTGTCGGAATTTCCGATCGTGTGTACACAAATCCGATGCACAAAGTGCCACGCATGCTCAGAATAAATAAAGAGACGAAAGCTATTGGCTACTGCCCCGTTTATAGTCCCGACGTACGTGTTTTACGTCACTGCGTTCAGAATGATCGGATTTTCCGACAACTTTGTGTGACCGTGTGTATGCAAGACAAGTTTGAGCCAACGTCCGTCGGAAAAAATCCTAGGATTTTGTTGTCGGAATGTCTGATCAATGTCCGACCGCGCGTACGGGGCATAAGACTGCACACTTAATGTATTTAGCTAATTAAACTAAACCTTTAATTGGGCTTTGAGGAAGCCTCACACTAATTTCCTCAAGATTATTTGCTTGTTTCCATAGTTGTAATCATGTAGCCTGAATGGAGGAAACAGAGTCAGGTTGGTCTATACAAACACCCTGAGGAGAACACTAGGGTAGACCCAGGAAAAGTCTGGATGTGTGTCCAAGCATAGTTTTTTGGGGGGGATGTAGAAACTGATCTCCCTGTTAATCATCCCAACACTGCCAGGTCCCCTTCCCAGTGGAGTCCAGTGCTTCTCCGTCATTCTCCAGTAGGTTAAATAAAAGAAATGGATAGATGAATGGAGTTGGAAGCTCAAGATCTCACCTCTGGGGGTCCTCAAAAAATAATACAATGGCTGTATAAGTAAAAAGAAACATTTTGGTTGGACGATCTTCAATTTATAAGTCAATAAAAACAAAAAACGTGATGTAAATGTACAATTGTGTATTTCTGCAGTAAATGTCCAGCAGCAGTGAAAGTCATGAAATGGGTTAATCTTGACATCTGCCATGATGTCACCAGTTAAACTTCTACTGTATGGGGGCCTTGGCTTTTAAACTATATTTGAAGCAGTGTATATCCTGGCGGGATGGAAAATAAACATTCCACTGGTTCTAAACATGAGGCATACATTATATAAAACATGATGACTGGATAAACAAATAAAATAGCACTAGCATAATCCAAAAATACACAACAGCTTAATCGTGCTAATACATTGACCCACCAGTGAGCATTCTGCTATTTATGCTGCTGTTCCTCTGTCTGGTTACCGGATATATACTCGAGGGGAGACGGGAATACAGCAACATCAGTATGCTTATTGCTTTAGCCATTGCATTCGGGATTTTAATAACTGATTTGGAGATTTTTCTTCTAGGACAAAATGGCACTGCAAAGTCCTATAATGTATTCTTTTGTCCTGATTGGCTTATCTTGGTAATAAACACTTTTCATAAACAATAGGCTCAAATCACAAAGATTTAACACTCAGATAATCTGTAAATCTATATTTTAATTATGTGACTGTAGTTTACAAATCTCATAGGACGTAGCTGAAAAATAACTATCATTTTTGTTTAAATAACTATCCTGTGAC
This sequence comes from Lithobates septentrionalis, assembly GCA_037952835.1. NCBI lineage: Eukaryota > Metazoa > Chordata > Amphibia > Anura > Ranidae > Lithobates > Lithobates septentrionalis. Next base: position 3,628,310 of record JBBDGP010000990.1, on the reverse strand, counting down.
TGCTTTCTAAAGAATATAAATTGTAAGACTTTGCACACCTTTTTTGGTTTTGATGTACTTGAAATGTAGATTTAAATTGAAAGTTCAGTTGGGGTTTAACATGTGTCTGTTAGGGCTATAGGGAGCACCTCAAGCAGTGTTTCCCAACCAGGGTTCCTCCAGAGGTTCCCTGGGGTTCTCTAAGGGTTCCTTGAGCTGTGGCTGGATGACCTCCCATTTGATGGTGCCTGCATAGTTCCCAGGTACTTGGCAGAGCTGGTGGTATGATCTTTATTTCTGTCTATAAGTGGGGCATTGTGACCACCACTGGTCACCAGTGTAAGCAGGACATTCTTCCCACTTGATACCAATGTAAGGGAGGACAGTCTTCCCACTGAGCGCCAATGCAAGGGAGGACATTTTGTCCCACTGAGCGCCAATGCAAGGGAGGACATTTTGTCCCACTGACCGCCAATGCAAGGGAGGACATTTTGTCCCACTGACCGCCAATGCAAGGGAGGACATTTTGTCCCACTGACCGCCAATGCAAGGGAGGACATTTTGTCCCACTGACCGCCAATGCAAGGGAGGACATTTTGTCCCACTGACCGCCAATGCAAGGGAGGACATTTTGTCCCACTGACCGCCAATGCAAGGGAGGACATTTTGTCCCACTGACCGCCAATGCAAGGGAGGACATTTTTCCCACTGACCGCCAATGCAAGTGAGGACATGTTAACCACTGACCGCAAATGCAAGGGAAGACATTCTTCCCACTGACCGCCATTGTACTGTAAGGGAGCACAGTCTTCCCACTGGCCACCAGTGTGAGGACATTCTTCACAATAGCCACCAGTGTAAGGGAGAACATTCTTCCCAATGGCCACCAATGTAAGGGAGGACATTTTTTCCATTGGCCACCAGTGCAAGGGAGGACATTTTTTTCTATTTGCCACTAGTGTAAGGGAGGGCATTCTTCTCCATGGCCACCAGTGTAAGGGAGGACATTTTTTTCTATTTGCAACCAGTGTAAGGGTGGGCATTCTTCTCAATGGCCACCAGTGTAAGGGAGGGCATTCTTCTCAATGGCCACCAGTGTAAGGGAGGACATTTTTTCCATTCGCCACCAGTGTAAGGGAGGATATTCTTCCCAATGGCCACCAGTGTAAGAGGTCTTTTTCAACTTGCCTCCTATGAATTGGTTTTAGCAGGGGTTCCCAAAGACCTGAAATTGATTTCAAGGGTTCACCTGGGGGTAAAAAGATTGAGAAAGGCTGACCTAATTAGTAGATATATTTTATTTTTTTTCAGCAAAATGGCTGTTTTTTCAAGTTCCTTTAAAATTGAACGGCATTGTGTTACGTATTCAGTTTAGGTGTTCAGTTTAGGTATACATAGTGCTTAGTTTCCGTTTAAACAGTTGTAAAGATGGATTATGATTCTGGTTTGGTGTAAAGCAGAACATTAAACTGTAGACCATTGTTTGTCTCCGATCTTCCTGTGACTAACAATTATTTGCATGACTGAATGTTCCCGGGCTTCAGACGCTTTAGCTTCATAGTAAACAGAGCACAGTACTAATAATATGAAAAAAGAAAGTGTGCGTTTCTGATCATTATAAAATATCATTGTATTTGAGGAGCATTGGAATAGAACACAATAGAATAGAACATAGATGATAATTGTAGTTTTTTGAACATATTTAATAAGGCTGTACATAGCGTAACAATGGTGAATGAAAGACCATAAATTAATACATTTCCATTCATGCAGGTAACATTGAAGCTGTATTCTGATTGGTTATTAGGGGTTAACATACTTCACACATTGCCCTATGCCTTCTAAATATGCTTGAATTGGGAGCCATTTTGTGGGCAGCCTGAATGTGCATCAGATTTAGTTTACTAGAAAGCGGTGACACCACAACACATTCTGGGGCTTGTATATTATTAAAGCATGGTAGGTTTGATGTAAATCTTCTACTTGTCTTACTGTGAGTCAGGCCTGGAGCCAACTCCATTTAGTTAGGAACCGGCAACAATGCAGCTTTGTCCTCACAGTCAGGGTAAGGAGGAGATGACATTTAAAGGTGAGTTAACAGCTAAATACACAATTGAAACACATACGTGGAAGTTGTTTGAGTTGCCAAAGAATTTGTATTTCTGTCCGTCCAGTCCTGAGGTTTATAAAGCTGTGTCAGAAGACCCAGCTAGGACAGTAATTTAACTTCTACTACAGTTAACTAGTACATGTTCAACTTGGTCACCTCCCCACCCTTTGATTAGATAACTAAAGTTGGCTACACATTATACAACTTTTGTTGTTCAATTTCCTTTTAGATTTACCTTCAACTATGTAGTGCAAGGGCCTGCCTGATTGCATGCAACTTGAAAGTGTTTAGGTTTGGCCTCATATTATATGGTTTCGGTAAATCTAAAGGAAAGTTGTACAAGAAAATTGTATAAAAGTTGTATAGTGTGTAGGCAGCTTAAGAAGCAGCCGCTGATCAATGACATGAGTTGTTAATGAGAACCCCACTGGGCAACATTGGAAAGAATGGCCAAGAAGCACTTCCTAATCATATTCGACCTTATTTATCAGTGTTATAAAAGACCAGTGAACCTAAAACAAATGAGTAAGGCCGGCCATCATTCATCATTCATCCATCATAAACAGTAAGGGTCCTCCTTTTGTAGATGAGATCCATTATGTGCAGTACATGATTTGGAGATTGCGGTTTGTGTTAACACTTTCAGATGTGAAAAGTTGAAAAGTACCAGGCTGGCTGACGAAACTCAGCTGGCGAATGGGATTTTATCCATGTCAGATTTCCTGGCCAGTGACTGCTCCTCCAAGATGCGGTCAAATATATCTGCACAATGCTAGTATCTTCACATTGTATTGAGATTACACCTATGGTAAAGGTTGCATGGAGCTCATACTGTGTGTGTGATGCACCCGCCACATATACTTATACCATTAACCTGTGTTTTACTGAATTGATCAAGAACATAACAATGCTGGAGTTCCTTTACTATTGTAGCTAGATCTGTTTTGGAAGCATCATTGCTAGTGATAATACTATTTCACCACAAAAGGATTCCGTTTTATTTTTTGAACTGCCCACAAAATGGCTTTGTGCTCCAGGGTGCAGGGTACCTTTTTATTGTCTCTCCCGGGCTGCCTACATTGTGAGATCCTTCAATTACTTTTTATATATTTTGATTCTTGCAGCTCACGATCAAGAAAAGCACGAACGTGATTCCCAGGAAAAAGCAGGACAGGTAAGAAAATTTCTAATGTGAAAGGTAGGCGGGGGGGGGGGGGGGGGGTGCATATGACCATTCAGATCCGCATTCCATAGCGGGTCACGTATAGCTCCTCAGACGTGGCTCTTAGTCCTTTCATAGCCTATGTGTCACCTGCTTCATTATAAAGCATATGCATGAAGCTATTCAGAACGTATGCGATCAACATGATTTTATTAAATGTTTTGGGCATATAGAATTGAATTAGTTTATGTAAATGTGGCTCACATGCTAAGAGACTTTTTTTGTGTAAAAAGTGTCTAAAGTGAAAATAATTCTGCAGTGGGTACATTCTTATGGACCTATGGAGCCCCTTGGACACACAGGACCGCAACGTCTCTCCAAGTTGAGCAGAAAAAATATGTATAGTCAAAGCTTTCATTTGGAATAGAGCAAGGAAGGGTAAAACCTTGCCAGTTTGTTTTAAAAAAAATATATATATACCGTATATACTCGAGTATAAGTCGACCTGAATATAAGCCGAGGCACCTAACTTTACCACAAAAAACTGGGATGACTCGAGTATAAGCCTAGGGTGAGAAATGCGCAGCTACTGTAAGTGGAAAAGAGGGTCAACAATGCCCATTTGCAGCCTCACTGTGCCCATTTGCATGCCTCACTGTGCCCATTTGTAGCCATAGGTCCCCCGAACTTCAAACTCGGTAGTTAAGGGTTCCTAGATGCCCCCTAGCTGCAGCCAAAATTTGGGGTCTCTGGACCTAAAGGGTCCCGAAATGACATTGCTGCAGATGGACACAGTTGACTGATTTTGGGGCCCCGTATCCCGGGGCCACTTGCTGCTAGGAACCCCAAATTTGGTCTGCAAACCCAGTGGAACCAGCACTACAACATATCCAAAGTTGGGATTCCTAGCTCCAAGTGGCCCCCGAGATACGGGGCCCCAAAGTCGGTTCGGAAAATGTCAAGCACTTTTCTGCAGCAGAGAATGACATTTTCTGAACCGACTTTGGGTGCTAGTGCTAGTTCCACTGGGTTTGCAGACCAAATTTGGGGTTCCTAGCACGAAGTGGCCCTAAAGTCGGTTCGGAAAATGTCATTCTTTGCACCAGAAAAGTGCTTGACTCGAGTATAAGCCGAGGGGGGCACTTTCAGCACAAAAAAATGTGCTGAAAAACTTGGCTCATACTCGAGTATATACGGTATATTTTCCCTGTCTGTGACCCATTGAGGTTTTTAATTCCCCTCCTGTCCCAGAGATCGACCAGTAACTGACATCTCTGCGAAGTGAAAATGATTCCCCCATGGAGCATGTGTCACCTTTTGTTATGGAGACAACTGTAACATTTAGAATTTCTGTCTTGGTGACAGTGGTCACCAGGGCAAATAGGGAGCAGAGAGACTGCAATGAAAAGCAGACAGGGGTTCTAACCCTTTTCCACTCCTGATCTAAAACCAAGGAAGAAAAGATTTGCACATACATACATATAATAATAATACATTTTAAGCCCCTTGTCTCCTTGCACTTAGTCCCACCCCCTGTCATTCAGCTATCAATTGTCAGAGCATCTTCCTGCCCTATGAAGGGGGTCATAGTGCCAGGATGGGGTGGGCATAACCATCATGCACTTGGTTTTGCCCAATTCGGCAGTGAATAGTAAATAAACTGTATTTGTTTTGAATTGCAGAGATAAATTTAATATTGGGCCCCTCTAACCCCTTCTACTTGCCACGTATGTATAATTAGTATGACCAGCGTTCACATTCTAGTGTCATTACATCTCCCTCCTGAAATGAATCTCTCCTACAAAAAGCAGAGCTTCCTGTTTATAACTGAGCATCCTGGGGGCTCGTCAACAGCCGGAGTGCTGAAATTTGCCAGACACAGATTGATGCCTATTACATCTGTTGCTGTCAGTGAAGCCGTCTCCACCTAGAACCATACCAGAAATACAGGGCTCCTCTTTTTTTCTTCTTGATGTCATGCTTTTATTTTTTTACTCGTATTTTATTTTGTTGGCGGTTTCCTGTTTAATTTGTCGAACATGAATTAAAGTGCACTGTGACGCATGTGGGGGGGTGAGGTTCTGCTTTGTCTAGCTCAAGTTGTAGGGCAGTCCTCCTGATCCTCGCTACAATGCTGACATAGAGAGTTGCATTGTTAAAAAGGATGAAAAAAGACCAATGTCCATTAAGTTGAACCTCCTAAAACTTCTTTTAGCCTAGGGAGCATCTTTTGCCAAGGAAGGAAAAATCGAATATGCTCCCTGGATCAAAACCCCTTAAGGTTCCTCATTCACTCCATAATGCTGTGTACATGTGCAGTGCAACATGATTTGAACGCAACACACATTATTGTATGTAGTTAGAAAATGGATTTTAGGATGATGGACTTTATAGGCATAACACAGATATATGGTATATTAAAAATATATTTATTACAAAAAAATAAAATCAAGACAATTACACAACATTTCATAAATTATTCACAAAATGTGCCTATGAGCATAGACAACGCACCACCTACATACATATAGAATAATAACAATCGAAAAATCGGAGGACCAAACAGATCACTCTAAAGTCTTAAAAGAAATGAAGAGGTAGTGTGGGGTACTTGAGGACTGAGGTTGTGAACCACTGCACTACAACACGCAACTCCACATGGAAAACAGTTGTTTTCTATGTGCCCTTGTGTTGATCATTGTTGATAAATGCAGGTCAACCAGCCTGGTGTAAACTAATTAGCCTTACTAGTAGTAGTAAATCAGAGGTGGGAGAGATTGGAGTCCTTGTATTGTATGCCTAAAGATAAATCTGGCCCGGCCAAGAATCAAGTTTCGTAACATAGTAACTATGGTTAAAGCACTGCTCACACGTTTATCTTTTCCCGACCTGGTTGCTGCAAGGTCAATTGAATTGCATGCAAAGGTTGGGCTGTGTATGGTGGACTGACAGAAAATGTTATCCAGTTAGATTCGTTGTGCGGGTTACAAAATGACCCCCTGCAATCTGTTTTTAGGACAGCACAAGTACTCTTTGCTCTCCTTACAAATTGCCCCAAGGGTCTTCCAGTCACTAGCAAGTAGGGGAGCCGCCAAATGCTCTTATCAAAATATTGACATTCATGCTTTTAATTCCTGATCGACATTCTCATACTTCATAGAAAGCTTTGGTTTGTTTTTGCCTTTTTATTTTCACCATTTTATTTTTCTGTTCATGTAATGTTATGTTTTACATTCTGAAGACATCCTCAACTCCATCCCTTGCCAAACACTCTGCAGCCCGAAGCTCCACCATCCCCAAACGATCCCCTTCCGCTAGCACAGCCACTCAGAAAAAACCTTCCAGCCCCACAGTCCCTCCCACGAGGAGCATTACCCAGAGGGCATCCCCAGCCTCGTACCGCCCGCTGAGCACCCCTTCACGGGCAAAGGTAAGGAATGATCCAGCGTGAGCTAGTGGCAGATCTGATAACAACTGCTTGATTTGCCTAGGGCTATCCTCTTCATTCCATTAACTCCACTGCTAACTTTCATTCATTCTGTCATTTTTCTTTCATTATTTTACTTTCATTTTTGACTTTTTTGCTTGATCACCGAAATGCGCTTGCGCAGTAATCGACATGTGAGGAGACTTGGTTCTTCTAGAGAAACAAGTGTAAATTTGGGAGTACAGTTTACACCTATAAAACGGGAAAATGTGGTTTTCACTGGAACCTTGGGGGAGAATTCCAGATGACACTGTAGCTACTTGCCTACGGGTTCCCATCCACGATTTCTGGCAGGTTAAGTCAGATGCTGGCTTATTTCTCAAAGACTTCAATGATGAATGATCCCCATCAGTATTTCTTGTCCTGTCCAACTTGCTGCAGCCAGTACAAAACCAGATGATAGCGTTGGGCTCCCTGGATGGATCCTACATAATTGTGGGAGGGTCCAGCTGTAGCGTATGACACCATTGTTGTGGCTAGAACACTGGACAAGACTGGAACTGTCATAGTTGGAGTCTCCAAAAGGTATAATAAGCTAACAAATAGTTTTAGTCTGTTGGTGCCCATTCATAACTGAAGTATCAACTTTCGATGGAGCAGATTTTCAAGAGCCTGTACAAATATAAGGGGGCTAGGCAGATTGGTATCATCCACGAAGACCATGAAAGGTTGGTGTTCGTTGAATGGTCCCCATAAAAGGAATCATGGGAAGGCATGTAGGAGTAGAAGTCATTATGGTTGAGTATTTTATACTCCTGGGCAGTCATGGATGCGATTCTTTCTTCTCCAGCCAATCTGAAGTGACATACCCTGTTTCCCCGAAAATAAGACCTAGCGTGATTGTCGGTGATGGCTGCAATATAAGCACTACCCCCCCCCCAAAATAAGCCCTAGTTAAAGTCCTTGTAGGTCGTATTTTCAGGGTAGGACTTATTTGTGGGGAAACAGGGTAGGGCTTATTTGGGGGGGTAGGGCTTATATTGCAGCCATGACCGACAATCACGCTAGGTCTTATTTTCGCGGAAACAGGGTAGGTGAAATGATTGGTTGTATAGCCTGTTTATACACTTGAAATGGCTGCACTGAGAGAGACCCTCACCCATTGAGAGTGCCAAGTCTCATAGAAGAATAGCCTGGGGTATGTCTACCCCACTTACTTGCCCTGTGTGAACAAACTACTTCACACTAGGACATTGGATGTAGATGGCAAGCAGATCTCGTAAAGCAGTTTTGAGTGTGCCTTTTCTATGAACATTCTCTAATGCTACTGATTGCTAATTTCTGCATTTTACAAATACCAGGATGGAGTTGAGAATGCAGGGGGTAAGCCGGCTCCCAGAGGACCCACCAACACATCCAGAATCCCTTCAAAGACACCCACAGCGGTCCCAAAGACCCCCCCTGGCGGTAAGTCAGCTTGTTAGTGCCTACAAATGTATATACACCCAAAACAAAATTGTGCAAGATCACACACCCCTAACAACTAATTAAAATCAATATTACTTCTGATTGGTTGCAACAAATTTCTGCGCATTGTTCTTAAGCCATTCAAAGAGGGCTTCTCATAAATTGAAAGGTCTACAGTAGAAGCTCAGTAGTAAAGTCATTTTCTTTATCTGTATGCCTATAGATACTTACAGTGCCTTGAAAAAGTATTTATACCCCTTGAAATTTTCCAGATTTTGTCATATTACAACCAAAAACGTAAATGTATTTTATGTGATAGACCAACACAAAGTGGCACATGATTGTTAAGTGGAAGGAAAATGATAAAAGGTTTTCCAAATTTTTTTACAAGTAAATATGTGAAAAGTGTGGCGTGCATTTGTATTCAGCCCCCCTGAGTCCATACTTTGTAGAACCACCTTTCACTGCAATTACAGCTGCAAGTCTTTTTCTCTACCAGCTTTGCACATCTAGAGAGTGAAATTTTTGGCCATTCTTTGCAAAATAGCTCAAGCTCTGTCAGATTGAATGGAGAGCGTCTGTGAACAGCAATTTTCAAGTCTTGCCCCAGAACCTCAATTGGATTTAGGTCTGAACTTTGACTGGGCCATTCTCACACATGAATATGCTTTGATCTAAACCAGGGGTCTTCAAACTGCGGCCCTCCAGGTGTTCAGGAACTACAATTCCCATCATGCCTAGTCATGTCTGTGAATGTCAGAGTTTTACAATGCCTCATGGGATGTGTAGTTCTGCAACAGCTGGAGGGCCGTAGTTTGAGGATCCCTGATCTAAACCATTCCATTGTAGCTCTGGCTGTATGTTTAGGGTCGTTGTCCTGCTGGAAGGTGAACCTCCGCCCCAGTCTCAAGTCTTATGCAGACTCTAAAAGGTTTTCTTCTAAGATCGCCCTGTATTTGGCTATATCCATGTTCCCATCAACTCTGACCAGCTTCCCTGTCCCTGCTGAAGAAAAGCATCCCCACAACATGAAGCTGCCACCACCATGTTTCACGGTGGGGATGGTGTGTTCAGGGTTATGTGCAGTGGTTTTTTTTCCCGCCACACATCGTGTTTTGCGTTTAGGCCAAAAAGTTCAATTTTGGTCTCATCTGACCAGAGCACCTTCTTCCACATGTTTGCTGTGTCCCCCACATGGCTTCTCGCAAACTGCAAACGGGACTTCTTATGGCTTTCTTCTTGCCATTCTTCCATAAAGGCCAGATTTGTGGGGTGCACGACTAATAATTGTCCTGTGGACAGATTCTCCCACCTGAGCTGTGGATCTCTGTAGCTCCTCCAGAGTTACCATGGGCCTCTTGGCTGCTTCTCTGATTAATGCTCTCCTTGCCCGGCCTGTCAGTTTAGGTGGACGGCCATGTCTTGGTAGGTTTGCAGTTGTGCCATACTCTTTCCATTTTCACAAAATGGATTGAACAGTGCTCCGTGAGATGTTCAAAGCTTGGGATATTTTTTTATAACCTAAGCCTGCTTTTAAACTTCTCCACAACTTTATCCCTGACCTGTCTGGTGTGTTCCTTGGCCTTCATGATGCTTTTTGTTTATTAAGGTTCTTTAACAAACCTCTGAGGGCTTCACAGAACAGCTGTATTTCTACTGAGATTAAATTACACACAGGTTGAATCTATTTACTAATTAGGTGACTTCTGAAGGCAATTGGTTCCACTAGATTTTAGTTAGGGGTATCAGAGTAAAGGGGACTGAATACAAATACACGCCACACTTTTCAGATATTTTTTTGTAAAAAATGTTGAAAACCATTTATCATTTTCCTTCCACTTCACAATTTATGTGCCACTTTGTGTTGGGCTATCACATAAAATCTCATTAAATACATTTACATTTTGGTTGTAACATGACAAAATGTGGAAAATTTCAAGGGGTATGAATAATTTTTCAAGGCACTGTAGAACTGGAGATTTCTTCAAAGGCTGTTTAATTGTCTGAACTTTTCTGTGGGATTTTCGTATCCATTTTGGCTGGTTTGGTATGGGTGCTTTGTTGGTTATGGTCAATGTATATGCAGACTGGGCCTTATATAGCAAGGTGCCTCGTGTAGGAATTGTCTGTCTTTCTTTTGTTAGAGCCACCAATCTGCACGAAACAGTGATAGTAAGAGAATATGTCTGGGATTGGTGACCATTGGCCAGTATTGGACATTTGTAGACGAGACCAGTTAGACGTCAAGGTTTGTATAATTGGGTTCCTCTGAAACCTATGTTTACAGGCTCACCTGCATGCAGCAAGTGCTGCCTCCTGTGCAACAAATGACAGGCGAAATAAGGAAGTTATATGAATAGATGGATTACAGTATGGAAATGTCAGCATTGTGTAATATAGAGGGCCTGTACTATGGAAGCTGCACCTAAAAATAGTCAGGTAGAGGACAAAGGACTAATCCGTAGTATTCCCTGTGGTTTCCCAGCTGTTGATCTGTTCCCAGTGATTGACTCACCATGCCTTGTTCTGCACAGTGTCTGTGTGGAGACTGCCATCTTGGTAGAGGCAAGGCTTTGCTGCCTCATGTCAGAGCTTCCCTGTGATGACTGGTGATTGGATGACTGCTGGGATAGTGATCAAGGAGTAGTGATCAAGGGATAGCAAATGCTGGGAGATACTTGCACTGTAAACAGTGAGCAGCACATTAGTGACATTACCAAATCTCAATCCAAATATCCTGAGACTAGCAATCGGATGCGCAGTGCCTTAGATGATCTCACACAGCAGATATACAGCTGGGAGGTAGTAGGCAACTGGTTGAGGTTAAAAATATGTAAAACGGTGCAGTGCAATAAAGCATAGTCCATACAATTTGCAATAAAGTGTATAGTACAACGATATAGAATGAGGCCACCACGTGATGATAAAGGGATCTTCCGCTGATAATCAATATTCAAAGTGACAAATCCTCCACCGTCAATAATATGCACTCTTACCAGATCTGGTGGACCACTGAGTGAACAAATGGTCAAACTCGCTTGTTACCACACATGGGGTAAGAACGATGGATAAGTCCAGCAGCATAAGTCCAGCAGCATGAGCGAAATACATTCAGATGGATGGATGGTGTATGAAAAAATAAAGATGAGCACGATGTAAGTGTGCACTTAAAATCGTTTATGAAATAAAAAAGGGGTAATGGCTTAATACAAGTAGGGAAGCCGTGCAACAGGCATAAGGGCAAACAGTCTATAAAAACAGCGGTGTAACGGGCGCAAACGAAAAACACACAGGCGAATAGCGGGTGACGTCCGCAAAGTAGCTCCTCCCCCCCGTACGCTCGTTACTTCCTGTACGGACTTCGTCAGCCACCCACCACTGACGAAGTCTGTACAGGACATAACGTGCGTACGGGGGGAGGAGCTACTTTGCGGACGCCACCCGCTATTCACCTGTGTTTTTTTTTCGTTTGCGCCCGTTACACCGCTGTTTTTATAGACTGTTTGGCTTTATGCCTGTCGCACGGCTTCCCTACTTGTATTAAGCCATTACCCCTTTTTTTATTTCATAAACAATTTTATAAGTGCACACTTACATCGTGCTCATCTTTATTTTTTCATACACCATCCATCCATCTGAATATATTTCGCTCATCCTGCTGAACTTATGCTGCTGGATTGATCCATCGTTCTTACCCCATGTGTGGTAACAAGCGAGTTTGACCATTTGTTCACTCAGTGGTCCAACATATCTGGTAAGAGTGCATATTATTGACGGTGGAGGATTTGTCACTTTGAATATTGATTATCAGCGGAAGATCCCTTTATCATCACGTGGTGGCCTCATTCTATATCGTTGTACTATACACTTTATTGCAAATTGTATGGACTATACTTTATTGCGCTGCACCGTTTTACATATTTTTGCTATCTATTGAGGTGTTGTGATTTGCTCCTTTTGGTGTTCATCTTGCAATTCTTAATCTGGTTATTTTTTCGTGTGTGCGCTGATTGCTCTCTTTTTTATTATAACTGGTTGAGGTTCACTGCAATTTATCAGAAAAAATTCAAAACAAAACTTAGATTGTTCAGGGCACAGCTTAGGCACAAGTAATCTGTCTAGATGTTCCCTACAAGACCGCACATCTCTACTGCCCAGAGCTAGTGTGCCCCATCCCCCTCCCCAGGGGTGGAGAGTGCCCTGGCAGCCTTGAAGCACCTTTTGTCACCATGGCAGGGAAAAAAAAAAAACTATTGGGTATTTTAAGTTGGTGTCTATGTTCGATTATGCCCTGTACACACGGTCGGACTTTCCGACGGAAAATGTGCGATCGGACTGTGTTGTCGGAAATTCCGATCGTGTGTAGGCTCCATCTGACTTTTTCCGTCGGAATTTCCGACACGCAAAGTTTGAGATCTTGATCTAAAATTTTCCGACAACAAAATCCGATCGTTTAAATTCCGATCGTGTGTAGACGAAAGCTATTGGCTACTGGCCTCTTTATAGTCCCGTTGTACGTGATATACGTCACCTCGTTCTGCACGGTCGGATTTTTTGACAATTTTTGTGCGATCGTGTGTATGCAAGACAAGTTTGGGCCAAAATTCGTCGGAAAAAATCAGACGGATTTTGTCGTCGGAATGTCCGACCGTGTGTACAGGGCATTATTGTATTATAACAATATAATTGTACATGATCTATGTTTTGTTGTATCACAATTTCATCACTAAATGTGTCTAGAAGAGGCTTTGCTGACCACATATCTGTTGTACGGTGTCAGACATTTGTTCTTGCTGCTTATCATTTTGGATCTCACATCAGACTTGGCCTGCACCCTGGTGGCAGGCGTTCAATGGATTGTACATTCATTTGAAAAATGTTTTCCTGATTACAGGTATCGGAAAAGATCAGAAAAAGGTGCCATCCGGAATGGGAAAAGGTGAGCGGTTAAATAAATGGGTGTCTTTGTGATGAAGTATTGCAATCACCTTTTATTCCTATTGTTCTGTTCCTCATCAATTGACACTCATTTAGTATACCTTTTGGTGACCACCACACACACACACATTGATATCATCCGTGATCATTTAGTGCTAATAAACCGATGAAACGTGATAAAAATCACAAGCTTAACTACTTCAGCCCCGGAAGGTTTTACCCCCTTAATGACCAGGCCATTTTTTGCGATACAGCACTGTTACTTTTAACCGACAATTGCGCGGTCTTGCAACACTGTACTCAAATAAAATTGACGTCCTTTTTGTCCCACAAATAGAGCTTTCTTTTGGTGGTATTTGATCACCTCTGTAGTTTTTATTTTTTTCGCTTTAAACAAAAAAAGAGGAACAATTTTGAAAAAAAAAAAAAAAAAAACATTTTTTTTACTTTCTGCTATAAAATATATCCAATAAAAAAATATATAATTTCTTCATCAATTTAGGCCAATATGTATTCTGCTACGTATTTTTGGTAAAAAAAATCCCAATAATGGTATATTGACTGGTTTGCGCAAAAGTTATTGCGTCTTCAAGCTATGGGATAGGTTTATGGAATTTTTACTAGTAATGGTGGCGATCAGCAATTTTTTTTTCTTTTGGCGGGACTGTGACATTGCGGCAGACAAATCTGACACTAAGTGACACTGTTTGGGGACCAGTGACACTAATACAGTGAACAGTAATATAAAAATGGACTGTCACTGTACTGATGACACTGGCAGGGAAGGGGTTAACATCCGGGGCAATCAAAGGGTTAAATGTGTTCTCTGAGAGTGCTTGCTAACTGTGTGAGGAGGGGGGTGCTCTGACTGGGGGGGGGGGGGGGAACAGAGATCCATGTTCCTGTTTAGCAGAAACACAAGATCTCCATCTTCTCCCCTGTCAGAACGGCGATCTGCCTCTCTAGGAAACGAAAGCGGGTGGCCAACGGACCCGCTGATTGGCTCCCCCTCTGTCCAATCAGCGCACGGCCGTGTCACCCGCGGCATGCGTACCCGCGTACAGGTACGTCATTTCGCGCAATAGAGCCACAGTACATGTATACGTTACTCGCTTGGCAAGTGGTTAAAGACCCTCGAATTTAGTGAGCTCTCAATCAATTTTGTCAATTTGCGTGTGTGGGGGGAGAACCAATTGTAATTCAGATTGATTAAATGATGTGTTTCGTAGGTCGTTTACATTCAACTGATATACATTTGATTGTCAAATGCAGAATTCTATCTCTCCTCCGTACTTTGCATCATTTGATATTTTAATTGCTTGTTTGCAAATGCTCAGATCTAGATCAATTATAAATCGCTATGTGTATGACCGTCACCTTAGGGTGTCTTGCATGTCATGTCTGTAACTTGAGTCTAAAGTGGCTGTCTGGCCATTGTGGCAGTTACCAGATTTTTGAGATTATTAGTAGATTGGTCCATTCCCATGCATAAACTGTAATGAACAATGGCTTACCTAACTCTCTCCACCCCTGATAACGGTAATAAAATGCTACTGCTAAAAGCTTGAAAAAAAATGAATGCAGTGCCTGTAAACCAACTTTTAATCCCTTATTGGCAATTGCCAGCACAGTGGCTAAGTGGTTAGCGCTTCCGCCTAGCAGCACTAGGGTCGTCGGTTCGAATCCCAACCACAGCACTACTTGTCTGGAGTTTGCATATTCTCCCTGTGTCTGCGTGGGTTTCCTCCGGTTACTCCAGTTTCCTCCCACACTACAAAGACATGCTGGGAGGTTAATTAGATCCTATCTAAATTGGCCCTAATATGTGTGTATGTATGAATGTGAGTTAGGGACCTTAGATTGTAAGCTCCTTGAGGGCAGCGACTGATGTACAATATTTACAGTATGTGTAAAGCGCTGCAAAAAATTTACAGCACTATATAAGTACCTGTAATAAATACATGAAACTGCTGATCTTCACTCTCTATCAGTGGCAAAAAAAATTCTGCATCTAACATACTTCCAGGTGAGGAGTGTCTGATACCAGATCCCCTACTGAGTGCTGGGGCTCCTTTCACTGGCCTTATATCATGACTTGTCCTATAGAGGTGTAGGTAAAAATCAGAGGGGTGGGCAGCGAAACAGCCAAGTATTAAAGTGTTGTTAACCCCAGGACCATGCAGTCACTATATCTGGTCTCCCACAGAACATGGAAATGCAAAAGTTTTAGTAAATATAAACTGATAAAATACTTTTCTCAGCAGTATATAGCAGTCTTGTGACTTCTATCAGTTTCTAGTAAAGCTTGTAGGAGGAGTTTTCATTCTCCTCTGATCCTCTGTCTGGACAGTGCTGATTGGCCCTGTGCTGATCACATGCACCCTCCCAAGGAAAAAAAAAACTCTCTAGCAATAAACACCAAACTGAGCAGCCCGTCCCCTGGTTCTGTAAATATCAGGTTATTTTTTGGAGACAGTGGTAAAAGAGGAGGATTAGAGAGACCGAATCAAACAGCCTTTATACACAATGCAAAGGATTAACCCCTTAGGTTCCATAGTGAGTATAACAAGCATGCTTTACTGCATATACAGACTGCTTTTACTGTTGTGGGTTTGTAACGCTTTAGCTGAATTCTTTTAGAGGCACTGCTTTAATTGTTTGGAAGCGACATGGTTACCTTAAAGTGATTGCTTGGCCCCTTTCACACGAGGCGGACTCCGCTTACACGGAGTCCACCGGCTCAGCGGGCGATCTCTCCGTTGATGTCCGCTGAGCCGGCGGATGACAGGTCACTCTCTGCTCACTGAGCGGGGAGGGGCTTGTCAGGCACCACTGCTGCCTATGGAGGGATCGGATGAAAACGGACAGCATGTCCGTTTTCATCAGATCTCACCCGATCCGATCCGCCAGCGACGGATCCGGATGTAGGGCCATCCGTCTGCTTTTTGCGGATCGGATGTCAGCGGACATGTCTCCGCTGACATCTGTCGCTCCATAGGCTAACATGGAGCGCCCGGTTAGGTCCGCCATCAAAACTGACAGATGGACCTGAACAGTCTGATCGTGTGAAAGGGGCCTAAGGCTCCGTTTTTTTTTTTTTTGTTTGTTTTTAAATAACAAACATGTCATACTTGCCTCCACGGTGCAGTTCGTTTTGCTCGACTTCTGGGGTCCCCCGGCGGCGCTGGTAGCTCCTTCCCACATTGTATAACCCCCTAGAAGAAGCGCTCTCCCGGGGGATTACCTTGCGGGGGTGCTCCCGAGTCCAGCATTTGCGTCCATAGACGCAGAATGCCAGACTCGGCCCCGGCGCCCGCTTCATTGGATTTGATTGATAGCAGCGGGAGCCAATGGCTGCTATCAATCTATCCAATCAAGAGCTGAGACAACGGGCAGAGGGGAAGAGTGCGCCTCCGGCGTGTGAATCACAGGACTCAGGTGGGTAAAACGTGGGGGGGGGGGCTTGGGGGCCGGTCAGTGACAGAGGTTTTCACCTGAATGCAAGGGATGCATTAGGGTGAAAAAACATGAGGGTTTACAATCCCTTTAACCTTTCACTACACAGCATTTCAACAAACTCCTGCCCATTATAACAGCTGGGAATTAGTTAACCTGTTTACTCCCAGCTACATAGTAGAGATGAGTCAGGCAGCCATAAAGCCACCCTGGTCACTTCTACATGGCTGGGAGTGTGTTAGGATAGTACTAGAATATTTCAAAATGTAATTATTTCAAAATAATATTTAGAAGCTGTAAAAAAAAAAATGAAATAAGAAAAACTTTTTTTCAACAATTTTTCTTTTGCTCTAGCTGAATCCCCGAAGTCTGGCGACAGAAGCGGATATAGCAGCCCCGGATCTCCTAGCACTCCCACAGGTCGATCCCGCACATCTTCATCACAGATGGCATCCAGCCGGGAACCCAAAAAGGTTGCCATTGTGCGTACTCCTCCTAAATCTCCCGCTTCTGCCAAAAGCCGTCTTCAGCCAGTCCCAAGCACAGCCCCAATACCAGACCTGAAGAACGTCCGATCCAAGATTGGCTCCATTGATAACATTCGACACACGCCAGGAGGAGGCAAGGTATCTGAGCATTGTCCGGGGTCTGTTGGTGAACATTTCATGCAGATTGAAGGATGCAGAATACAGAGGGGTTGGGTAGAAAGGGCTGTATCAAGGTGGAAGTGTTGGAGATAATTGAGGCCATTAGGTATTAAAGTGATACTAAAACATAATGTTTTTTACCCTAATGCATTGCTTGCATTAAGGTAAAAAACGTTTTCTAATTCTCTAATGAAATCCCAAGATGTGTTATCTGTCCTGTCTAGTTGTCTTCTGCTGGAGGGGGAGTAGTCCAGCAGAGGAGAACTTCAGCAAGGCTGACAACACTGCTTGGGACGTCAGATCAATACAAGAAGTTAGGAGCTCGCTGGATTTCTAGGAGAGCAAAAGGAGGTTTCATCCCTTGCAGATAAAGAAATGTGCATATATTGCAGAGATTGAATGTTTTGTCCAGACGTACCCTGAAAGGGAAACCTTTCCTGTTAGAAATGGAGGCTACCATTCTTGACTTCTTACTCTTTTTACATTTTTTTTTTCTCTGGCCATCATGCTTCCATACTTTGAGTCACTGACCCGGAACAAGTATGCAGATAAGGCTGTCTTGACTTTCCTGGTCTACCCACTTTTTTCAGGTCAGTGCCTTAAAGTAGTATTCTGAGATATACCTAACAAATCCTAAAACTGCTTCCTCCCCTTCCTAACACCTAAACTGTGTAAGAAATATCTGTAAACTAACCTATTTTCAGGCTGCTCTGGGTACGATCATGTGATTGGCTCACCTGTGTCTGCTAGCCGCAGCTTCAGGGGAGAGGAGGGAGCACCGACAATGGATGGGCCATAGTAAGCCAATGGATGAGCCATAGTAAGCCTATGGATAATGTCACTGCTTCCAGAAACTCCAGCCATTGTAGAGTGCTCTTTCTTCTCCCCCAGTAGCCGGAACTGCCTGACACAGGGGACAGATTATGTGGCCGGACCGCAGTGGTCTGATAATAAGGTAAGTATACAGATCTTCCTTCCCCAGGTAGTCTGTAAAGGTGGTAGGAGGGAGCAGTTTCAAGATTAGTTAGAGATAGAGATATTATTTTTATATATATATATATATATATATATATATATATATATATATATATATATATATACACATACACACAGGAATTTACTTTAAAGCGGTAGTAAACCCAGCCATAAAACAGTTTAATTTCCGGCACGTGCCAGAAATGCAGCACTCCCATTGGTTGTGCTCTCAACCAAACTGTCAAACCATCCAATGGCTGGTGTCATAATTGATCACATGTACAGCATCATGGCAGGTGTAGATTAAACAGAGGCAAAGATGGCAGCTTCCTTGGCTGAAAACAACAGGAGGGTTTACTTCCACTTTAAGTCAGGGAGTTAGCGTAATATCCTGGGGTACTAGCAATTTCAGAAAGTTCAGCAATGGCAGACTCCATCATTCTTTCAGGAAAGGCTTACTGTTAGGAATTTTAGACAGTTGTGTATCATTTTTCTTTATCAAAGCAGACTTGATTTTTGTTTACATGCTTTTCTTTTGCAGATACACTAATTAAAAGTCGATTTTTAATTTTTTTTCTTTTTTTGCCAACACTTCTTCCTGTCTTGTCCTCCACCTGGATTGGTGGTCAGTCCACAATGGGCCCAGGCCCAATGAGACTTCGTAGCATTGGCTACCCTTAGGCCCCATTCACACCTGAGCGTTTTGTAGCTTGAAGCCCAAAGCTACAAAACACTGGAGGGGAAAAAAAAAATCAATTATTCTCTATGGAGATGGTTCACATCTCCACTCCAAAATGCCTGAAGCTCAAACAAGTTGTGGAACTTTTTTTAGGCAGATTTGGGCATTTTTCTGCTACATTGGTGACCTTTTGACCTGTACAAAATCACGCGACTTTCTGCCTGAAAACGCTACGCTCAGGTGTGAATGGGGACTTATAGTATGAACTAGTACAATGGTAATAGTACTCATCCAGCTGTCAGTTTATTACTATAGAAGATGATGAAAATTAAAAGCTATAACAAAGATAACTAGGGAGGAGGGAAGGAGCTTTGTAAAAGACATGCTGATTGCCATCATTTTTTGTTGTCCACCTTCTCTTCCTGTCATCTCATTTGATTGCTACATTTCCACATCTCTCTCTGCTTCACGCCACTCCGCTCACTCCCGCTTCATGCCATCTGCTGCCCGTTTCTTTTTCTGCTCTGTTTTACCACCTGCGCCTACCTGGTTCCCTCCCGCAGGTGCAGATTGTCCACAAGAAAATTGATGTCAGTACTGTTCAGTCCAAGTGTGGATCCAAGGACAACCTGAAGCATGTCCCTGGGGGAGGAGCAGTGAGTGACACACTCTCTCCGTACAGATACACTGACCACCAACCAATCAGCCGTCACCAGCCGCGCCATCATGGCTTCCTTTCTGCTTGTTTGCTGCACTTTGATTTTTCTCATTCTGGCTGCATGCACCCAACACTGACACACTGTAATAACTTCCTACTGAAAGCTGAGATTATAATTTTTACAAGATTAACAAGTGTCTTGGAATAACAGAATTCACCACGTTTCTATATATACTGGTTCTGTATGCTGCATTGCATGCAATTGCACATATGGTTTACAGTGTAGAGAGAGCAAAAAAAAGAACACCATTTATTGTAATACAATCTAATACCATTTAAAATCATTGTCTATGTGAGCAGCACCTTTTTACAAAACTATGAATAGAATGGTGCTGTCTTTAGAGCGCAATACTGCTCTCTCGCTGCATGAGATGTGGTTGTATTAAAGAGTAATAATACCTTGTTCTGATTTCATAATTTGCAAGCTTTGGTGTAAGACAATCTAGAGAGAGGTCATTGGGGTGACTGTCTCACATGCCCTTCTATCTAGAGCAGGAGTCTCAAAGTGACGGCCCTCCAGCTGTTGCGAAACTACAAGTCCCATCATGCCTCTGCATGCGGGAGTCATATTTGTACTGTAAAGCCCCTTTCACACATGCGGACCCCGTTCAGATCCGCCTGTCAGTTTTTTTCAGGCTGATCTGAACAGTCGCTTTTACAGCTCTATGGAGCGTCGGATGTCAGCGGTGACATGTCCGCTGACATTCGATCCGCTCCGCAAAATCCAGACGGATGGATGTCCTATTTTAAAATCCGTCTATCGGATCGGATGAAAATGGACAGGTGGTCCGTAATCATCCGATCCCCCCATAGAGGAGAGTGGATTCTCTGACAGGTCCGCACTGCACAGAGTGCAGAGACCGACTTGTCATCCGCCAGCTTAGCGGGGGATCAACAGAGCGATCCCCGCTAAGCAAGCGGAGTAGTGAAAACGGACAGCCCCGTGTGAAAGGGGCCTAACTGTCAGCCTTGCAATGCCTCATGGGACTTGTAGTTTCGCAACAGCTGGAGGGCCAGGTTGAGACCCCTGATCTAGACAAATTTTGGCCACTACTCTGCCATCCCTTTAGTTGTCAGGAGGTGGCAGCTGTTCCCATTTCTCTAAAATCCCTTAAAGTGGATGTAAACCCAATGTCATCCTTTCTAAACTACTGCCATAGTGGTTATCTATAAGGATATACATGCCTCCTGCATGTATCTTTACCTGTCAAATGTCTCCTCTCTGTCTGTTATGAGACCCGAAAAACTGCAGATTTTGTGGGTGGGTCTGTTGTCTGGAGCTTGGTGGGTGGAGTCATGATGTCAATAGACTCTCCGCCCACCTCTACACTCCCCTGTGTATTTCTAACACTGAACTTCTGCTATGATCTCTAACATCCAGTGAAAAGACAGGAAAGTAACCACATGACTCCAGCATGCCCAATCATGCTGAGGTGTGGAACATCCAATCCTTGCAGAGCTGCTGAAGAAAGGAGTGGGGGGTGGGAATTAAAAAATAATGCATGTCTTAGGCTGTCACTCACAGCAAGGGGGAGGATTTGACAAAGTTTTTCTCACATAGGTGTCCGTTTATGAAGCAGTGAAATCTATTCACTGCTTCGTTCTCCGGCATTCACAGTGAAGATTTTTCTCCTCTGTGTGCCAGTTTATGAAGCAGTGTAGATCGCTTCACCTTTGGAGGAGTGAAGCGATCTACAAATGCTTCAAACAGTGGAGAACGGCCCCTGATACTGGAATCTCGTGAGACTTTACGAGATTACAGCACCAGATGTCAGTTTATTAAGCAGTGATAAATTATCACCGCTCAACGGCGTGGATTAATGTTAGTAAAATAAAGAGTCCCCCTACATTATACACATATGTATACACACACACACATTATATATACATGTATATACACACACACATGATATATATATACATATACACATTATATGTATATATGTGTATACTCATAAATATGACAGGGGGACATGCTTACAGTGTTGGTGGGTCTGAACGAGGCATAAGGAAGTTAAAAAACTTCCTCCTTCCCCCTCAGATCCCCCCAGATTTCCTCTTCACTCCCCGATTCACCAGCTCTGAGCTGGTGAACCTGGGAGTGTGAATTATGACACAGATCGCCAGTGAAGCGGTGAGATCACCGCTTCATAAACTGGCCGTTACTGTGTCATCTATGAGGATTCTCCGTGTGTAGAGATAATCGGCGGGAGAACAAGTTCAAACATGTTCTCCCCCGATTATCACTGCTTCATAAACTGTTTATGGACTGTGATCAGCGGCGATCCTCGGGATCACCGCTGATCACTGCTTCATAAACGGACACCTTTGTCAAGATTTTTCTCACTGAACAATAAAAGAGGATTGCTCAGAGATGGATTAACTGATTAATGATAGGAAATCTTAAACTCTCTACAGTATGATATCAAAAAAAATATATATATTTTGGGTTTACATCCACTTTAATGGGCTCTCTTGTTTATTCTTTTTGTAGGCCAGTAGTTAAGTTTGCTGCTGTTTCTAGCAAAGCCTGTTCTTGTTCCCCCCCCCCCTGTTGACAGTGATAGGCACATTCCTCTATTGAAGAATCCCTCGCTAATTTTGGTAAAGCCTCACAGCCTATTAGATGTTTGGGGGGACTTTTTGTCCTCAAAAGAAAACCAGTTTTGATGGATTTCTAGATCCTGTTAGGAGACCCTAAGGCAGTGATGGTGAACCTTGGCACCCCAGATGTTTTGGAACTACATTTCTTATGATAAGAAAGAAACAAAATTGCGCTTGGATAAAACAAAAATTATAGTCTATGGTAATACCAGTGTAGAAATGAATAAAAGTGAGAGGACACCTTATGCAGGTATCATAACAAAATTCAAAAAGCTGCGGTTATAAGTGGGGCCCACCAACAAAATATATAAACAGATAAACCGCGCTAGAGTGAGTCCAATAAAAGTCTGTGATAATAAACAGTAAAGTCCAAAATCCTTCTGTGTGATGAAGTGAAGAAAATAAAAGTGACTGTGTGGTGAACTGCTTACCAGAATGTAAGCCAAACCAGGCAGATGGCTTAAAACCCAGCCCGGGCCTTTGGGAGCACTTCAAATGGACAAGATCCTTTGCGCTCAAACAGCAGAACGAATCCACATAGGGTTAAATCAAATAAAAAAGACCATAGTGTGATACTGACATAAACATATTTCATCAGAGAAGAAGGGGGTGTGTTCACACATATAATCATAAAACCAAATTATCATGCAGGCACCCTGGATGTATAGCCAGTACAGGGACGCCAAAAAAAATGTGAATCGTGTACAGCATGCAATAAAAAGGTGTCCTTATTATCTACTGTAAAAAACCACCAGTTTGCCAAAATAGAGTTGAGCCAACAGACCAGAGTTTGTACAACTAAAGGAACACCCAGTGCACAAATACGAGGGGCCGCTTACCAGATGGTGAACTAGTGAGGACATAAATAATAACAGGGTTGCAACCTCTGTGTGACCCGGGGTATAAATTGAATGAACCTACAGGGGTTCCTGCTCACCAGAGAGACGACCAGAGATAGCCCAAACGAAGCACTGGCAGAGTACCACGATCCCGTCCTGACAGGTCCTCGCAGGCTCAGATGGGTGTATATATTAGAGAGGAGAAGCAGCCAATGGTGTGATAACGTACAACTCCAATTTATTAAAAAAGCAAGCACTTACATATAGGAATACGAATAACAGCGATGCCGGCCGGCACTCAAACAGCTCCCGTCCACTCAGAGCAAAGCGTGGTGACATCAGCACGTCCCTCCCAGACGCGTTTCGTCACAGGTTGACGTTCAACCTGTGACGAAACGCGTCTGGGAGGGACGTGCTGACGTCACCACGCTTTGCTCTGAGTGGACGGGAGCTGTTTGAGTGCCGGCCGGCATCGCTGTTATTCGTATTCCTATATGTAAGTGCTTGCTTTTTTAATAAATTGGAGTTGTACGTTATCACACCATTGGCTGCTTCTCCTCTCTAATATATACACCCATCTGAGCCTGCGAGGACCTGTCAGGACAGGATCGTGGTACTCTGCCAGTGCTTCGTTTGGGCTATCTCTGGTCGTCTCTCTGGTGAGCAGGAACCCCTGTAGGTTCATTCAATTTATACCCCGGGTCACACAGAGGTTGCAACCCTGTTATTATTTATGTCCTCACTAGTTCACCATCTGGTAAGCGGCCCCTCGTATTTGTGCACTGGGTGTTCCTTTAGTTGTACAAACTCTGGTCTGTTGGCTCAACTCTATTTTGGCAAACTGGTGGTTTTTTACAGTAGATAATAAGGACACCTTTTTATTGCATGCTGTACACGATTTACATTTTTTTTTGGCGTCCCTGTACTGGCTATACATCCAGGGTGCCTGCATGATAATTTGGTTTTATGATTATATGTGTGAACACACCCCCTTCTTCTCTGATGAAATATGTTTATGTCAGTATCACACTATGGTCTTTTTTATTTGATTTAACCCTATGTGGATTCGTTCTGCTGTTTGAGCGCAAAGGATCTTGTCCATTTGAAGTGCTCCCAAAGGCCCGGGCTGGGTTTTAAGCCATCTGCCTGGTTTGGCTTACATTCTGGTAAGCAGTTCACCACACAGTCACTTTTATTTTCTTCACTTCATCACACAGAAGGATTTTGGACTTTACTGTTTATTATCACAGACTTTTATTGGACTCACTCTAGCGCGGTTTATCTGTTTATACATTTCTTATGATGCTCATGCACTCTGCAGTATAGTTGAGCATTATAGGAAATCTAGGTCCAAAACATCTGGGGTGCCAAGGTTCACCATCACTACCCTAAGGCATCAGTAATACGGCACGGTCACCCGACTTCCCAGGCTTTACCCAGAGCTGAAGCTGCCATTGGAGATTTAAGCTGCAGTAACAACTGCTGATAAAATCTGGTATTGCAGCATAATTTACACAAAGGCTCTCCTAAAAACTGGACTTTATATGAATGGTTGTAGTGTGAATAAGATTAAAGGATCTCAAAGTATGCCTGCAATACAGGGACCAGCATCCAAGTCAAGAGGAGATTTCCACCTAATATTAACACCCGTTAGATTGATATTAGATACAGCTGCTTTTTCTAACCAAGTTAGCATTTAATGGACTTTCTAATCGTTACGAATGAATCTAATCTTATCCTGTAAATATAACTCTTTTGATTGTATTGCTTTTTTCCCCTGTAAATGCACCTGTGGCCTACACACTTTTATGCATGTTGCCATTATATGGGCTGGATCCATGACGAAATCTCTGGAGAGGGATTGATGAAGCTGCAGTTACACCACTTCTACTGTGTTCAGAATGGCTGCTTTCTGTGTTTAGGTGGCAGATGTGCACTTGGATGCTGGATCGGACACTAAATTCTTGAATAACTGCTGACATTTGTTTGGGGTTTATAAGTAATATTGTCTCTTTGCAATCCTCAGGTGCAGATCACTCATAAACCAGTTGATCTCTCACGTGTTACATCCAAGTGCGGATCTATGGGCAATATTCATCACAGGCCAGGTACAACCCTCTTTTCATAACTGGAAAACACTAGTATAAGTTGCATGCCAGCCCAAAACCATTTTTTTTAAAAATTGGAATAGGAGGAGGAAGGGGTTAGAACACAGAAGACAAAAACCTGGTAGAAGTTCTGCTTAGTGACATTTCACTTCCTGACTACATTGGGGCAAAATTGTCCTTTTTATATGGGTGCAAGAAAAACCTGCTAGAGGTTTAAACTCTCCCTTATCTTGTAACCTGTAGAAGAGGCTAAAAACATATGTTTGTATTATAGGTCTAATTACCTCAAAACTAGCATGAGCATTTTGCCCTGGCAAGGCCAACTAACTGCACAGGCTTAGCCAAACTCCTATTCTGCATATAGAACTATAACTGTAGAAACGTGGTGCAGAAGTCTTGTCTACGCTGCCTGCTCATCTTATAGACCTAAAATGGGCCATGCTTGCAGCATTGGAGTAAAATCCCCACTCTGATCTATGGAAAGCTACTGTGTAGGCAACAAGATCTGAGCATCGGGGTGGTAAACACTGCAGGCTCTTGCCACCGTATATGAGTAGGTAGGTCCTTAGGGAGAGTTTAGCATAGATCTGGGGGTGGGAGCAGTGTTCGGTTGTTATGTCTATGGGAAGGCAGGGCAGTTTTGGTTTTTGTAACGGTCTGCTAGACGTAAACTGTTGCATTTCTGTTGTAGGTGTCACAATGTTGACGAGCTACCCTTCAGAAGTATGTCCCAGTTTTCTCATCACTTGCCCTTTTTCGCTGTTACAGGTGGAGGCAACATAGAGGTGAAATCAGAGAAGCTGGATTTTAAGGAGAAGGTCCAGTCTAAGATTGGCTCACTGGACAATATTACTCATACACCTGGCGGAGGGACCAAAAAGGTAACGTGTGTCCCCCTTTCCACCAGCAGAATGAGATTGTCCACTGCTGCTCCCTTTTATCATGTGAACATAGGCAGAGATCCTTTGATGTGATCCCCCTTCCAGGCTGTAATGCTGTTGTAAGGGCTATGACAACCATTTACCAAGGTGTTTGGTACCTTGTAAAACCCTTATCTATATTAAGATGTTGCACTTTAATCTCCATCTTATGCTTGCGCAACCTGGGGCCCACCAGCTGATGCAGAACTACAAGTCCCATCATGCCTCTGGGAGTCATGCTTGTAATGCCTCATGGGACTTGTAGTTCTGCAACAGCTGGAGGGTCACAGATTGAGCACCCATGTTCTAATCTATGCTTTTCAGCAGGAGGTGGGTGTCTTTTCTTGTGGCGCAAAAATGGACCCTTCCATACCCACCTGCAGCAATCCCAATTAGCAGCTACTAATATCTTCCACACCAGTACCTGAATGATGTGTGGTGTGGACAGTCTACTTAAGGAAAGCTATACTTTGAAACAAAAATTAAGGTGGTGGAGGCTTAGTTTCTGTAAAGCTGATGTGAAGAATTAAATTAAAGCCCCCCTAATTGATGGTATAAAAGGAGATACTTTTCTTTTAGTTGCAGTTCCTAAATAGGAAATTACCATTACAAGGTTTTTCTATTGAATGGAAACGAGGCTGGTGAATTACTCATAGTCCTCCACCTCAGCACTAGTGTCGAAGACTGGTGATTAAGGCCTCTTTCACACTGACGATCCGTTCAGGTCCGCCTGTCAGTTTTTTAGGCGGACCTGAACGGATCCTCCATAAACCTCTATGGAGCGTCGGATGTCAGCGGTGACATGTCCGCTGGCATCCGACCCGCTCCGATCCGAAAAATTGTAACGGAGGAAAAACCTACTTTTCCATCCGTTATCGGATCGGGTGACGACGGACTCTACGGTCCATCATCATCCGATCCACCATAGGGGAGAGCGGCGCTCTGACAGGTCCGTCGCTGCACAGTGTGCAGAGACAGACCTGTCATCTGCCTGCTCAGCGGGGATCGGCGGAGCGATCCCCCACTGAGCAGAGCGGGCTCCGTACACAGACACGTCCGTGTGAAGGAGCCCTAAGACTACTTTCACACTGGGGCGGGCGTCAGCGATAAAGCGGCGCTATTCGGCCGCTAGCGGGGCAGTTTTAACCCCTGCTAGCAGCCTAAAAAAGGGTTAAAAGCGCCATTGCAGCGGAGGTTTGGCGGCACTGCCCCATTGTTTTCAATGGGCAGGGGCGGTGAATACACTACTTCTACAGCGCTGCAAAGATGTGGCTTTCAAGACTTTTTTTCACCGTCCTGCAAGCGCACTGCTTCAGTGTGAAAGCCTTCGGGCTTTCACACTGGAGAGACAGGAGACGCTCTTTACAGGCGCTATTTTTAGCGCTGTAGCGCCTGTAAAGCGCCTCAGTGTGAAAGTGGCCTTAAGGGCAATTGAGGTAGAGTTTTTGTTTTTGTCCCAACCCCCTTTAGGCAAGTTGTTCAATGTAAAAGGGATGTATAGTCACAGCAGGGGGGCATCCACTTCCCCATTGTGAGTATAGACCTGGTGTGTACCAAGCTGGTATCTTGCAATAATAAAAAAAAAAAAAATCAACAATTGCCACTACCTAAAAATGTAAGCCCTTTACTTGAAGTGAAAGCTAGCACTGTAATCTTTGCAGTTTACACTAAGGCTGGCCATACATGGTTTGAATTTTGGTCAGTTCAGCAGGAAACGACGAATCAACTTGGGTACAACCAGCCTGCTGGATTCTCTTACGATTATTGCTGGTGGCTTCACCGTCCCGCTGGGAGCAGACTATGGCTGGGCAGTAGGGGGTAGCACGGTCTGTGTTGATGGGGGGGGGGGGGGAAATTGTGCAAATTTTTCCTGCAACCAGAAGGAAATTTGCACTGTGAATGGCCAGACTAAGATGATTATATTAGGGGGAATATGGATCCAAAGTATGCAATAACGTTAACATGATGGTTCGGAAGCAGTGCAAACAACCCAAGATGTCTTCCCTGAGTTACTACAGCCAAAAAGACTTGTTATCCTGGAGCTGGCAGTAGAAGCTGATTTTTTTTTTAGGGCAGCAGCCGTGGACATCTCACTGCAGTGTTCTTCCAATGTATGACTAACTGGTCTCTATGAATTTTTGTGTGTGCTGATGCTTCTAATAACAGTTTGTAAGCACTTCTCTCTAGCTGCATTGAGCAGAACCTGGCTTTACTTCACACTTTTTCTGCAGAACCAAAGCTATATCTATTCCGCTCCTAGACACAAATACTGGTCTACTCTGCATACTCTTCATTCTTGTGTGTCCCTCTGCAGGAGAACCGCTTTACTTTGTAGGGTAGGCCTCATTGCTGGGCCTCCGATCTCTCTGAAATCACTATTTCCCCCTGACTTTGCAGAACTGTTTGGTTTTCTCCAGTCTGTGCACCTTTTCACCCATCTGCAGAACTATTCCTGGGCTCCACTCTGCCCAGCCAGCTTCACAAAAATGTTGCCTCTCTCTCTCACCAAATTCTCTTTTTGTTTCCTCCCTTCTTAAGCTGTCATGTGAGAGGGAAGTCATGGCATTTAATATGGACTATGCTACATAAAAGAGATAAAGTGCAGACTGCACCACCTGTATGCAGGACTTAAGATCTGCACTCCAGAATTCATTGGCCTTACTCTAATTAGGCAGCTTAGTATGTCCTTAGGCATAAATCCTCTTCATATAAAATGCCAATTACTTCCTTCTAGGATACAGCCACTCTTTGCATATTCAGTTTACATTTTTTTCCATATTTCCTCATCTTTGTACTGTTGCCTTCTCACATTATTATTCCTGGTCTATCCTATTCCACCAGTCATCAGTGCCAGCAGAGCAATTAGTATTTCTCATTTACAATTCAGTGTAAGTTTGACAGAGACCACAATAGAGCCATCTATAGCAGTGGTCATCAACCCTGTCCTCAGGACCCACTAACAGGCCAGGTTTGCAAGATAACTGAAATACATCACAGGTGATATCATTTGCTGCTCAGTGATTGCAGTATTCTAGTCTGCATCTCTCCAAGGTAATACATAAAACCTGGCCTGTTAGTGGGCCCTGAGGACAGGGTCGATGACCACTGATCTACGGGGTTCAATACCTGTAATAGTAAAAGGTTCAGCACGAACAATGTAAGCATACACTTGTAAAGTCATACATAATCAAAGCCAGGTCAGGTGGTTTGTCTAGCCATCTTAGAGTAGCAGCTGGCACCTATAACCTTATACCATAACTGACTCTACTCTGTAAGGTCCAGGGGTAGGCAACCTTTGAGAGGTAGAGATCTACTTGGACAACATGGCGGAGCACCAATAAAGAAATTAACTAGTGCAAGCCCCCAATAGAGAGTAAAGAAGGCATGAAGATAAAACAAGGCTAGTGCTGGAGAGTCATAAAAATCAGAAAATCTGCTACTTCAGGCTGATTTGCTTGACTAGTTTCAGGCCTGGCTATCTGCTCTGAGTTCTGGCTAGTGGAAGTAGCATGTAGGGCACTGTACAGAGGTCAGTAGTATGAAGAGCAGCGTATAAGGGGCAGTAGGGCATAGTACTGAGCCCTACTACTAGGTAATGAATTGGGGGGTGTGTGTCAGGAGGATACAGAAATTGTTAACCAGATGCAGAGTGGCACAGGGAAGCTGTGTTCTGGTCCCTGCCGGCCCTCCACTCTCAACCATCCCATAAGTACCTTGGATATATTGTAGAGGGGGGGGGGGCAGTGGGGATGAGCACACTACACTCAGGAGTCAGCGGAAGATGTTTGGACAAGAGCCTGAGCTATTCCAGAGGCTTTCCCTGCCCCATGTATGCAAGGGGTGGGGGGGCTGCAGCCTAGGTTTGGCTGAGCAGGCACATGTGCCACTCTGGGTAGACTGGGACATATTCACGATCTACCGGACACCTGCCAGAGGTCGATGGGTAGATCACAGTAGACCAGTTGCTGATTCCCACTGTAAGGTCTAATTCAAATTTCAACCAGTCTTTAGGATGCCCAATTCCAGCACCTCTGTAAAATCTAAAGGCCATTGGCTGGGAGAGCAGTAAAGTGGATTTCCTATGGATCCCTCTAAGTACAGAAAAATACCTATTAATCTGCCAAAAATCCTGTGAGGTCCAAACTTTCTGTAGTGGGCCAACACCACCATGCCTCTGCTGCACTACAATTCCAAACCGTTCTCCCCTGCTTGATTACAGAACCCTCCCATGTATGGAGATCAGAAGTTGTTTTGTGGTCCAGGGCTAATAACACTTCTTGAGATTTCTATGCAGCCGAGGCACTTTGTTGTTAGCTGGTGAT
This sequence comes from Lithobates septentrionalis, assembly GCA_037952835.1. Taxonomy (NCBI): domain Eukaryota; kingdom Metazoa; phylum Chordata; class Amphibia; order Anura; family Ranidae; genus Lithobates; species Lithobates septentrionalis. Next base: position 3,597,959 of record JBBDGP010000990.1, on the reverse strand, counting down.
TGGGCAGAAATGCACTTGGCACCTATGTTTTGTTCTTGCAGTAAATTTAAAGAGATCAAACCATGGGAAGGTGTGCATGTACTGCAGAAATGTACTAAAATCGTGTTTCGTTTTGCTCATACATACGCAAAATCTAGCATAGATCTCATGTCCACAGTGGAGCATGTGTACATTTCTTGTGTGCTCTACTTCGGACATATTCCAGAATTTAGCTTCCTTAGACTGGTCATGCATTATACAATTTTCCTTTAGATTTACCAAAACCATATAATATGAGGTCAAACCTAAACGCTCTCAATCTGTATGCAATCAGGCAGGTCCTTGCACTACATAGTTAAAAAGTAAATCTAAAAGGAAATCGAATAAGAAAATGATATGGTGTAAGGCCAGCTTATGGGATTGAAAACAGGACACAAAGGCGTAGGGGCACTTAGGAACATCTGAACCCTGATGGCACTGATGCTCCCCTCTCTCTAAGCCAGCTACTACTTTACTTTCTCCATCCTCCTCTGTGTACATTCCATCCCCTTCATCCACCCCCAACTCATCTTTTCACCCCTCAGAGAGAGAAAGGGAATGAAGACAAGCCAACGGGGAGCCTTTCCCCAAACGGGTTCCCCAACATTCCTCCACCCCCCCTGCCCGAGGAGCCAGATTTACTACCCCCCCTACCTGAGGAGCCAGATAACCCTAAACTACTAGCTTTGGAAAGGGGTAAGTACAGGACTGTTTGTTGTCAAGCATCCAGTTGCAAATATGTAATAACCAAGCACTAAGATCCAGTTGTTTTAGAAGTTAGAATGTATATTTATTTTCAGAAACAATCATCAGGTATCGGTCTTTGCAGCTCAACACCAGAAAATAATCACTTGGCTGAAGATGGAATGTTTAGCACATAACCTTTACAAAAAGAGTAAATCAGAGGGAACAACTTTATTATTATACAGGATTTATATAGCGCTAACAATGTTGAAGAGCGCTAACAATGTTGACAGGTTTTTTCTTTTTCAAGCCCCCTAAGGCACCAGCATTTTATGACTGATCTAGTATGTTTCCAGTATTTGCGCATGCTGTAGCTCGTCATATTTAACTGGAAATGTTCTGGAAGACGTACTAGCTCTCTGGAATACTACGAGCTATTTACCAATGACCTGGATCAACAAGAACCTTAAGACATGCCCTCTCTGCACTGTGATTTCAGTCCAGGTACTATTTCATGCATTCTCTTTTCTAAACAAATTAAATTGGTTAGTTTGGTGTGAATGGGTAAAAGGGGTTGTCCCTACAAAAGTCATATTTGGCAGATTTCTGATGGCTTTGCCATTAAATTTGTATAAAACGTATCCCATGAGCTCCCTTAAACTTGGTATACATGTTTTTTTTTTTCCCCTCGCTTTAACTAGACCAGAGATATGCAATTAGCGGACCTCAAGCTGTTGCAAAACTACAAGTCCCATCATGCCTCTGTGTCATGCTTGTGGCTATCAGAGTCTTGCTATGCCTAATGGGACTTGTAGTTCTGCAACAGCTGGAGGTCCACTAATTGCATATCCCTGAACTAGATGATAGGGAGTCCCCCTCCATGTCAGAACACAATAGTGCAACGGTGGAGATACCTCCATCTACATCACTTGTGTTGATGTTGGGTTCTGTAAATCCCCCCCCCCCAAAAAAAAAAAAACAGATCCCCAACACAAGCGATGTAGATGGAGGAATCTCTCCCATTGCTCTATTGTGTTCTGACAGGGAGGGGGACTCCCTATTGTGTAGTTGAAGGGACACCCCCCCCCCCCCCAAAAAAAAAACTATACATGTATACCCAGTTTAACCTCCTCACAACCGTGCTATAGCTGAATGACGGCTACAGCGCGGTCGCACATTGCCGGGAGGGCGTCATATGATGTTCTCGCGCTTCCGGAGTGCTCAGGCAGTGATCGATGTGTCCAGGGCTGATGCTACCACTAGGCAAACTAGGCAGCTGGCTAAGGCGCACTGCCACTGGTGTTCCTACCCTCTTCTCTCTGCAGAAAGCAACTAAGTCTCAGCATCAGCAGGCAGCCGCCGCTCTGTTCGCACATAGTGTCAGAAGCGCAGCTGCGGCGGAGGACTGTGTCCCGACTCCCAAATGAATAGAAGCAAGCGAACATTCATTGATGGGCGCTGGTGAGGCTGAATTTGATGGGTGCTGGTGGGCTAAACTTGATGGGCGCTTCATTAAAAAGGTGGGGTGTACATGGGCAGGGCAAAAGGGGGGGGGGGGGGTCAACAGCAAAATGAGGTTTCGCCTAGGGCAGTGATGGCGAACCTTGGCACTCCAGATGTTTTGGAACTACATTTCCCATGATACTTCACTATACTGCAGCGTGGCATGAGCATCATGGGAAATGAAGTTCCAAAACATCTGGGGTGCCAAGGTTTGCCATCACTGGCCTAGGGTGTCAAAAATCCTTGCACCAGCCCTGGCTGTGTCCTCCGGAAACAGCTGACCACAGATTGGCAGATCAGCAGTTCTTTACCATGTGACCAGCTGTGTCCAATGACACGCGTGTGAGGAGAGCCGATAACCAGAAAATCCACACAGGGGACATTTACACTGATAATCAGTGTAGCCCCACCAGTGCTGCTTCATCAGTGCAGGAGAAAAATGACTTATTTAGAAAATGTTAAACGGTCTAAAAAAAAATAATTTAGTTTGGGTACAGTGTTACATGACTGTGCAATTGTCATTCAAAGTGTGACAGCGCTGAAAATTGGCCTGGGCAGGGGGAGAGAGAAAGTGCCCAGTAGGCAAGTGGTTAAGGGAATTCATGGGATACCTTTTATACAGCTCTATTAAACAAGTCTAATGGGAAAAAAAATCAGAAATCTGCCAGATATAACTTTGCTGTGCATGAGTAGTCCCCATAAACTAACTACTTTCAGAGAATACATGAAATAGTACATGGACTGAAATCACAATGTGCAGAGCGTGTCTGAAGGATCCAGGTCATGGTATAGCAAGTATTCCAGAACATATCCAGCTGCAGCAGGGGTAGGCAACCTTCAAGGAGGTGGAGATCTAACTGAACAATACAGGAGAAGTCAAAAAATCACCGGGCACAGTGTTGCCTCCTCACACCTGGTTTAAACCTCCATTTGTTATACTACCGTGTCGCAATTGCCTGCTTTGCACGGCAATCATGAGTTTAAATCAGGTGGTGAGGAAGCAACATATCACCTCCTTACGACCTGTCATATACACTCGGACGCTTTTTAGAAGCACAGAGATGCCTGCTGCCCTTGTGAATGAGCCCTTAGTTGCAGTACACAGCGGCACCCTTAGAACTTGTTCACACAAAGTTGGGCGCTGTAAAAAAAAACCCTGCGGTTGAGCTTACCACCGCCAATCCCTACACCCTTTCGCTGCTGAGGCAGCAGCCAAAGGTGTACAAATGCAGCAGGAATTCAACCCCCTGTTGCTTTTGGTGGGTGCTACCGCCTGCAAAACGCAACTCGTTCAAGTAAATGGGGCCACTCTGCAAGCGCCCCACAACTACATGCTTCTGCGGGGTCCAAGGGGGTGAGAATGCAACATAAGGCTGCCTGCTTTAACCTCTTTAGCTGTACTGCACAAGGTTGCAGGGCATTTTCTGAGAGGCCTCATTTACTTGAATGGCTCATGCTTGGCAGGTGCTACACAGACTATGACAGGGCATATAACTCCTGCTGCGACATGTACACCCCTGGCCACTGCAGCTGAAGGTCGTGCGGTTGGGTGGTAAAAACACACCTTAACTATGGGGTTTTACCCCCCCCCCCCCCAAAACTGCAAATGATGTGAATGAACTCTTATTCCCCGTACACACGGTCGGACATTGATCGGACATTCCGACAACAAAATCCTAGGATTTTTTGCAGACGGATGTTGGCTCAAACTCGACTTGCATACACACGGTCACACAAAGTTGTCGGAAAATCCGATCGTTCTAAACGCGGTGACGTAAAACACGTACGTCGGGACTATAAACGGGGCAGTGTCCAATAGCTTTGATCTCTTTATTTATTCTGAGCATGCGTGGCACTTTGTCCGTCGGATTTGTGTACACACGAACGGAATTTCCGACAACGGATTTTGTTGTCGGAAAATTTTATATCCTGCTCTCAAACTTTGTGTGTCGGAAAATCTGATGGAAAATGTGTGATGGAGCCTACACACGGTCAGCATTTCCGACAACAAGGTCCTAGCACACATTTTCCATCGGAAAATCCGACCGTGTGTACGGGGCATAACTGTTCTGAGCCCACTATAAGCTGCGGCTTACCTGCACCACAATACATCTGCAACTTTTCTGGGTTAGCTGCGCTTAGCTGTAGACTTCTATTTATATTCTGCAGGTGTGGTGCACTTTCTGAAAGCGCACATAAAACTCCTGCATTCAGGCAGGATATAAAAGATGTCTATGGCTAATCGCAGGAAAGCTGCACCTGCGCAGTGTGGGTAAACAGCCCTATACCGTTATGCCCAGTGTATTGCTTCACATTGACCTGAAGATCTTTCCTGCTGTTGGCACCACACTGGAGACCGCTAGCCGGGATAAGAGGTGGAGTGCAGTTGGTATCACTCCGTATGGGACAGGAGCCAGTGGATTATGTGGCTCTTGCTCCCTACTACAGCTCCAACTTTACAAGTAGTCCTGCATTGCACTCTGCTTAATGCTCTGGAATGGCGGGTCAGTAAGCCCAGAAGGCGATCGAACTGGTAGATTGCGATCTACAGGTTGCAGACCCCCCCTCCCCCGAGCTACAGCATGCAGCAATTCCTTCTGGAAACATAAAATGAGGTTGGCTTATGTAGGAGGATAAAATGTTCTCTTTTTTAAAAAAAAGTGCTCTTCTGTATAATATAATGCTGTACACATGCAAGTAAAAAATCCCCACCTCTGTCATATAGATATGACAACCTTGCTCTGTTAACATTGTCTATACAATTTGACATCTATAGAATGAGATCGTTCTACCCGATACAGAATTGGTATTCATTCCCAGTCTGGGTAGACACAAACTTTGAAAGCACTCAGTCTGTTGGTTGTCCAGTGTTGCAAAGTTTAATAATTTCCACTTTCTGTTCCATTGGGTAGTGAAATCAAAAAGCAGATCCTGGGTCTGTGTGTGTAGGTTTCCTGTAAGATTCAGTGTACAAGTCACCCCCCCCCCCCCTCCCCTTCAACACGCAGTCTGGAAATGACCCCATTCAGACTGTATTGCATGTTTAGGGGGGGGGGACACGACACTGAAGTCAACAAGAAACCACCCACACAGTCTGCTTTTAGACTCCTATCACCCACTGGAAAACAAACTGGGGATGATTATTAAAAACCTCTACAACACCAGACTGAGATCATCACCAACAGACATATTAAGGTACAGAATGAAGAAAGCCACTTAGATGAGAGATGAAATGCATTCAACATTACAGAACAAGTACAGCTGAATGAGAACCTTCACCTATGTCAGGAATATGCAATTAGTGGACCTCCAGCTGTTGCAAAACTACAAAACTCGGTGTCATGCTTGTTGCTGTCAGTCTTGCTATGCTTCATGGGACTTGTAGTTCTGCAACAGCTGGAGGTCCGCTAATTGCATATCCCCGATTTATGCAATGGAGACATAAGCACTTCCCGCTGGCTGCACAATATGTGGCCTGTTGGCCGGTGGGCTTTAACTCCAAGCAGCTGCATATATATGCGCCTATATAGAGAAACTGTCTATTGTGCTGAGAGCACACTCACAGCATAGTAAACCATTTCACTAAAGGGTCATAGAAAGCTCCTGATACATACTTGCAATTGGGAGCTTTCGGTCATGTGACTGCTGTGACAGCCAATCACAGCAGTGGCATGATCAGAATTCCCACCTCTGGCATTTAAATCATCTTAAAGGGCTAGGAGGCAGTGGTGGGGTTAATAAGTCAGTCTAGTGACTAGTCTATATAGAAAAAACACAAACATTTAGGAGTTCATTGGGGAATACAGAATTCAGATATTGTTAGATTATACCTAGAAGAGGATTTCTTTTTGATCCCGCCTCTACCCAGGATGCCTCAGTTTGTAGCAAGCAGTACCAAAACAAACACAGGGTGGCCCAATAGGGGACATAGAATTCAGATACTGTAGGGGTGTCTAAAAGTCTAGCTGAGAGGTGGGCAAACGGCAACAACTGCTAACAGGCCATACAAAAATAGAGACTACCTGCAGCCCGAGAGCCTATAGGTAAAATGCCTGAATCTGACCCAAATGAGGCGAAATTCCCCTGCCAACCTATGACCAGATGAAGGACACTGAGAATCAACCTGATGCTGAAGATCAACAACAAAAGTCATCAGAAAGGAGTTAACCCCATATGACTACTCTGTTTAAGGAGAAAGGCCCGACTAAGCCTTTATGCCTCTGACCTGCTAGGATCAAGAGATGAGAAGGAACTCCATGTCATAGGGATGGTCTGGCCAGACAACTAAAGTTAAGCGTGCCAAAGAAAACACTAAATTTAACTAAAATGGCCTACAAAGTGCTAGAGTATGTCCTGAGTCTGCCAGAGAAGCCCAGGATTCAATCCCACAAAGTCACCATGATTAGGGTAATTCATGGGAAACACACCCACAAGACAGGTGATATAAACTAGAACCTAACCACAGATTGCTGAGATGGGAAGAAAACAGGGAGAGGGGTGGGGAAGAAACAAACACATCCACACTAGTATACAAGATACCACTGGTGCAAACCCAAGAGATCTGAAAAAATCCTGCCTCCTCCCATGACCTCAAACTATCGGTCGAAGTAGGCCCCTGCCCCATCCAGCAAAGCATTAGCATTTGTGGAGCAAAGAACAGGAATGTCATCACTATAGTGGGAAAGCACAATATGGGAAAGGTGTTTGAAGGACCTTTGGTCAAAAGTCTGAAAACTGGTGGAGTACCTAACTGCAGATGGACAGATCCCAAAAAACATTAAACTCCATGAATGGCAATACATTATAACACTTGCTTTGGGGGCCAGCTTGGCTCCAACAAAATCCTGATGTTAATTTGAATTTAGTGTTGTAGACTATGATAACCATAGGAAGTGGCATCCTCTTCCTGTGAGTACTCCTGGGACTTCTCCACACACTAAATATAGCATTGCTTGTTCTGGCACCTCTGCCACTCAGGAGAAGCCTTGCATTTTTTTTTAAATCAATGAATACAATGCTTCCTCTGATTGGCTGACATGGGAAGGTGACATCTCTTTATCTCTGATTCAGCCAATGAGAGAAGCATTATATTCATTAAAAAAAAAAAAAAAAAGTGGTGAAGGTGCCAGAACAGGTGATGCTCTATATTTAGTACAAAGAGGGAAGTAATAGGAGCATCTGCTGAAAGACGACACGGCTTCCTGTGTACAGCATACCCTAAAACACAAAGTTAAAGATTAACCATTTCCCACATGGAGGTTACTTCAGGATAATTTGAAAGAGCAAAGTTGGTCCAAAGTGAGAGTAAAATGTATCAAAATTCCTGGAATTCTAGAGCATTCCCTGTTCTTGTCAGAGGGATATCCACCTTCTATCAGCCCAAGCAGACACAGATGACCTTCACCTGCAATGCAGGCGTCTGAGATGCACCCAGATGTGTGACCCTCTCCGCCACAGCCAGAGGCTACCAGTTAAGAGAAACAAGTTCTCAGGGGGACTGTCCTTATAGGGGAGACAGAGACGCATGGCATTGACCAGCACAGGAACCAGACTACTTCTTCCAATGATAAAAAGGACGTGCATTTGTTCTCAGAGGTGAAGGTATAGCCGTACCTAGATGGTGTCCAACAGATACAAAATTAGGAGACCTGCCCAAAGCAGGACCCCACGATTTAGAAGCAATCACTTGTCCTGGAACACCAGAGTGCAACCCCAGAACTAAAGATTCTCCAAGAAGAGGAAAGAAGAATCCCATCAGTTGCCTGATGGAGAGGCTGAGTGATCAAACCAGGTAATACCTGGTCCAAAGAGGCAGATACGTTAGACTGTACAGAACTAGACCTTCAACAGCAGAGAAGGGGGCTAAGGTAGGTAGGTAGGTTCCGTCCGTGGCCAAGGCTCCTGCAAAGGAGAGGAGAGTGGCAAATGCCCATCTAATGATGGTGTGGGCCTGGAGATAAACATGCTGTGAACCTTTCCAGTGAGGGACCATTGTTAGTTACCATCTGTACCATTTCCAGTGCTGAAACCTGAAGCTGCTTGTGGAGGCATATATAATCCACTAGAAGACATGTCTACTCTCTTTAGCTTATCGCTGTGTCCCGCACAGGGGATGCCAGACACAGAAATCAATGCTCTGAAGTAACAGGGATCTGAATCCTCCGTATCACCCCATCACCCCATGCAGACCTATCAGGGTGAAGGACAGTCAAAGCTGGTCCCAGCTGACCTAGCAGGATAGAGGGTTCCTCTGCAGAAGGAAGACACTGAGGGTACCCGGTAACACCGAAGGGCCTTGTTTGCCCACAGGTAGAAATAGAACATTACAGTATCTGAATTTTTGTCTCCATCAATGAACCAGAGAAATAAGGTTTTTGTATAGGGCTGTTAAAAATTCCCCTTAAAATGCATGACGTTGAGTGACATTCACATATGTACATCTAAAAATTTGAGAGTTCTACTCAATTCCTGACCCATACAAGAAGTAGAGGTCCTAATCCTTCATCACTGGAGTTTATTAGCTCTGTCAATATATTTGCACTGAGATTAGGAAAGTAGTAAAGCATATTGCTGATCAGTTTTTTTTCAGTGGCTCATTAAATGTTACTGTGATTCTCAGATAATAAAAATTATTGATCTATAATAGCTAAAGTGAAAAAAAAAAAAAAAAAAGTCATACCAAACATCCTAACAAACCCAAACCAAGCTCTGTAAAATACACAGCAAACCGTTTCAGCCATTTCCTAGTGGTCACTATGGGTTGTAGCACAGGGTTGCCCTATGTAAATGCTGTTTTTGGTGGTGCCACTGGTACATTACAGTCCCCCTCTAATTTCTTTTTGGTTCCTGCCCCCCCAGATTGAGTCCCACAAACTGTCTTTCCGGGAGAACGCAAAAGCCAAGACGGACCACGGAGCAGAGATCGTGTACAAGTCTCCCAACCCATCCGGGGAAACCTCCCCCCGCCGTCTCAGCAACGTCTCCTCTTCTGGCAGCATAAACATGTCTGATTCCCCGCAATTGTCCACACTGGCCGACCAAGTCTCCGCCTCCCTCGCCAAACAAGGCTTGTGATATGTCCCTTCCCCCCAAGGAAGAAGGATGATGGGAGCTGGAGGGTGCGAGGGACACATTTAACGTAAAATAAAAAGGGAAAAAGTAACAAAAAGAAAACCCCACACTCAATTACATAATTAAACTGGGCCTCTTGTATACTTATTTATTACACTTCCCATCCTTGGAAGACCATCTCCACCCACTTAGTAGCAGAGGGGAGAAAATCTTAGGTGTATATTCTTTTCATTGCTCCAGAGGCAAAGATGGTATTAAACAATGTTTATGTATATTTTGGTTTGCGTTATTAAAATGGGTGTTGAAGGAGAGTGTTGTTCCTAAGTGCCCACTTGCATTGGTACCCGATAGGCTAAAACAGAACACAGTGTTTGGATCTAGACTAGAGCATACCACTACCCCATTACTACATACAACATCTGACAGTACCTGAAGCTCACCACTAGAGGGAGCAGGTTATGACATGTCCTGCACCAGTTTCTGTTTCCTACCTAGGTGGTCATTTGCACCTTGCAGGCTAAGAGGGCTTCCTTAAGTCAGCATCTGCTCAGTTTAACCCCTTTTTTTTTATTTTTTATCTTCTAGAATTAAGATTGTAATGGATTGATCTGAAAGCTGTTGCGTGTTCTTCAGATGGAGGCACAAAATAATTGTTTGGGGCCGCCTGGCACTTCCTCTTGCCAAGTTTCTTCTCTCAAACCCCCCCCCCCCCAGCTGTAGTTGGGTACAAACCAAAAAAAAAAACCTGTTGCAAACATGGTATGGCCAAAATAGTGCAAAGGGAGACTTCCATTGCAGGAGATTTCTAACACTTTCACACCCAGCACCCTCTGCAGCTCGTTCCTGGAAGGATAAGGCCTTTGCATTGGCAGTGAGCGGGTTAAGTCCATTGTAGAAGCATGTTGATCATTTTCATTGTATCCTGCCAATGATTAACCACACATCTACCCTGTTTTGCCTTTTAATAAGCTAAGGATCTCTGCAAAAGTCTGCCAAGCTTTCCTCTATCTCTGACCGCGCTGCGTTAACAAAAATACGGGATTGAAGAAGTTGCAGTGGCTGCTAGTTTTCAATGGAGCAAGTCGTCTGATCTCAGCAAGCCCCACCCCCTCCCTAATTTTCAGTATTGCCTTCCTTTCTCCTCTCTGTTAACGTCATTGATAATCAATTCCCCTCCCCCCCCCCCCCCCAACCCCACCCTTGTGTCTGTGGCTGTCCATATTCTGTGTCGTGTCTGACCAGCTGGTTCACACGGTCTGTTGCTGTAAAAGTGGATTTGGAAATAAAGTTATTAATACAAAATATCAGGGTCTCTGGGATTTAGTCTGTTTCCTATTGGGGGGCTAATTTATCAACTCTATCGGCAAATAGATATGATGCACTAAACCTACAAGGGCACAGGGTTGTGGGTGAACTAAAGCAGTGCTTCTCAACAGCAGTCCTTAAGTACCCTCAACGGGCCAGGTTTTCCAGTTTTACTTTTCTATGCACAGCTGCTTTGAATTAATACCAATGACGTGGTATTGATAAAGAGCTATTTTATCTAAGGGAAATTCCCAAAACATGGCCCGTTGTGGGTACTTGAGGACTGAGGTTGAGAACCACAAACTAAAGCAGCTGCCGACAGCTTATATGGCTTGGGGGTGGTGGGCTACAGGGCTGATACCCAGTTCTACCACCAAGTAACACCAGGGGGCAGAGTGACAACTTTGTTATAACCTTGTTGGATGGGGTAGAGCTGGACTACGGTGGGAAAACCTTTCCCACTCAAGTCTCTGTGGGAAATGATACGTTGGCGGTAACAGAAGCCACCACCAGAAACTCACCCAAAATTCTATTCAGATCAGCTAGAAGCAAAGTTAGAAAAATAATGGAAATATTGTCTTGTCAAATGTAGCCCTTTAAAAGGAGAACCAGTCCTGATTGGCTTAGTCTTAACGTTAAACATGCTGGGAATATATGTAGCTCAATAACAACTTTAAACATGCTGGGAATAGAACTACATGTATTCCCCCAGCATGTTTAAAGCTTCTCTTGTGGGTCACAGGAGTGTACCTTTACTTTCCTGTGACCCAGAATCAGCCTAAAGCCCCACCATCACAGACGCTCCAGGCACTGAAAGGATCCCGACCATGTTGTCAGGATCCACCAGGCTGTCTCCGGTTCTCAGCATGGATTAGAGCTGAAGCCAGCTGCACCTGCCCCCCTCCCCAGCCTGGCACTCTAGAGAGCGCTGGAGGGGCAGAGCAGAGAGCGGTGACTGACAGTCACTGCTCTCCGCTCTGGGAAGACTGAAAACGGTGATCAGCAGCCATGTGGTTTTCGGTCTTAGAGCCGATATGGGACAGCTGCAGCATCACATTGGTAGATGCTGCAGAACTGAGAGGCCTATAGAGGTTTGTTGTTTAAAGCGGAGTTCCACCCATAAAATCAACTTTTCAGAAATCAACAGCATTATGCATCAGCAAAAACATTTGGATTTTTTTTTTTTTTTTTTACTCACCCCCTCAGCACTGTTGCTATGGGGTCCTTTGTATTCTGCCACTTCCTCTCCACGGCGCCTGACATCATTTCCCTCGGCGCCTTTGCTCCTGGGAGATGCTTGTCATCATTTCCAAGGAGTCAGTGGGCAGCGCCGAGAGCTTCATTGCCATCACAACGGGGCGCCTGTTGTGATGGCAATGTTAGAAGTGTACAGCGCTGCGAGCCGTACCTCCTGTACATGCGCGAGAACGGGCGATGCATGCTGGTCGCTCAGCTGCACCTGATCCCGGAAGATAGTGCTTGTGGGCTTCACATGCCCACAAGCACTATGGAAATTGCCAGGAAAGAGGAATATAAGATATCTTCCTCTGTGAAATCGGCAATCGAGTGGCGATACATCACAGAAAGGTGAGTGCTATAAATAGAACTTTTAAACTAACCATAGTCATCAAAAAAAAAGAAAAAAAAAATGTAACAGTTGGAACTCTGCTTTAAAGTCCATGCTTCTCCTTTATGGGTGGACCACTGCCCTTTTTTCATTCATATACAGTGCATTCATAAGGCTGGGTTCACACTATTGTGAATTCACATGGCAGGAGCTCTCTATGAAGCCGGTTCACACATCTCTGGTGCGAATTGCACAGGAGTCCTTTGTGTCTTTTCGTCCATTTCAGGTCCCAATTCGGGCTGAAATTTGGCCTAAACCGGTGAATGGAAATGCACCGGACCCCTGTTGTGAGCCGCTCTGTGTGAACCCAGCCTAAAGTATTCAGACCCCCTTCACTTTTGCTCTGTTGCAGCCTGATACTACAGCTTTTATTTTCTCATAAATCTACACTCATTACCCATAACAAGAATTTTAGAAATGTCTGAATACTTTATGAACGCAGTGGAATATCTTGCAGACACAGTACACATCTCCAGTCTGGCTGGCAGTACAGCCCTTCAGCAGGACTGGTGGGGACAGACATGCTCAGTACTACACCCTACCATGCAGTTCCTCACCATACCACTGGAGGGAGGCATTTTCCAAAGTGCTCATGAAAATCTGAAAAAAAGTCATCTAAAATCTTGTTGCATTATGGAAGATTTGCACACACAGTGCTTACAATGGATGTGGCCTTTCCTGGCCTGTAAAATTATGACTAATTGAAGTTCCCAGATCACCAGATTATAGAGAGCATTAATGGATTAAAAAATAAACATACGTAGGCCAGCTGCTGTGTACAGGATTTATGTGACTGTAACCAAACTGGCTCATGGTAATAAACACACACTTGTCAGCCTAACAGTTCCCATCGCAGTATAGAAAACCCTTCCTGACAGTTTTTTCATAACTCCCATAATGTCTATACTGTGACGGGAATTAACGCCGCACTCCTTCATAACATAATTAAAAAAAAAAAAAAATTTACTGCTACAGTGACTTGGAATTCTGGGACTGCTTGGACCATTTGATGCCAATCAATTCCACGTATCAAAAAAAAAAAAAAAAGTCACTTACACAAATGTTTCTATCCCATTGGATGGCAGGGAATGCTGGGCCTTGTGGTCCTGTAGAAAAAGTAGGCTGTCTGAACTAGTATATCATGAATATTAAATGAGGAAAAAACCACAGGCGAGCCATCCAGATTAAGAGCATCCACAGTTCATCTCGGGCATCGATGAGGTCACCGGTTGCCGTCATCTGATCCACCACAATTCTTCCACAAACAATGCATGGAAAAGGTCAAAGGTTAGAAAGCAAATGGATAAGCTAAGAGTTTGTGAATATAAGACCCCATCCATACAGGGAATTAAATACGCCACTTTTAGAGGTGTTTTTGTGGGTTTTTTCCCTGCTTTTAAATGCCCTTCTATGTTGTCCTTGCACACATTGTTTTTTTTTGCCTTTAAACACCTAACAAAAAAAAAAAAACCCCAAGGCCAGCGCATTTTGAAAAAAAAAAAAAAAAAGCCAAGCTCCCATAAACATGTGTAAACGTGCTTTTAGCACTAGGCACATTTATGCGCTTGGGTTATCATTCATTCCAATAGCCAGAATATACTAAATCCTCTTTTTTTTTAATTAACATCTCATACTAACCTCCACTGTGCAGTTCGTTTTGCACAAAGTGGCCCCGATCCTCGTCTTCTGTGGTCCCCCAACGGCGCTCGCGGCTCCTCCCGGCAACCTCCTTGGGAGTCCCCGTGCGGGTGCGCTCCGAGTCCAGTATTTGCGTCCATAGAAACAGAATGCTGGACACGGCCCCGTCCCTGCATCATTGGATTTGATTTACAGGAGCCAATGGCTGCGCTGCTATCAATCTATCCAATCAAGAGCCAAAACAACGGGCAGAGAAGTAGAGCGTGTCTCTGGCGTGGGAATTACGGGGCTCAGGTGAGTAAAATGGGGGGTGGGGGGGGCGGGTGGTCAGTGACAGGAGTTTTTTCACCTTAATGCATAGAATGCATTAAGGTAAAAAAAAAACACAAGGGTTTATTATCCCTTTAATATTGTGGCCATTTGAATAATAAAAGAAAACACCCAAGGCGCCTAAACGAGTTTGCAAAATGCGGCTTTAGGCGCGTTATTAACACTGCTTTTTCCTCCCCATAGGCATAGGCAGTATAGGGAAAAAATAAATAAAAGTCCTGTGTGATTGAGGCCTTGGAGGAAAGCATGCCTGCTGTAAGTCCCAGAACATACATCACATACAGTGTATGCAGTACCTGTGTCTGATTGGCTGTACACCATCCAGGCTCACATAAGGAACTCACCCTTTCCTGCTTGCTCATCTAACAGGTAAGCAACAGTTCACAGAACAACAAAAGAGAGTGAATGACTCACATGCTGCAGCAATGCACAGATGAAAGACTGGCATTCTGCTTTATATATAGTATGACATTTCAGCTATACAGGCCACCGGAAAAAAAAAAAGGTGTTTTTTTTTTTTAAACTGTAGAGTGTCTTATGACCCCTCTCAACATCCTCTGCACCTCCTTCCCCCTCTTTGCGAATTCAGACAGAAGTGAGACACGACCTTCATCACAATTTGTAAACCATGGCTCAGTGCTCTAAAGGGCCCAGGATTACTATAGAGCCCTGCTGAATAGTTATGCCTTGCAAGCACTCGAAGACTGCATTTTCAGGTAGACCCAATGCCAAAATATTATGATTTCTAAATTCACGCCCATACTGAAAGGAGCTGAATATTCGTCAGGAGTAATGCTTTGTAGAAAAGGCTTTTAGATTACATGGGATGGCCAAGATATTCAGACAAATCTCACTGGTATCACTCCCCAACCACATAAGATATATATGAGGCTGGGAGTTACCTTTATGTTCTGCATTCCACCTAAAAATGAAAATTAGGTGTTGGTTTACCCACAAAATTATTTTTTATTAATTTAAAATTGACAAAATAAACTAATTTTTATGACACTAAAGAGGTAAAAGATGAGGTTTGCCCAGTAACAAATCTAGTCTCATTATGCCCTTTACTGAAAAAAAAAAGAATAAATTAGCTTGCTATGGAAAGCCAGGCCTTTAGAAGTCCTAATTGAGAAAAAAAATGCACACACACCCACACAATGGTAGGCCATACAGTAAAGGACACATGATCTGTAGTAATAGAGCATGAGATGCTTCCAAGCAATAAACTGAGAGGTGGGCAACAATTAAACGGATAACAGGCCTTCAAGAAAACAAACCGAAGCGTGCATTAGCAGAGGCTTGAAGGTCCATCCACCCAGTAAAATTTTGAGAAGGTATTGGTGTAGAAACTTCTCCAGCGAAGAAGAGGTCCATCACCTAAAAGACACTAGCGAAAAACTGGAGCCCCACAGAGAAGTTGGGGTTACACAAGGGTGCACAGGGGGACATTCCCAACAAAGCTTTTGCTAGTGTCCAATCACCTGAAGCTAGCAGCACCTAACCCATGGTCTGCGATTACAGATCCTTTGTACAGTACAAAACAATTCTAAAACTGTCACGGAATGTCTCACACTCCGCTTGAGTGTTTCCGTCAGTATACTACTTCCTCCAAGTCTGGATACAGATATCAGATATTCCAACCGCTCACAAAGCACAAAACAAGGCGAGACTTGCTTAGATGCTAACATGGACTCATTTATCAGAACCAGAATACAAGACTTTTTATACAGTAGAAGAGGAGGTTCCCTCCTCCTGCTCATATTACTCTAACAATACACCTGTAACAAATTAACATGAGCTAATTTACTAAATCATTTACCCAGACTAGGTGACTCAGACATGACCTTTGGGTTTAAGACTTTATGTCTCCTAGCTCATTGACTATTCAATACACATTACCATAAACATCAACACGGGGTTAATCAGAACAAACAATGATATGTGGAATACCCTTAGAAGCTGCAGTAAGCCAGACTAGACTCATTTACATTAAACACATTATAACAGACATCAGACAGGTGAGTGGAGTTGATATTAGCATCTCCTCACAGTATGACTCAGTCACTATTGCTAATATGGCAAATACAGGGTCCCCAGAGTCTGTGTCCTGGGGGACAAGGACCCGAAGCCAAAGTAACAACACTTCAAGGGTACCCCAAACGCCAGGGCCCATAATCTGTAGGCTAAAGGCTGACATTCAGTCCCCTCCAAAAGCCTCTGTCCCGGGTGAGTCTGTCACAAAAACTTTTTACCACATGCTGGGCAGTTTCTATATGACGTGACATGCACAAAACTACACAACCACAAATCTGGACAGGGGGGGGAACGACAAACACAGAACTGAACCCCCTTCCCTGGGGAACAGCAAAATCCTAGTTCACAAACTCCAAATCTAGCCAGAGGTACCTGTACAAATGAGCCACATATATATTTGCCCGCACACCATGGATCTTCAAATGTCGTCTAAAGCTTTTATTGCAGAAAGATCAAAAGTGCAATGTTTCAGAGCCCTTCGTCAGGCTTGCGATGACAAATGACCCACCACAAACTCTGTTCAACAAACTATCCCTGTATAGATTGAGCAGCCTCATTTACTAACAAACTATAGGCATCACTTGCAAAGAAAGCAGAGCAAGAGCTACTTACCGGTGTCTGTATTAAGGATGTGGATTAAATACCGCCCAGCAGATAATTCAATAATCCACAACATACTGGCCTGCTATGGATCCACATGCCTGCTTGAAACAATGGAGTTTCTGAATTTTCAGGAGCATATTAGCCATTGCAGGCTGTGTGATCTGAGCTCAAAACAGACCTACCTAATTTTGTAATGGCAATAAATATACCAATTTAAAAAACTTTCAGAGCTTTCATTTGAAGGTGTATTAGTTATTTTTACTGTGCAAATATGCAAAAAGTTATCTCTAATGACATGTGCCCCATCTCTGGCTACTGGAGCTTTTGTCAAATCTTTATGTTTATTCAGCCCACAGCCTTCTGGTCCAGCACAGAGATCTGTAGTTCTGACTAACACAGAGATCAAAGGTTGTATGCTCGCTTGGCACCTCCTCCATTCAGAAAAGGCCCTGCATTCTCTTCACTGAATGCAAGCAGTTCTGAGATTTGAGGATGGAGATTGTGATGTTCATACGCCCCTGAAGCTCCCACAGACAATAGGCTATGCTCCTTGCTATGCGGCATCATTCTCATTAAAAAAATGACGTAATTTACCAAAAGGACTGTTCACTCACAATATACCATATATACTCGAGTATAATCTGAGTTTTTCAGCACTATTTTTGTGCTTATATTCGAGTCAAGCACTTTTCTGCAGCAGAGAATGACATTTTCCGAACCGACTTTGGGGCCCCGTATCTCAGGGCCACTTGGTGCTAGGAACTTGGTGTGCAAACCCAGTGAAACTAGCACTACAACATATCCAAAGCTGGGGTTCCTAGCACCAAGTGGCCCCGAGATACGGGGCCCCAAAGTCTGTTCGGAAAATGTCATTCTCTGCTGCAGAAAAGTGCTTGACATTTTCTGAGCCGAATTTGTGGCCCCGTGTCTCATGGCCACTTGGTGTTAGGAACCCCAGCTTTGGATATGTTGTAGTGCTTGTTCCACTGGGTTTGCACACTAATTGTGGGGTTCCTAGCACCAAGTGGCCCTGAGATACAGGGCCCCAAATTCAGTCAACTGTGTCCATCTGCAGCAATGTCATTTCGGGACCCTTTGGGTCCAGAGACTCCAAATTTTGGCTGCAGCTAGGGGGCATCTAAGAACCCTTAACCACCGAGTTTGAAGTTCGGGGGGACCTATGGCTGCAAATAGGCATTGTTGACCCTCTTTTCCACTTACAGTAAGCTGCACATTTCTCACCCTAGGCTTATACTCGAGTCAATAAGTTTTCCCAGTTTTTTGTGGTTTCGAGTACACCCAATTCTGATGTCATCTGACACCACAGCAAATTTCAGGAAACACATGTTTATGGAGTAGGACAGGTCATCACAGGATAGACATGAGGAAGAACGCCTAAAAACGACCAAAATTCCCTGCTCTACCAATTTTTAGGAATATCTGTCCATAATCAAACTTTCTAAGAACAGCTATTTCCCAGATAAATATACAACTCAAAATCATCAGAATGCTGTCTTATTTAGATGTAAATCTTCATTGAATATTTGTTTTTTTTTTTAAAGCAGCATGCCCCATACTCATTTTTTATCCTTAGTTGCATCCATCGCAGTGTTAACCGTCTCCTGCATCCAACTCCATGCACTTGCTCCAACAATTGCTGCACAAATCCCAGGGAAAGATTCCTGTTGGTGACAACAGTGGTCCATGTCTGTACAATGTGATCTGGCACAGCCACTTGTAGTCTTCATTGGGAGAACATGTAACAGGGCAACAGCACAGGAGCACAATTGGGAAACGGGTCACATCGTTGTCACCCTATTACAGGAAGTGGCTTAAAGATCTTCATGGCAGGTTTCCTAGAATTCATTGAAAATTGGAATTTTTAACTGCTTCCTGTTCATATATAGTATATATAGCTAGAAGGGAGGAGTGCCAATGTGAGTGGACGTACCCATACATCTTCCCTCATCGCCCATTCGTGCGCCCGTTCACATCCGGCTGCCCATAGAGAAGAGAAAGCTCTGTTTGTGTCTGTTATGCAGAGTGGACACAGACCTGTCACACCCCCCCCCCCCCCCCCCCGCTCTGCACAGAAAAAAACAAATTTGGAAAATGTGAAAGGGGCCTTACAGTGATCATGTAATAAGCAGTCAAGGTGTAAAAAAAAAAAAAAATCCAGACCCTCCCAAAGTAGTAGCGTGTCACTATGGTAACACTGCACTGCTCTGGTAACAGCATGTAAAAAGATTAAAACATTATATATTAAAATGACACCTTTGAGGGAAAAAAAAAAAAAAAAAAAAAGGAATTTTCCAAAAAATTGTGACCAAAATTCAAAAAACTCACCATGCCTCTTACCAAACACCTTGGACTGCCTAGGGCCACGAGAAATTATTATTATTCATGATTTATATAGCGCCAACAGTTTACGCAGCGCTTTACAATGTAGAGAGGGGGACAGCACAATTACACCACAGTTCAATACAGGAGGGCCCTGCTCGTAGAGCTTACATTCTAAAAAGGGAGGGGGTGGTGGTACAAAAGGTAATAGATGTGGGGAATGATTTGATGGGGTTGTTAGGTGGGTGTGGGATAGGCTTCCCTGAATAAGTGAGTGTTCAGGGATCTCCTAAAGGTGGACAAGTTAGGGGCTGATCAGATATATCGGGGCAGGGAATTCCAGAGGATGGGAAAGGCTCTGGAGAAGTCCTGAAGACGAGCATGAGAGGAGGCAACAAGGGAGCTAGAGAGCAGGAGGTCCTGAGAGGACAATTTGAGCGATATCTGCAGATGAGGTTGGTGATGTAGCTGCAGGCGATGTTGTGAATGGCTTTGTATGTTGTGGTTAGCATTTTGAATTTTATACGGTGGGGTAGGGGAAGCCAGTGAAGAGATTGGCAGAGAGGAGAAGCAGTCACGGATCGGTTAGTAAGGTGTATTAGTCTAGCAGCAGCATTCATAATAGACTGAAGGAGGATAGCCTGTGTAAGGGTAGGCCATTAAGAAGAGAGTTGCAGTGATCAAGGCGGGAAATAATCAAGGAGTGAATACGTTGTTTTGTGGGGTCATTAGTCAGGAAGGGTAAAATTCTGGAGATGTTGCGGAGGTTAAAGGCGACCCAACACCCTGGCATGTGTGGAGGGACCAATGGTTGTGCTGTTGATCTTAATGGTAAAGTCATGGGGGGGGGGGAAGAAATATTACAAGCTCAGTTTTAGAAAGAATTGAGTTTGAGAAAGTGGTTTGACATCCATACCGAGATGTCATTCAGTAAGTTTGCAATCCGCGAGGAGATCGAGGGAGTTGAGAAGTGGAGAGATAGATCTGGGTGTCATCGGCGTAGAGGTGGTATTGGAAGCCATGGGAGGTTATCAACTGGCCCAGGGAAGAGGTATAGAGCGAGAATAGGAGGGGCCCAAGGACAGAGCCTTGGGGTACCCCATCAGAGAGAAGAAGAGGAGTAGGAGAAGATGGAGTTGTAAGTGACACTGAAAGTGCGCAGAGATAGGTAGGAGGAGAACCAGGATAAAAATTAGACAATAGGTACTAATATATTTTCAAACATACAGTGGATATAGAAAAAATACAAAAAACTACAAATGTCAGGTTCCTGTGATGTATAAAAAAAAAAAAAATGAGGCAAAGAAATAATTTCAAAACTTTTTTCCACCTTTAATGTGACCTATAAACTGTACAACTCAATTGAAAAACAAACTGAAATCTTTTAAAAGAAAAAACGAAAATAATATGGTTGCACAAGTGTGCACACCCTCCTTATAACTGGGGATGTAGCTGTGTTCAGAATTAAGCAATCACATTCAAACTCATGTTAAATATGAGTCAGTACACATCTGCCATCATTAAAGTGTCTCAGATTAACCCCAAATAAAGTTCAGATGTTCTGGTAGGTCTTTCCTGACATTTTCTTAGTCGCATCCTACAGCAAAAGCCATGGTCTGCAGAGAGCTTCCAAAGCTTCAGAGGGATCTCATTGTTAAAAAGGTATCATTCAGGAGAAGGGAACAAAAGAATTTCCAAGGCATTAGATATACCATGGAACACAGTGAAGACAGTCATTATCAGGTGGAGAAAATATGGCACAACAGTGACATTACCAAGAACTGGACATCCATCCAAAATTGATGAAGACGAGAAGAAAACTGGTCAGGGAGGCTGCCAAGAGGCCTACAGCAACATTAAAGAAGTACTGGCTGTGTGGTACATGGGACAACAATCTCCCGTATTCTTCATATGTTTGGACTATGCGGTAGAGTGGCAAGACGGAAGCCTTTTCTTACCAAGAAAAGCATCCAAGCCCGGCTATATTTTGCAAAAACACATCTGATGTCTCCCAAAAGTATGTGGGAAAAATAGGATTTTTTATAACAGCTTACCTGTAAAATCCTTTTCTTTCAAAGGACATCACGGGACACAGAGCCACAGTAATAACTGATGGGTTATGTAGGTACCTTTAGGTATTGGACACTGGTCACACCCTAATCAGGAAGTTCAACCCCCTATATAATCCCTCCCCTACCAGGGATACCTCAGTTTTGTAGCAAAGCAATATAAAGTGTATTAGAAGAGGGGCGGGACCTCTGTGTCCCATGATGTCCATCGAAAGAAAAGGATTTTACAGGTAAGCTGCTATAAAAAATCCTATTTTCTTTCTCGGATATCACGGGACACAGAGCCACAGTAATAACTGATGGGATGTCCCAAAGCAATGCCAACTGAGGGGGGGGGGAAATCACAACCAAGTAGGGTGCAATCAGACCTGAGGACCCTGTACCGCTATCTGCAGCACACTACGCCCAAAGGCGATATCCTCATGCCTTCTCACATCCACCTGATAAAATCTGGTGAATGTATGAACTGAAGACCAGGTTGCGGCCTTGCAGATCTGAGCCATAGAGGCCCAGTAATGCACTGCCCAAGAAGCACCAATAGCCCTTGTGGAATGTGCCCTGATCTGAAACGGAGGAATCTTCTGTTTCAAACCGTAAGCCTGAATAGTCAATTGTCAAATCCATTTAGAAATGGTAGCTTTTGACGCTGCCTGTCCTCTACTGGGACCCTCTGGCAGCACAAACAAAACATCGGTTTTGCGAATTTGAGCAGTTGCTCCCAGATAGGTCTTGACTGCTCTTACTACATCCAAAGAATGTAGTGACCTCTCTTCCGAAGAACAGCGATCTGGAAAAAAGGAAGGCAGAACAATGTCTTAGTTTAGATGAAAGGCACGACTTCACCAGAAGAAGATTAAAGTTTTGGAATGGCCCAGCCAGAGCCCAGACCTGAATCCGATTGAAAATCTGTGGGGTTATCTGAGGAGGGCTGTGCACAGGAGATGCCCTCGCGGGATGTGACAGATTTGGAATGTTTTTGCAAAGAAGAGTGGGCAAATATTGCCAAGTCAAGATGTGTCATGCTGATAGACTCATACCCAAAAAAGACTGAGTGCTGTAATAAAATCATTAACAAGTAAAAGGCGCAATGCTCAGATACCTCAATATGACAATATATGGTCCATAATAGTCCAGAGGCAATTGTCAAGGGAAAAATAGGCAAGTCTGTCAGGGCTGCCACCAGAGAGACCAGAGGCAAGATCCAGTAGAACTAGGAAGAAACAAGGAGAGGGGCGCCTCTGAGTATATATCAAACAATTCATTATAAAAACAATAGCCACTCACATGAGTTTGGGTGCATCTCTATGGCCAGAGCAGGAACACAAAAAACAGGGTGTTCTCACGGTGCTCAACCATCCAAGGAGTGGGCAAGGAGTACGATTCTTTCTTGTTTTACCATATGTGGGTCTCAGATACAATGCATCGGTCTATCCAACAGGTCAACACAATTGTCAGGTTGTGTGTTATTCACAAAATTGATGGTGTTCACTGTTATGGTATCCACATGTAGAGGCAGTCTTTTACCACATGATACTATCCTGTAACTGTCCAATGTGTTGGGGATTAAGCGAACAACACATTGGACAGTTGCAGGATAGGATCATGTGGTGAAAGACCGCCTCTACATGTGGATACCATAACAGTGAACACCATCAATTTTGTGATGAACACACAACCTGACAATTGTGTTGACCTGTTGGATAGACCGATACATTGTATCTGAGACCCACATATGGTAAAACAAGAAAGAATCGGACTCCTTGCCCACTCCTTGGATGGTTGACCACTGTGAGAACACCCTGGTGTGATGTTTTTTTGTGTTCCTGCTCTGGCCATAGAGATGCACCCAAACTCAACTTTACTACTTTCCACGTGAGTGGATATTTTTTTTATAATAAATCTTTTAAGATATACACTCAGGAGTAGGGGTGCAACGGATCAAAAAGCTCACGGTTCGGATCATTCCTTGGATCAGGAGTCACGGTTCGGATCATTTTCGGATCAACAAAAAAAAAAAAATCTCCCCCACTGTAATATCCACAATCTCCCTATTGGCAGGATGTGCCAGAGTATTGGCAGGGTATTGGCGGGTATATTGGCAGAGTATTGGCAGGGTACGGAAGAGTATTGTCAGGGCATTGCAGAGTATTGTCAGGGCATTGCAGAGTATTGTCAGGGCATTGCAGAGTATTGTCAGGGCATTGCAGCAGAGCATTGCAGAGTATTGGCACTGCTGCCATCCGATCTCTCCCCTCCACTGTACAGATCAGTACACAGAGGGGAGAGAGGAACCGGCGTCATGACATGACGCCGGTTTGTTACAAGTGATCGCTCCGTCATTTGACGGAGCGATCACGTGCTAAACGGCCGACGGGTGTACCAAGATGGCCGCCGCTCCGGAGCTAGGCCGAAGCCGCAGCCTTTCCTATGGCCGAGGCCACAGAGCACTCCGCGGATCACGCGTGTCCCGTACGGATCAACCTCCGCGGATCGGATCACGGATCGATGACGATCCGTTGCACCCCTACTCAGGAGGTGCCCCTCTCCTTGTTTCTCGCTGTAATAAAATCAACAGGTGCTTCAACAAAGTAATAATTTAAGGGCCAGTTCAGACTATATGAAGTTCAGTGCATTTTTTCTGCATCAAAAATGCATGGAAAGTAGGTTATATGGTTTTCAGTAGCATAGTAGAACATGCTGCATTTTTCCTGCACTGGACTGCTGTAAAACGCATCAAAAACACACTGCAACACACATGTCCTTAAGGTTAAGGAAAAAAAAAAAAAGGGAGGGGAGAAAAAAAAAAAAAAAAGGTGGGAAAAATGCACTGGACTGCATCTAAAAACACGCACACAGAAAAGCATCTGGAACGCATCCGGACTGTGTTTCTATGGTGTGAACTGGCCCTAAGGGTGTGCACACTTCTGCAACCATATTACCTTATTTTTTACTTCCCTCCACCTAAAAGATTTCAGTTTGTTGTTTAACTGAGTTGTACAACTTATAAATCACATTAAAGATGGGAAAAAAAAAAAAAGAAGATAAAAGAAAGCTATTTGTGTGAAAAAGTGATGAAAAATTCATGTAGGTACAGTGTTGCATGACCATGTAATTGTCAGTGTGACAGCGCTGGAAGTTGAAAATTGGCCTGGAAGTGTCTCGATTTTCGTGTTAAAAAGGATTTCTGAAATGACAATGCTTCTATGAAATTTGTGTGTTTTTAAAGTAGAGCAGTGGTTCTCAACTCCTGTCCTCAGGGCCCACTAACAGGCCAGGTTTGCAAGATAACTGAAATACATCACAGGCGATCTCATTTGCTGCTCAGTGATTGCAGTATCCTAGTCTGCATCGCCCCCAAGGTAATACATAAATTCTGGCCTGTTAGTGGGTCCTGAGGACAGGAGTTGAGAACCACTGAAGGAGACATGAACCCAGTCACCAAGTGTTGGAAAAGTTCCTGCAAACACCCCACACACTCCTATGGTACGCAGTGTGCAACTGAACCCAGCACTACTTAAAGAAAATTAAGTCTAATACAGTCATGTTTAACTTGTTTATTTTTCTTTATTTTTTCTCAAGCACTGTTTTTTCTTTTCTGTAATTTTTCTCCAACAGGATAAAGAGGTTAAACATAAAAAAAAAAAAAAAAAAAAAAAAAAAAATCACTCTATACAGCCCAAAAGATGGAGAATCAACCATCATTACAATGCCTGGGAAAAGGAAGGAGGGTGAAAATAAACAGAAAAGCTAATAAAAGTTATTTACAAAATACAAGTATTGTGTTTCATTATTGTTTTTTTTTTTTTTACCTTTATACAATGCTAAATGTTCTCAAATGTTCAACAATTTCTTGCTGGAGAACTGAAGCCATTATTAATGCTTAGAACTGGACAAGGTTTAAAACAACATCAACGTTTTCAGTGCTGAGGACTGTCCGTGTCTGCACAGGGTTAAAAAAAAAAAAAAAAATATATATATATATATATATATATATATATATATATTTTACATTTTTTTTTTGTTTTTATGGGACATAAAAAAAACGATATATACAACTAAAATGGGAACGGGGAAGATAAATACAGACTGAGTTTAACTCTTTGCATGGAAAGAGACTTTTAATTACTTTGACAAGGAGGTCTTCTTTCGGTAGCCGTGAGTGAACAGATTATAGACTGTCAGGAAGAACGACAGAAAATCGACAGCGAATTTAGAACATATAAAATCACGACCAGTATGAAGTGACCAGTTGTGAAAAGTACAGTAAATACAAAAATACACATTTGGCTAAAGCTAGGAGATCACATTATCGGTGCACACAATGCCTCCCCCCACCTTGACAGAATATGAGAGATTAGCATGGGGATCACCATGCACAGACATAAGTGGCAAGACATACTTTAGTACTGGCTTTGGATAACGGGATTTAGGAAAGCTCGATGTGTTAGGATTTTAGATGCCCAACGTTTGCTAACATGGTAAAAAACAAAAAACCTAGGTAACCTAGACAGTTAATTGAAGGTTTCTTTTCATGGTGTGCACCCAGCAACAGCCACCAAGCAAACCTGAGCTTCAACCAGAGCAAAGCAACAGGTTCCCTTTCATGCAAGCCTTCCCAGCGGAGCGAGTCTCATGCTACCCCATACCCTAAAGTACCAGGTATTCCCTTCTGCTCCGGGGGCTGAACAGAACAGTGGAGGAGCAAAGGAAAACAAATTTATGTTGCTAGGGATGAGGAGTGGATCAAACCAAAATGGTTGCTCTTGAAGGCTTCATGGTGCCACACGATGTAAAGTTGGAAAAGTCGCCCATAAAAATGAAAATACAGGATGTGGCTGTACGTGGGTGACATGCTGGTACTTTCATTACATATGCCCCTGGATGCAGGTCTGTCTGTACCTAGGGGGTGTATGCCCATGCACAAACTCATATCTAGCAGCGCAGGCCCATGTAAAGCTGCCTCCTGTAAGTGACTTTTATGGGCGGCTGTTTGTAAAGTCTGACTGTTGGGTGGGGCAAATTTTACATCCAATTCTATGGCCCTCAGGTGCCCGGTGCATGAGAGGTTTAATGCCAACCACCTGGGCCCACAGGGGAAGCCAGCCCTGTTAAATTTAAAAAAACATTCTGGCATAGGCAGGTCTAATTCACACCACAGATGTTTCCCAACACCAGTCTGTTCGGGTGATGGTTTAAGTGTTCTTGTTACCCTGTTTCCCCAAAAATAAGACCCATCGTGATTGTCGGTGATGGCTGCAATATAAGCCCTACCCCCCAAATAAGCCCTACCCTGAAAATAATACCTACAAAGACTTTAACTAGGGCTTATTTGGGGGGTAGGGCTTATATTGCAGCCATCACCGACAAGCACGCTAGGTCTGATTTTCAGGGGAAACAGGGTACTTATAGAATCCGGCTCTTAAGGCCACAAACATAAATTGATCCCTTACAGTGGGTTGGCTGCACTTGTTTAGTCTAGGGGAGAGCTTTTTCAAAGTCATCTTATCTGATCCTCTTGTTTCCCCAGCAGATGGCACTTCTCCATTCTCTGGCAGACATCACATCCAGCGTAGGGTTCCTGCATTGGTCTTGATGGTGTCAGAATTTAGACCGCTGGAGTATGGGGAAAAGACACTGCGGGGACTGGTCTAGCAGCGCCTAAGATCAGGTAAGTAGGCCTTCTCTATGCATCCTAGACCTAAATGAGCGATTAAACATTGCAGTGTGGAGCAGCCCCCCACTGTGAGGGATCATTTTTAAGATTCACAAAGTTGGGCTTTCAATTTTAAAGCACAGGTTCTCATATTTAATATTTAAGGACTGCTACTCCAAAGTTATGTTTCATGTAAAAGACTTTAGATTGTATCTTGCATAGATATTGAACAGTTTCAGTATATTACGACAATTCAATTTTTAAATGAAGGTGCTTTATTTGGGGAGCGAAAGGGGGGATTTAAACGCATCCGATTTCCCGTTCAGTGATCCTCAGGACTTTAAGGCTGGGTTCACACACATGGGAATTGGATGTGGGTTTCTCTGCATCCAATTCGCATTACAGGCAAGTGTGGCCGAAAAATGGAAAAAGAACGGCCGCACTGCAAAATAATTCCTTTATTGAAAAAAGTTACATCAATCCGACACAGGTCCAGATGATCGCTGACGTGTTTCGCACCGTTGATGGCGCTTAATCATAGCTGTAGGACTATCGATCGCAATCTGTTTTTTATACACAACAAAATATATAATGGTCTCCTGACCAATTGTATCTAATCCAGATAGCGATCAGCTGTGGTCCTGCAAGAACCTTTCACACATGTGGGGGAGGAGAAATCAAGGAGGTGATCAAGGCAACCAATATGTTAGAATATTATCTCTTCTAACACATTTTCATATTACATGTTTTGTCTTGCACTTTTATTGATGTTTATACCTCACTTAATGGTTTTATTGGGTATTTGGCAGATACATGAATACTGTATGTTATGTTTTTGATTTGGAAATATAATGTATGTACGGAGTGCCAAGGAGAGCGATCTGTTGGAGCCCATTAATCTAACATAATCTAACCCTGTATTTATAAGGTCATTCTTATATATGTTTATTTGGCTCCTTTTTCCTTCATGGGTTGATATTATCTAACATATTGGTTGCCTTGATCACCTCCTTGATTACTCCTCCACATGTGTGAAAGGTTCTTGCAGGACCACAGCTGATCGCTTTCTGGATTAGATACAATTGGTCAGTTGACCACCATATATTATTTTGTTGTGTATAAAAGACAGGATTGCGATCGATAGTCCTAAAGCTATGATTAAGCGCCATTAACAGTGGGAAACACGTCAGAATTCATCTGGACCTGTGTCTCCGATTGATGTATGGATAAAGCTTTATTCGATAAAGGCATTATTTGAGTGCGGCCGTCCTTTTTCCATTTTTCTGTCATTTGACTTTGCTGAGCCGGCATCCTTCATCTCCTACATACTAGGACGGTGTGAACACAAGCGATACCACCTGGAGCGGTAATTACCTTGATACAGGCAAGTGTGACTGGCTCTCAATGGTGTCGGTTCACACACACGTCTGTTGGTGGCCACGGTCCGGATTGGAAAAGGGTCAGGCTCGTCTTTAGGTCCGGTTCAGGTGCGAAATCAGGCTAAAATTCGGACCTGAATTGCACCTGAACCGGTGTACAGTAATGCACCGGACCCCAGGTACGAACTCGTAACTGCACATACGTGAACCCGGCCTGTCAATCAGCAATGTATTCCTCCTATCTTTTGCCCAACATGGCAGCTTACATAAAAGGAATAGACTGCGATGCAAAGTGACAAATATCTCAGTTTCTGTACAGGTGTGGGTATAAACAGCAGTTCTTTCACAACACAAGAGTACTGTGGTCCTTTAAAGTGACCCTGTCAAAGTTCTCAATGGTAGTTCCCTCTGCAAGACTCTTCACATTCATCACCTCTGGGAGAGTCAGATCTCTGTATCCCCTACTGCTGTTGTGATTCCATCTAAAACCCCGTACATTACTGCTGTGGCGACGTGGGAGTCAGAGGATGAAACCATAATGCACAGTAGGGGGCACAGTCATCAGACACTCCTGGTGGAGTTGAAGGCCGAAGAGACTGATAGAGGCTGCAGCGATGGACTGGATGGGGGGTGGGAGACATAGGCTGCTGTAGAGGGCATTATAGCGGTTGTAGGTCCACAAAAAAAAAAACAACAAACACCTGTGAGGCAAAGGCATAATGAGCTAAAATGCAATGCATACTAGCCCATTATGAAATACTTACCTTAGAACGAAGCACCGGCATCACCTCCCGGTCACCGCTGAGAGAGCCGACATGTTTCCTCTGCCTCTCTTCAGGGTTCGCGGCTCTGGCGCTGTGAGTGGCCGGAGCCGCGATGACGTCACTCCATTCTGGCATGATACGCCGGACCTTCACTGCGCATGCGCCACTGATGCGGCTGCATGCAAGGTGAATATCTCCTAAACCGCACAGGTTTAGGCGATATTAATTTTACCTACAGGTGAGTTATTATAGGCTTATTGTAGGTTAAAAATGACCAAGCGGACAATAAAACAGCTTTAATATTCCTCTTCTAGTACAGGGACCTGCCATTCACATATCACTTTAAAGGAAAACTGTGCTGACATTAAAGTGGAAGTCCATGCTAAAACTAAAATCCCTGCATCTGTAGCCACCATTCTAACACTAACCTATCTAGCCCTGAAAAAAAAAAAAAAAAAAAAAAAAAAAAAAAATCAGTATACATACCTTTTCTGCAGGCGATCAGACCCAATCTCCAGTGGCGGAAGCTCTGATCCCACGCTGAGCTGTCAGCCACGACTTGTGTGGGCGGGTGCAGAGGACACATTCGTCAATGGAAGCCCCATAGAAAGTCAATGGGTGAAGTCACTTCCCATTCATTTCACACTGTCGGCGGTGTCCTCTGCAGAGCTTCCGTCGCTGGAGGTCGGGTCAGATCGCCTGTAGAAAAGGAACAAGTACTGATTTTTTCTTTTCAAGGCTAGATAGGTCAGTGTTAAAATGTTGGTGGCTATAGATGCAGGGATTTTGGTTCTAGCCTGGACTCCCACTTTAAATTACTAGTTGCCTGGCTTCACAAATTCCTGAGTCACTGCCAAGAGCAAGTATGCTACAAGTGAAGACAGTGAAACCAGGACCCAAGTCTGACATATCTTCCGGTAATGACAACGAACTGGCAGCAGGTGAGCCAGACAGGTAGCATTTTTTCCAAGGAAGAGATCAGCAATGGCAGCCTTTACATTTGTCCCAGTCTTGCTTCAGTCCAAAAGAAAATCATCTCATTTGAGTCAAATTGCAGGTTACATTTAGTGTCCCCGCAAGCCGCATTAAAAAAACCCCCTTGTTGAATTAAGAGAAGACAAGTTGCAAGATGGATATGCAACAACATTTTTAATACAAGCAGGCAGTTACGTAGCAAGTATTTACTTTGATATCACCAAATTAAAATAAGGAACGTGTCTAAATGGAAAACACAATGATTCAAAACCAAATTGGAAACAATTTCTTCTGTAAAGATGCTGTAGCCTACAAAGATTATAGAAGTACTAAAGCCCAAGGAGGATCGCTTGCTGTAGTCAACCAGGTCTTATAAAGCTGACCTTACATGCAATGAGACTGTCACATGATGCAAATTAGAAAAGGGACAATGTCAGGAGCGACTGGTAATGGAGGTGGAATCTAGTGCTGGGCCTTAAAGTGTATGCAAAGCCGGAATCTATTTTCAGTATGTCGTTTTTATTAAAGGACAGTCTGGAAAAACCAGACCAGGAGCAGAATTTTCAAACAATGGTTGATCTATTGGGTCCTTCAATTCCTTCAGTCTTCTGATGAGATTCTTCACTGACAGCAAAAGGTGGTAGTTTCAGGTCGGCTAGCTACAGTTGTAATGCAAGTACCAGATTCCAACCAGCCTCATTTACCCACAATGCCAACCTTCCTTCTGCGATTGGCCATTTTTATCTGGGCCCGGGTGCAACATTTCTTATCTGAAGATCCTGCGGGTACCAGTGCTTCCTATTGCCAATGCTAAGCCATTGCCTTCCACTTAATTGCACTGTCAGCCTTCAGTTAGGCATTGGGGATGCCCATCATATCTACTGCATATGCCTCTTGCAGATTTGGTCGCCAGCCCACCGGCCAACTGAAGGGGTGCACACAGCAGGCTACTGCCAAGTACAAAAAACAGCGGCGGATTGGGGTTGTCAGCCTGCAACAGAAGTGCTGTTACTGGCAGGATATTCAGAAAACCAAGAAAAAAAAAAAAAAAAAAAAAAAAAAAAAGCTTTGCAAAAGATTCACAAAACAATTTGCTTTTACAAATTGCGCTGGTACCAGCAGAAACGTTGCAACCGGGCCCAGATATAAATGGCCAATCGCAGAAGGAAGGTTGGCGTTGTGGGTAAATAAGGCTGTTGGAATCTGGTACTTGCATTACAACTGTAGCTAGCTGACCTGAAACTACCACCTTTTGCTGTCACAGTGAAAAATCTCATCAGAAGGCTGAAGGAATTGAAAGATCAATGAGGCACGATGACAAACTTGCTGAAAAGTAGATTTTTTGTTTTATATAGACTTTAAAGGCAAGCGGTTAAGATAGAAATACAGGGGTGGGGGGGGGGTGGGGGTGTATTGCTGACTTATTTTTAAAAAGGGAAGGATCCAGGGTTGTGTGCTCTTTATCCTGGCTCCAAATAGACATACTGACATACAACAAGAATACAGCCATGAAGATGGAATTGCAGTCCTGGCTTGTTCCAGTTCAGGCAGGATCAGGATGACAGCCCTGGAATCTGCACCTTTAAAAACAAGTCAGCTCTGGCAGCTATCCTATATTCCTATCCTCACCGGTTCTTTTTTAAAGATTTGGATTATTTTGAAACAAACTATCAGGTACCTTTGTGTATGGTCAGCTTTAGGCACTAATAAAATAAAACTATAACCAAAATCATTTGGTTAAACATTTTAGCTTGAAATGGGCATTTTTTTTACAGATTCTGCTCATTTTTTTTTATACCCTGTAACCACATCATAGTTAAATAGTAGCCTTTGATTATCCTTCAAATAATCGGCATTTGGCATGTCAAGCATGGTCATCCTAGGACTAATAAACAGCGAGCAGACATTGCTCATGTGGAACACCATAAAGCTACAACAGAAAATGAAAACTTTCTAGAAATGTAATTTTTTTTTTAAACTTTCTGAACTATGATCATGACTATGAAATGTTGCCTGTTCAAGTGATCAGTACAGGCCTCAACATACCCACTTGGCATCTGAACCAAGCCCTAGATCATCCTGCTGTGGAAATAAGTGCTTTCTTAAGATTACTAGAACATAGGAGGTACCTCATGGGTGGGATCTGAGATGCCATAAGCCCTTCCCCTTTCGTCTGATACCTCAGCTGCAGCCGCACTTGAGGAGCTAGTATGAACAAACTGTTACAAGCACACACTGTTCAGGCGTTAGGGAAAATGGGGAGCCACAAACTGCAGCAACTGCACCTCCGACTCCTGAGCTGCACACAGAGAGCCGGAGGGACGGCAGCAGGTTAAGTACACGGTGTCACACATACAACATAGCTTGATTAAAAGGAAAAAGAAAAAAAAAAAGAAAAAGAACAAAAACAAGAAACAAAGATAACGAGGAAAAGGTAACAGATCTCTAAAGTTCTTAAGTTCACTAAAAACTGTGAAACTGGCGCTCTGCTCCGGGGATAAAGTTTGAATATCAAACAGAGGATTCTTCTGAAGCCAAATTGTCTTGTCGGATTTATATATATTTATATAGATTTTTTTTTTTCCTTTGCAAGTTTTTCACCCGCCACTGTTCTTTATCTGTGGAGGGGCCGCGGTCTGGAGGAAGGGCAGGGCGGAGAGGAAGGGGGTCCCTCTGTGTCTTTGGCAGTTCGGGAGCTGCAGGAAAATCGGCGCGAAGGGCGCGGACCTCCCCAGTCTGTAGGTTCGCTGGTTCCCGCAATTTCTGGTTTTGGGGTATAGGTAAGAGGAAAGTGTCGCTTCTCCCAGGGCTGTACAGTCTGAAAAAGACAGAGGGGGGGAAGATAAAAACTTCATGCATATCAGTTTACTTAAAGCCAAAATAACAAACACCCGCTTCATATTTTTCCTGCTATATACTATTCTGCAGATGACATTTTCTACATTTTTTTTTTTTGTATTTTTTGAAGATTGTTTACTTTGCTATGACTTTCAGGGCCATGCAATGCCCATATGTCACTAGGAAGGAATACATGAGGGTGGGAAGCAGAAGTAAAGTCAGGGTTGTCATGGACATAAGGATCACAGCAGAAGGGCAGAGTTCAGGACTCAGGAGATGGGATCTAGAGATTTTCAAAAATATAAAAAAAAACTAGTGAAAAATTCAACTGTCATCCAACCAAAACAAATATTGGTTATAGGCGATTTCCCTGTTAAGTAAAATATTTGCTGACTGTGTTACTAACAACTTCAGTGTAAACTCACTTCTACCTGCCTGGTAAATGTAACAATACCTTCAACTGTGTCAATGACAGCCCTAAACACCATCTTCACAAAAACTAAATAAAAAGGCTTTAGCATACAAAATGTAAACTACAAAGCCTGGATAAGTTTACAAAGTTGCCAGCAGGTGGCACTATAAATTGCTCCCATAACAAATGCTGCCTTTTACTAGTCTGAGTTTATGAATGGCTGTACACACCTGGTACTACACATTCTACAAAAACAAAACAACAAGTCGAATGTTCAATGGGTGAATTAAAGTACCGTATTTATCGGCGTATAACACGCACTTTGTTCCCCTTAAAATCAGGGGAAAGTCGTGGGTGCGTGTTATACGCCGATCCCCGCTATCGCTATGTGAATGTCGGCGATCGCCGCCGACATTTACATAGCGAGTAGTTTTAAATATGGCGCCGCGGAGTTCGGAGGGACTCGGCGGTGCTGAACGAGCGCCGCCGAAATCACAGAGCCGAGATACACATAGTCAAGTGTATTCGGCTCTTTCCGGCGCCGCTCACAGTCACGCCCAGTCCCGCCATTGGACCTGTGTTATGTCCATCATAGGGCGGGACTGGACGGGACTGTGAGCGGCGCCGGAAAGAGCCGAATACACTCGACTATGTGTATCTCGGCGGCGTTCGTTCAGTTCCGCCGGCGCCGAGTCCCTCTGAACTCCGCGGCGCCATATTTAAAACTACTAGCATGTGTATGTCGGCTGGGACAAGGCTGCACTGGGGACAAGGCTGCACTGGGGACAAGGCTGCACTGGGGACAAGGCTGCACTGGGGACAAGGCTGCACTGGGGACAAGGCTGCACTGACACTGAAAAAGCTGCAATGACACTAACAAGGCTGCAGATGAACACTGATGAGGCTGCATTGATGGGCATTTTAATGCAAGTTTCTTTTCCTTAAACTTCCCTCCTAAAAGTTTTTTTCCTTAAAATTCTCTCCTAAACTTGGGGTGCGTGTTATACGCCGATAAATACGGTAACTAAAGACAAAACTTTTTTTTTTGGGATAGCGGGCAGATGGATTAGAACAGTGGTCATCAACCCAGTCCTCAGGGCCCACTAACAGGCCAGGTTTGCAAGATAACTGAAATACATCACAGGTCATCTCCCCAAGGTAATACATAAAAACCTGGCCTGTTCGTGGGCCCTGAGGACAGGGTTGATGACCACAGGATTAGAACATTTGTTTTTTTGGGGTTTTTTTTTGCTGTCTATGTCCCCTTTAGGGAGATTCACCCACTATTTGTCCTGTTTACTATTAAAAGTGAAAATAAAAGAAAATCCTAAATTTTGGGTTGTCCCCAGAAAAGTAATAAGCTGGGAAATCTTCTAAAGGGGACACTAGTTCTGGTGATCTGGGGGATCCTAAGAGATTTCATAATTTGCAGGGATTCCCTCTAACTTGCTGGAAATCAGGAAGGACAGGAAGTGAAGGGAAATCTCCCCAATGAGACACAGATGTAAAAAAATAAACCTTCAAAGGGTATCTTAAAAACAAAAAAAAAAAAAAGTACAGCAGATGTGGTAGCTGCATTAGTTTTATTCACTTGGTGATCCTGTCTAACTTCCTGACTTAGGGTGACAACGGTCACTCCGTGGACTATATTTATGAGAAGCAGAGTTGTCACCTTACTTCAGGGAGGGTGTTAGAACAAAAACAAAACACCTCCTCCCTCTCTCCACTGTAAAATACCAGTTACATCACTTACCGTCTCTTCATAACCTGAGTCTGACACAGAGCTCTGCGTCTCCTCAGAGATCAGACGCGGAGTGTCCCTTGAAGTGGGTGTGGGAGGAGCAGACAAGACGTCGGGGCTGAGCGGAGAGAAGTCAGACACAGCCTGCCAGCTACTGGTGTCAGGAGAGGGTGGCTGCATTGAGAAAGACTGAGGGGTCATAGAGCCTTCAGATGTCCGATGAGTCCTGGAAAACAGATGATTGACAGCGATTACACCTTAAGTCCTCATCATAACAACACCAGTATGGAGCAGTGTGCCGCAGTAAGGGTGGCGTCACATTACCTGCTGCCCCGACGTTGAGGTGGGAGGCTCGTGCTCACCCACCTCGCTCGTTCCGACTCTTCACACTTTGCATGCAAAGCCGCAAAAGATGAATCTGAGAGATCCTCCAACTGGAATGAACAAAGAATGGATACAATATATTAAAAACACAGATTTTCTTTGAAAGCGGTTTATTAAAGCAGTTCAATTACAAATCTCCAAAACGAGGGATTCATTTCTAATTTTTGATACCGGGTGTGGCCATGCAAATCATTTTGGTCTGCCTTTATGGTCAACTGTGCATCCAGATCTGATGGGTTACAGCACAGATGCAAACTAATAATATTCTTCTGTACTTTGCACTGGTTCAGTGAAGGGCTTTCTAGTTCCTATATTGAAAAATGTATAACACGGTATTGGGCTGTGACAGCTGCAGCCAGCAGATTTGTTAGTAAAGAAACCTCATGCAAACACTGATTGGCAGGGGGACTTTATGGCCTTATAGCCTTTAGG
The DNA here is from genome assembly GCA_037952835.1 of Lithobates septentrionalis. NCBI lineage: Eukaryota > Metazoa > Chordata > Amphibia > Anura > Ranidae > Lithobates > Lithobates septentrionalis. The sequence goes on along the minus strand of JBBDGP010000990.1, from coordinate 3,562,159 downwards.
GAGGATGAGGTCATCTTACAAGATTTACTCTTCTCCCACTAAGTCCTCATGCACACTGGTCTCTTGTAAACGCTGTGGAAATCAGCATTATATAAACTCACCTAAGCATTTTTTTTAAAGCAGTTTAGGTGAGTTTATCAGGAGTTTAAAATTGATTGTTAAGCCACTTCGTATTGTTGCTACAATCCTCTCTGTTAGAATAAATGATTTGCCCCACGGTATGCGTTTTGTAAAAAATCTGTCGATAAATACCTTATTTTATAGCGCCGCTCTGCGCTTACGTGACCGCCAGTCTCCAGATCTGACAGCAAAGCCGAGAATCCCCCGCTGACATCAGCCAGGAGGAGACGACTGCCGGTCACGTGACTGCCGAGCGGCGTGATAAAATAAGGTATTTATCGGTGGATTTTTTTTTTTTTTACAAAAACACATACAGTGAGGCAAATCATTTATTATAACAGAGGATTGTAGCACCAAGCAGGAAGCGGGAGCACTGATACGAGCTGACAGGCAGGGAGGGAAGGGGGAGGAAACAGGAGACACAGGAGAGCAGAGCTGCGGATGACGGAGGTGCGTAAACTGACCACGGTGTCAGGGCTCAGCAGCCATGATAAACAGTGGTCAGTTTACAGGGGGGAGGGCAGAACCAGACAGGCTCAGCCAGGTATTTCAGGTGATAGAACCAAATTTTACAGCACAAGTACTGTGCTGTATAACATAACATGCATTAAGGGAACAGGATTTTTTTTTTTTCCTATGGATAACAAACACTTTAAGACAAGGTGATCACCAAAGTGATCTCATGGCGAACATGGCGCTGAGACCACCTGCAGCAAACAAAAAAAAATTTAAAAAAATTGATACCGGGGTAATGGCAGCTAGCTGCTGCCATAATCCTAGTATTTACCTGTAAAGTCATGACATACATTTACAGTTAGGCGATCAGCAAGTGGTTAAGCGTGTTGTACAGCTGGTTTGTTGCTGCGGTGCCATATATGACATGTCACACTGTGGTTCAACTTCACGTCTGACATTGCACCGCTAAGCATTTTGGTGGTACCGTAGGGTCCACATGATGCATGTAGCACAGAGAATATACCCTGATAAAGTTTTATACATTTTGTATATAAAAGTATATTTTTTCGACAAAAAAACAAAAAAAAACTGTTGGCATGGGAACCATTTCTGAGAATTTTAATTGACAGACTGCAGGCGTTTAGATGTTAGTTATCCCCCCCCCCTTTTTTTTTTTGTGTGTGTGCAACTCAAAAGACATTATTGATCACCTACCCTCAAGCCTGAACAACAAACATCAGCTAATAAGTACTAAGGGAGAAGTACAGTCAAAGCTTATTTGGCTATACTTCTCCTGTGGATCACAGGCGTGCAGTTTGTTTTGCACTCCTGTGACCTGTTTTTAGCAGACAGCAGGCTGAATCCCGCTGTTGTCACAGAGCTGATCCAGGCTTGGGAAGGATGGCGACCATATGGTCGGGATCCGCTCACACGCCTGGACAGCACCTGGTTCAGCCTCTCAGCGAACCACTGAGAGGCTGAACTGGCCACCCCTGCCCCCTCTACAGCCCAACGCTCAAATGAGCGCGGGGGAGCAGAGATCTGCTGACTGACAGACAGACACCAGCTCTCTACTTAGGGAGCCCTGAGAACCGAGCGATCCACCTAGGTAAGTAAGATTTAAAAAAAAAATAATAAATACTTCTCTTAATTGTATGGGATGTCACTCACCTCGTCTATGTCCTTTTCTGAATTTGGAGTCAGAGGAGTGATTTTAACAACACGCCAGCTGTAGGAGGAAAAGGCAAAAGAAATTAGAATTCCCAGACCTGTATTGCTGTTACCCTGGAGCCTTGTGACCCATGTACAGTGGCTTGCGAAAGTATTCGGCCCCCTTGAACTTTTCAACCTTTTGCCACATTTCAGGCTTCAAACATAAAGATATAACATTTTAATTTTTTGTGAAGAATCACCAACAAGTGGGACACAATTGTGAAGTGGAACGAAAATTATTGGATATTTTAAACTTTTTTAGCAATTAAAAAACTGAAAAGTCGTGCGTGCAAAATTATTCGGCCCCTTTACTTTCAGTGCAGAAAACTCACTACAGAAGTTCTGCGAGGATCTCTGAATGATCCAATGTTGTCCTAAATGACTGATGGTGATAAATACCCTGTTTCCCCGAAAATAAGACCTAGCGTGATTGTCAGTGATGGCTGCAATATAAGCCCTACCCCCCAAATAAGCCCTACCCTGTTTCCCCGAAAATAAGCCCTACCCTGAAAATAAGACCTACAAGGACTTTAACTAGGGCTTATTTGGGAAGTAGGGCTTATATTGCAGCCATCACCAACAATCACGCTAGGTCTTATTTTCGGGGAAACAGGGTAGAATCCACCTGTGTGTAATCAAGTCTCTGTATATATGCACCTGCTCTGTGATAGTCTCAGGGTTCTGTTGAAAGCGCAGAGAGCATCATGAAGACCAAGGAACACACCAGGCAGGTCCGTAATACTGTTGTGGAGAAGTTTAAAGCCGGATTTGGATACAAAAAGATTTCCCAAGCTTTAAACATCCCAAGGAGCACTGTGCAAGCGATCATTTTGAAATGGAAGGAGTATCAGATCACTGCAAATCTACCAAGACCTGGCTGTCCCTCTAAACTTTCAGCTCAGACAAGGAGAAGACTGATCAGAGATGCAGCCAAGAGGCCCATGATCACTCTGGATGAACTGCAGAGAACTACAGCTGAGGTGGGAGAGTCTGTCCATAGGACAACAATCAGTCGTACACTGCACAAATCTGGCCTTTATGGAAGAGTGGCAAGAAGAAAGCCATTTCTCAAAGATATCCATAAAAAGTCTTGTCTAAAGTTTGCCACAAGCCACCTGGGAGACACACCAAACATGCGGAAGAAGGTGCTCTGGTCCGATGAAACCAAAATCGAACTTTTTGGCCACAATGCAAAACGATATGTTTGGCGTAAAAGCAACACAGCTCATCACCCTCAACACACCATCCCCACTGTCAAACATGGTGGTGGCAGCATCATGGTTTGGGCCTGCTTTTCTTCAGCAGGGACAGGGAAGATGGTTAAAATTGAGGGGAAGATGGATGCAGCCAAATACAGGACCATTCTGGATGAAAACCTGTTGGAGTCTGCAAAAGGCCTGAAACTGGGACGGAGATTTATCTTCCAACAAGACAATGATCCCAAACATACAGCAAAATCTACAAAGGAATGGTTCACAAATAAACGTATCCAGGTGTTAGAATGGCCAAGTCAAAGTCCAGACCTGAATCCAATCGAGAATCTGTGAAAAGAGCTGAAAACTGCTGTTCACAAACGCTCTCCATCCAACCTCACTGAGCTCGAGCTGTTTTGCAAGGAAGAATGGGCAAGAATTTCAGTCTCTCGATGTGCAAAACTGATAGAGACATACCCCAAGCGACTTGCAGCTGTAATCGCAGCAAAAGGTGGCTCTACAAAGTATTAACGCAAGGGGGCCGAATAATTTTGCACGCCCCACTTTTTATTTTTTTTTTTTTAGGTAAAAAAGTTTCAAAAATCCAAAAGATTTCGTTCCACTTCACAATTGTGTCCCACTTGTTGGTGATTCTTCACAAAAAATTAAAATTTTATATCTTTATGTTTGAAGCCTGAAATGTGGCAAAAGGTTGAAAAGTTCAAGGGGGCCGAATACTTTGGCAAGCCACTGTATGTAGCTGAACACAGTGGAGTATATGAGTACAGATGCAGGCCAGCCAAACATGAGCATTGTAAAGAACTAGAAACTGCTAGCAATGTGAGGAGGGCTGACTAGAGGTTATAATGAGCACCACAGTGGCTCGTCACAGCACACAGATTCTCCATCCTGCAGGAAAATTTGTGCGGGTGGACACCAACGCAGAAAGGTTCTCTACACCATCACTGTGTCTTCTAATCCAGGAGACTGCAGAGTGTAACCTGTAGTCCATCAGCACGAGAAAATGTCACCAGCACACCATGATCTCCAAAATGGGTACAAAGCTTTATTCAGCGAGTACAGCAAATAGCAATGTTTCTGAACCACGCAGAACCCCTTAATCAGGCATGTGATATGTTACATGTCTGACGAAGGGGTCCTGGGAGGCTGCAAAAATTTGCCATTTTCTGTAATGAAGTGATCACTGAATAATGCTTTGGACCCATTCTGAAGATCCAAGGTGTGCTGGTGACATTTTGTCGCTCTATTTACAATTACAGCCGGTGGTCGCTTCAGCACTCAATTATATATTCAACGCCATTTATACAGGAATGTTTGTGTTGGGAACAGTATATTGGAATCTGTAGTCCATCAGAGAGTCTATGCTTATTTCTGTGACCCCAGCAGCCTGCAGCAATGAATACTGGGCACTTACATCCTCTTCCTGCCCAGGCCATTTTTCAGCGCTGTCACACTTTGAATGAAAATTGCGCAGTCGTGCTACACTGTACCCAAACAAATTTTTTATAATTTTCTTCACACAAATAGAGCTTTCTTTTGGTGGTATTTAATCACTGCTGGGTTTTTTATTCTTTAATAAAAAATAAGAGACCAAATATTTAGCAAAATAAATTTTTTTTTTCATAGTTTGTCAGTAAATTTTGTAACCTAGTAATTTTTCTCCTTCACTGATGGGCACCGATAGGCTGAACTGGTGGGCACTGATGAGGAGGCACTAATATGCCGCACTTATGGGCACAAATATGCCGCACTTATGGGCACCGATAGGTGGCACGGATAGGCATTGATCAACAGCAGTGATGAGCAGCACTGATAGCCTGTACTGACTGGCATCGCTAATGGGCACTGACTGCTGCCACTGATTGGTGACACTGTTGGCACTATATTGTAATCAGGGAACTGATGATCAGTGCCATGATTACATGTGTAGACGTCCCCCTGCGTAGAGATGCCGCTGATCGGCTCTCCTTGCCAGTCAGTGTGAGGCGAGGAGCGCCGATTACCGTCTTCTTCATGTTTACATGTGAAAGGCTGTGAATGGACACAGCCGATCACAGGGTTAAAGAGCCGTGGACGCGGCTCTTTACAGAGATCAGGGGCCGCGCCGTGTCCTAGCAACACGGCACGATCGTCACGCTCCCACGAGAGCGGCCATTCTAGGACGCCGTCCCAGAATGAGAGCTGCACCACCCTGGTGGGTGGGCGGCAACTAGTTAAAGAGAAACACCCCCCCCCCAAAACAAATTTAAACTCCCTGCTGTCTAGGGGAGGCTACTAATAACAGTTTCCCTATAAAGTGCATTTGTCCGAAAGAGAAGAGCAACAATTCCTTTCCCTACCCACCTCCTTTACCTACATAGTAATTGCCCCTTAAGAAGCCCCTGATATGCAGGACAATCTGTGTGGGATATTACCTGGGAGTGAGGATCTCCTTGTACTGCAGCCTCTCCACCCTGGTGGTGGCTGCTACTGACATAGGTATTACAATATTGTCAATGTCGTATGATGTCTCCAACCGCCTCTTCCTGGCAGCCTGTCAGACAAGAGAAAGCAACAACATAAGTCTCTGCAACATGAAGTGTGTGAATTAGGAATGCATCTGTGATACCATTAGGAGCCTCAGTTCAATCAAAGCAGGATTTAACAACCACCGTTTAAATATATATATATATATATATATATATATATATATATATATATATATATATATATATATATATATATATATATTCCTGCCCTTCCGCCTGCAAGGGGTACGCGCCCCACCGGTGGGTCGGTTCTGCTGTGAAAAGTGAGAATTTTAGAAAAAAAAAAATTACGTTACCAAAAAAGTGGGGGCAAGCCTTGAAAAAAAATTATTTAGGGTATCCTTATCCTCCTCATAGTGTTTGACTCAGCTATTTATCATTCATAGGGTCCATTATACTCCTTTAAAACTGCACTCTTGGGGTAAAGCAACTACATCAAGTTGTCCAAGATGTACTACTGGCACAGGTACATTTATGCATATGCTGTGGCGATGTCCAAAGTTGCATCGCTACTGGGAGTGTGTATTTGATACTTTAAACTCCCTGCATTTTACAGCTTGATCCAAAAATTGCATTGCTATGGATTATACTGGAAGATACCCTCCCAGCTGAAATGCATGTGATGTGGGTGAGACCTATGTATATGGCTAGCAAACATAATACAAAAATGTATAGCAAATTACTTAACGATAGATCAATGCAATTAATCTAAATTTAAGACGAGAAGAACTGACATGTAAACATAGGTGTCCTAAAAAATTTGTAAAAATTTGGCAATGGTGGTTACTTTCCAACTTGCCTAAGAAGTCAGCTGAGTATATTAATGATAATATGGAAAGTTAGATTGTAAAGGCTTTTTTTTTTTTTTTTTTTTTTAAAGCAAACATGTCATACTTACCTCCACTGTGCAGCTCGTTTTGCACAAGGTGGCCCCGAACATCCTCTTCTGGGGTCCCCCAGCGGCTTTAGTGGCTTCTCCCCCGCATCAGATAATCCCTAGGGGAAGCGCTCTCAATGAGGGGGTCACCTTGCGGGTGCGCTCCCGAGTCCAGCACTTGCGTCCACAGACACGAATGCTGAACTCGGCCCCGCATCATTGGATTTGATTGATAGCAGTGGGAGCCAATGGCTGTGCTGCTATCAATCTATCCACTCAAGAGCGGGGACTCCATGGAGAGAGGGACAGCGCGTCCCCGACAAAGAGATGAAGGAGCTCAGGTAAGTAAAAACGGGGGGGGGGGGGGGGGGGGGGGCTGCTGACTGCCAGGTGTTTTTCCACCTTAATGCATAGGATGCATTAAAGAGGGAGTCCACCTAAACAAAAAATAATATTAAAAGCCAGCAGCTACAAATACTGCAGCTGCTGACTTTTAATAAATGGCCACTTACCTGTCCCAGGGTCCAGCGATGTCGGCAGCCGACGCCGAGAAGCTGCCGCCACCATCCTAGGTGAGGGAATCAGGAAGTGAAGTGTTGCGGCTTCACTTCCCGGTTCCCTACTGCGCATGCGCGAGTCGCGCTGCGCATCGTAACTGGTCCCCGCTATCTCCTGGGACCTGTGCGTTTCCCAGGAGACAGCGCGGAGGGACAGGAAGAGGCATAGACTCCCATGGGAGTCTATGTCGGAAGTGGGTGCAAATACCTGTCTTAGACAGGTATCTGCACCCCCCTCCCCCCTGAAAGGTGCCAAATGTGACACCGGAGGGGGGGAGGGTTCCGAAAAGCGGAAGTTCCATTTTTGTGTGGAACTCCGCTTTAAGTTGAAAAAAAAACACAAGGGTTTACAACCTCTTTAATTTCTGAGATAGAATCCTGGAAGGAAATAACCAAATATGAATATATGCACCATCTATAGTAGTAATGTGTTGGAGGGGTCTGAGTAACGACTGAAATATAGCTTTGTGAGCGCAGTTATGGAGGGTTTTTTTTTTTTGTATTGATGTTGGGTGGGATATGGGATGGTAATGTTTTAAATGTTTTTTGTTGTATAATGAAATAATTTTTTAAAAATGTGATTAAAAAAAAAAACAAAGGGAAAATCGGACATACTTGATGACGAGCGTTATATAACATTCTATACAGAACATCTTAAATAAAGATTGTAAACCTTCATTCAAAAATGATTAGTACTGCTTCAGATTTTTAAAGTAAATGCAAAATCAATGACAGGCTGCGGCTGTACACTGGTAACTATGCATCTGGTGGTTTACATGTGTAGAGAAACAGATGTACAGCCTTAGAAGCAAACGGCCATTGATTTGTCGTGGCAGCTGAATGCAAATACCTGCAACTCCCGGGTGCAGTAATGCAATAATTCTTTATGGCGTTGAGCCCCTGTGCCAATGTGAATGAGCCCTAATGTGCCACATACAACCTCCCCTACCTAAAACATCTGCCCTTCAAAGTTTGGGGAGGAGGTTGCTGATGTCACACAAACTCCAATCCTGCAGTGCAGAGCATAGAGCTTGAGTGACCCATCGCCACAACACTTACATGGAGACATATTTATCTTTAGGGGAGATGGGGGGCTTCCAAGGCACACTGTGAATATGGGCATCAACTGCAGAGGAGCATACGATACTTTAGGGTACCTGCACTGTTCTTACTGCAGGCAGCACAGGATTGCCTTAAAAATTTAAACAAAAATTGTACACTAAAGAGCCACTCTAAAGCCAATGTGAAGCCAATGTGAAGCCTGCACAGTGTGGCGGAAAATTTCTGCACTAGCAAGCCAAGTTCTCAAACCATAACCACTTGAAGACCAGGCATTTTGTGGCACTTTTTGTTTACATGTGAAACTCTTTTTTTTTTTTTTTTTGCTAGAAAATTAGTGAGAACCCCCAGACATATATTTTTTAAAGCAGAGGCCCTATATAATAAACTGGTGGGTTTTACAATTATTTATGTCACACAGTATTTGCGCAGCAGTTTTTCAAATGCAATTTTTGGGGAAAAATACACTTTAAAATTTTAATGCAAAAAAACCCCACAATGCATAACCCAATTTTTGAGTAAAATATAAAAGATGATGTCACGCTGAGTAAACAGACACCAAACATGCCATGCTTTAAAATTGCACCCGCCCGCACAGAACAGCAGCAGACAACGTAAATTGTACTATCCATAGACGACACTTTAAAAGCCTTTACAGGTTACCACTTTAGATGTACAGAGGTGGTTTAGTGCTATAATCACTGCCCATGATGCGACGTACGCAGCAATACCGGTGTGGGACGATCGCCGTGCCAGCTAGCACAGGGGGAATTTACAACAAAAATTTTCCCTTAATTATCAATTTTATTTCTTTTTTTTACGCTGTTCCTTCACATTTTTTTTTTTGATCACTGTTATTGCTGTCACAAGGAATGCAAACATCCTTGTGACAGCAATAGGCATGTGACAGGTACTCTATGGTCATTAAGACCCCAAATTTCTCATCTGCACTTGAAAGCATTTAAAACGCCAAGATCTGCGTTTTTGAATACTTCTGATTTTCAAAGAATGCCACAGTTAAGATGCCGGTAAACCAGAAGTGATGTGATATCATCGCTTCAGGGTTACCATAGTGGAGACCCGATCAAAGCCGATCCAGGCCTTGCTCTGACACGTCGACTAGTAGCTCGGGTCTCCCAGTGGGACGACAAAACTTGAGCAAACCGCAGAAGGCATCCCCTCCCGCTGCTTGTAAAAACTGAGCGGCTGGTTAGCCGCTCTGGTTGTTATTACAAGAGAGCCAACTGTCGGCTCTAATAAACGGTACCAGGTGATGCCTGCAGCTGCCCCGGTACAACCACTTGAATTTAAATGATGTACCAGGTACGAGAATTGGTGATAAGTGGATAAAGTGCACTCTATGTCCATCACCTAAACAAAAAGACAACAGAGAAGCCATACTGGTGGACCAGTGAGTATGAAAGATAGTTATGTCTTGTTCAATGTTAGGGATGATCACCCACAACACATTTTAAAAGGAAACCTTTAACTTATTAGTTGTATAAAAACTCAAACAAGAATTTAATCCTTTTTTAAACAGCCAAGAGTCATCTACCTGAAAGGCATTACTGTAAAGATGCCAGCGACCCCAATAACACTCCAATTTCCTATGTCCTCCAAAGATAAATGGGTGATTAATTGTGCAGAAATATCAGATTTTAACTGACTGACCTTTAATTGCCAGATGTATTTAAACAGGATTCCCTGAAAAAAGACTGAGGAGAGAAGGCCTGTTCTGCAGAACCTGCAGGTAGTTTTATAGTACGCACGAGCTGGCAACTATCATTGCTGTTTGTGAAATCAAACTATCTACATACCGCAGCTGCAGCACTGAGTGAGGATGAATCCGATGGTGTGGAGAGCTGGCGCGAGAGAGGGGTGTGAGACGGAGATGGGCCAATATCTGCTGCAAGACTGGGCCCTGCTGGGTCCACCTCGTGTCGCCCTAGGAGAATGAGGGAAGAAAAAAAAAAAAAAAAAAGAGAGAGAAGGTTAGCCCATAGGTCAATCACAGGGGTGTCGGCACTTGCATAAAACAGGCTTTCTGCAGTATCTCATTTACCATCTCTATCTATTGGGGTGAACTGACGTTTCTTCTGATGGGGTAGAGGAATAATAAGTGAGCGCTCAGATTTCAGAGCTTGTGATCTGTCACACTTTAAGGTGCGTTGCAGGGGGTCCAAGTGCTGCTTCGAAGACAGCTCAGGAAAAGGCCTGTGTAGAGTTAGTTCTGCAACAAAAGGACACGGGTGAGAAAACATACAACACACCACCATCCAGCAGGTTACTGCATGATTTAATGTACTTTTAAAGCAGAACTAAAGTTCTCTTTTTTTTTTTAATGGAAACACTTTAAAGGATAAGTTCACTAAAAAAAAAAAAAAAAAAAAAAAAGAAAAAAAAAATATGAATAAAAAGCACACGCAGGAAGGAAAAAAAAGAAATATATATATGAATAAAAAGCACACGCAGGAAGGAAAAAAAAAAAAAAAAAGTGCGTTTATTTTTTGACAGGAGACTGCCAAACATCGCACCCACCATCACGGGTGCAATCTCAGGCTGCTGCACACTGACTACAGCTCTTGCCCATACCTCGGTAAGTAAGTTCCTGAGCAGTAAGCAGTGTGAATGAATTACAAGTGTGCTGATCAGCGCTCTTGCGGTTCATTGATAAAAGAAGTCAGTTTGCCGCAATGGCGGACGGGACTTATAATTTATTCATTTACATATTACAGTGAATTAATGACGCAGCTGTGTGGGTGGAGTCCCGCACAGCCACACGATTTCCAAAATGTGACAGCGGGTGCTGAGAGAAGAGAGCCCCTACCCACTGTCACATTAGTCGCATGTTACATGTTAAACCCTAAATACTGGTGTAACATATTACTAAAGGTGAATCTATCCTTTAAAAATGCAAGTTAAAAACAGTGCTTGCACCAGCTGCTGTGCAGGCACAGTACAGGACCCTATGACCTCATGATTTGATCTCTGCTGACTACAGCTGATCCTTTCCACATCGTCATTACTCATTATACAAATGTAGGCACTTATAGACAATCAATGTGCAGAACAATGTCTCTCCTGACAACACAATCAAGTTTTCTGGGTTGTAAAACGAGCAGCTGGCAAAATAGTGGAAGAAAGGGAGAATTTGTGGGGGGGTAAAAAAACACCCCATGACTAACCTAGTTCCTGGCATGCAACAAAAGTTGTTCCTACAGAGAACTTCCTGTGATGTAATTACCACATCACTTCAATCACCCCCTTCATCACCTCCCACCAACACTGTGAAGATGTAATGTATTAGGATCTACCTTATTCTTTGCTCAAGCAGGATCTCCCCTTCGCTATGCATTGTGGGTAGGCCCTCGCCATTCTCACGTACAATGCAGGACTGCTTGTTACGTATTGGACAAAAATAACGCCAGAGTGAGCATGGTGGCAGAGGACAGCATTACAATCTTATTCTTCTACCCCTAGACTAAACTTCGTCTTGTGTCATCGGCAAATTTCTTGTTTGAAGGATTCTGAGGTCATCTATAAAGCCCCTATAAATATACACATTTACTGGACACTTTATTAGGTAGACCTGTTCAAATGCTTGGTAACACAAATTGCTAATCAGCCAATTACATGGCAGCAACTCAATGCATTTAGGCATCTAGCAGTGGTGAAGATGACTTGCTGAAGTACAAACCGAGCATCAGAATGGAGAAGGGGATTTAAGGGACTTTGAACGTGGCATGGTTGGAGGTGCCAGACAGGATGGTCTGAGTATTTCAAAAACTGATGATCTACAATTATCTCTCGGGTTTACACAGAATGGTCCGAAAAAGAAAATATCTAGTGAGTGGCAGTTGTGTGGATGAATATGCTTTGTTGATGTCAGAGGAGAATAGGCAGACTGGTTTGAGATGATAGAAAGGCAACAGTAACTCAAAAAACCACTCATTGCAACCAAAGTAGGGTTGCACCAGTGGTAGTTGGTATTTGTTTTTTTTTTTTGGGGGGGGGGGGGGGGGGGGGGGCGCGACACACCTCGCCCTCCCGCGGCTGTCAGCTGCTTTACTGAAAGCCATACAGGGAGATCGGTGCTTGTAACTGCCCCCACCTCTGCACCGATCATCCCCAACTTTCCCGTGTCCTTCTGGCTCCCTGAGTCCTCCTCCGGTTCCCAATTCGTCCCAGATCTGTCAGGATGGAGAGTGGAGGGAGGAGTCAGTAAATATGTCATTTATCGGCTCCCTTTCTTTTCTGAATGCACAGTCATTGATCACTGACTCTGTCCATTCATGACAGAACATCGTGAACTGTTTACGATGCTGCAGTTTATGAATGGGGAGAAGCCTCTGTCTCCTGTCCATTCATCTTCAGTTCAGCTGAGGCCGCAGAGAACGGGACTGGGGAACCTGTGTCCTCAGTCCCTTTCCCTGTCTCAAAAGGGAGTCTAAACAGACCCCTGATATCTCACCAAAGCCCCCCAACAGGGCTGATTAAAACAAAAAACAAAAAAAAAAAATCCAAAAAAATAAAATATAAAATTGTAAAAAAATATAAAAAATAGAAATAAAAACTGACAGTGCTGCATATTAGTGCCTCCTCATCAGTGCTGCATATTAGTGCCTCTGTCATGACATTAAAAAATAAGTACTGGTGAGTACTTGGGGGGGGGGGGGGGGGGGGGAAGAGAGAGAGAGCATGGGTACTTGTACCCAGTTTTAAACAAATGGTATCAGTGCAACCCTAAACCAAAGTATGCAGAACACCATCTCTGAAAACACAACACATCGAATCATGGAGCAGATCAGCAACAGCAGCAGAAGACCACACCGGGTGCCACTACTGTCAGCCGAGAACAGGAAACTGAGGCTGCAATTCGGACAGGCTCATCAAAATTGGACAATAGAAGATTGGAAAAACGTTCCCTGGTCTGAGGAGTCTCCATTTCAGCTGCAACATTCAGATGGTCGGGTCAGAATTTGTCGTAAACATGAAAGCATGGATCCATCCTGCCTTGTATCAACGGTTCAGACTGGTGGTGTAATGATGTGGGGGATATTTTCTTGGCACACTTTGGGGCCCCTTAGTACAAATTGAGCATCATTTAAACCCCACGGCCAACCTGAGTATTGTTGCTGACCATGTCCATCCCTTTATGACTACAGTGTACACATCTTCTGATGGCTCCTTCCAGCAGGATAATGCTCCATGTCACAAAGATCAAATCATCTCACCACTAGTTTTTTGAACATGACAATGAGGTCACTGTACTCCAATGGCCTCCAGTGTCACCAGAGCTCCATCCAATAGAGCACTTTTAGGATGTGGTGGAATGGGAGATTTGCATCAGGGATGGGCAGCCGACAAATCTGCAGCAACTGTGATCCCACCATGCCAAAATCTGAGGAATGTTTCGAACACCTTGTTGAATCTATGCCACCAAGAATCGTGGCACACACACACAGCCTTGAAGTACTGGTATTCTGACCCCTTGAAATTTTCCACATTTTGTCATGTTACAACCAAAAACTTAAATGTATTTTATTGAGATTTTATGTGATAGACCAACACAAAGTGGTTCAAAATTGTGAAGTGGAAGGAAAATGATAAATTGTTTTCAATTTTTTTTTACAAATAAATGTGAAAAGTGTGGCGTGTATTTGTATTCAGCCCCCCTGAGTCAATACTTTGTAGATCCGCCTTTCACTGCAATTACAGCTGCAAGTCTTTTCGGGGATGTCTCTACCAGCTTTGCATCTAGAGGGTGACATTTTTGCCCATTCTTCTTTGCAAAATAGCTCAAGTTTTGTCAGATTGGATGGAGAGCGTCTGTGAACAGCAATTTAAGTCTTGCCACAGATTCTGAATTAGATTTAGGTCTGGACTTTGACTGGGCCATTCTAACACAAATATGATTTGATCTAAACCATTCCATTGTAGCTCTGGTTGTATGTTTAGGGTCGTTGTCCTGCTGGAAGGTGAACCTCCGCCCCAGTCTCAAGTCTTTTGCAGACTTATGTCCTGTACACACGATCGCACATTTTGACAACAAAAGCCATCGGAATTTTTCTGACGGATGTTGGCTCAAACTTGTCTTGCATACACACGGTCACACAAAGTTGGTCGGAAATTCCGAACGTCAAGAACGCGGTTACATACAACACGTACGACGAGCCGAGAAAAATTAAGTTCTATAGCCAGTGCTGCTCTTCAGCTTGATTCTGAGCATGCGTGGCACTTTGTGTGTCGGAATGGTCTACACACGATCGGAATTTGTTGTCAGAAAATTTAAGAGCCAGCTCTCAAACTTTGTGTGTCGGAAATTCCGATGGAAAAAAAGTCCGATGGAGCCCACACACGGTCGGAATTTCCGACAACAAGCTCTGATCGCACATTTTCCATCAGAAAGTCCGACCGTGTGTACAGGGCATAACAGATATTCTTCTAAGATTGCCCTGTATTTGGCTACATCCATCTTCCCATCAACTCTGATCAGCTTCCCTGTCCCTGCTGAAGGGAAAGCATCCCCACAACATGAAGCTGCCACCACCATGTTTCACAGTGGGGATGGTGTGTTCAGGGTGATGTGCAGTGTTAGTTTTCAGCCACACATAGCGTTTTGCTTTTAGGCCAAAAAGTTCAATTTTGGTCTCCTCTGACCACAGCACCTTCTTCCACATGTTTGCTGTGTCCCCCACATGGCTTCCTGCAAACTGGACTTACAATGGTTTTCTTCTTGCCACTCTTCCGTAAAGGCCAGATTTGTGGAGAGCACGACTAATAGTTGTCCTGTGGACAGATTCTCCCACCTGAGCTGTGGATCTCTGCAGCTCCTCCAGAGTTACCATGGGCCTCTTGGCTGCTTCTCTGATTAATGCTCTCCTTGCCCGACCTGTCAGTTTAGGTGGACGGTCATGTCTTGGTAGGTTTGCAGTTGTGCCATACTCTTTCCATTTTCGGATGATGGATTGATGAACAATGCTCCGTGAAATGTTCAAAGCTTGGGATTTTTTTTTTAAAACCTAACCCTGTTTTAAACTTCTCCACAACTTCATCCCTGACCTGTCTGGTGTGTTCCTTGGCCGTTATGATGGCGTTTGTTTAGTAAGGTTCTCTAACAAACCCCAGAGGGCTTCACAGAACAGCTGTACTTATACTGAGATTAAATTATACACAGGCGGACTATTTACTAATTAGGCGACTGCTGAAAGCAATTGGTTCCTCTCGATTTTAGTTAGGGGTATCAGCATAAAAAGGGGGCTGAATACAAATACACGCCACACTTTTCACATATTTGTAAAAAATTTTTTAAAAAATGTATCGTTTTCCTTCCTCTTGACAATTATGTGGCACTTTGTGTTGGTCTATCACATACAATCCCAATAAAATAAATGTATATTTTTGTTTGTAATATGACAAAATGTGGAAAAGGGATAGGAATACTTTTTCAAGGCACACATACATACACACGCCATGAGTTACTGCACACTGTTATTCTGAAAGCAGAAGACAACAGGGCTTATTTGCCATTTTTGTCCTACTCACTATGAGTATGTAAAACTCCAAGCGTGCGGTCTGTTCGCGGAATCTCTGTGGTGGAGACTGAATTCGAAGAACGCTGCTTTAGCTTTTTGCTGGATTTCAATCTGTCCATCTTGTTGTGTGAACGGAGGAGAGCATGGAATCGCAGACCAGCTGGAACATCTAGAAGAGACATACAAGGTAAGAGTTACAAGGTTCAGAGTAGGACCCTTACTCCCAGTGTTTCTTTTACCTGCTTTCTATTCCTGGGTCCAGCTTGCAGTCATATATAGATATTAACCTAACTATATTACCTTACTGCCTAGCAAGATGTATCAAATCTAGTGGTTATCATTACGGGATAACAACTGCAATGTATCCCTGGGACATTCTGGTTAGAATTGAATGGATAGTGAGTTGGTATTAAAAAATGGACATCAAAGTAGATTTAGGTTATTATGGTGGAATAAAGTACTCGCTGCATATAATACATTTTCCTCTGTGTATGGACAGAAGCGTAGGGCCTTGCAGTATAGATTTTATTAGACACAAAACAACAAAGCGTGGTAATGATGTTTTACAGGATTCTGCACCTCCGTATTGTTTATGAGCATACTGGGTGTTATCCTTACTGGGATTTTGCAGTCATTGACTACTGAAGAAGGAATCTACCTCCAATGTTCTATACCTTCCTTAGATATAGAATAGGGAATGACCCCCTAGGAGGGTGCATTATACAGAACATTTCTAATTCTTTCAAAAGGATTGGTACAAAACATCAATAAGTGGGCATTACTGTACACAACAATGGCGTGTATTGCCTGCAGTTCTCCTTTAACCCCTTCCCGCCAACCGTACACATATTTGCGTTCTCAGCTTGAAGGGGTTATACCAGGGTGATGTCAGCCCGGTACCGTTTTTTAGAGCCAGCGGCTGGCGCTTTAGTGATAACAACCGATGCGGCTAAAAGGCGCTCGGCTGTTATCCTAATGCCGCATACACACGAGCAGTCTTTACGGTATACTTGGTTCGGCGGACCGGAGTCCGTCGGACAAGTCGATCGTGTGTGGGCTCCAGCAGACTTTTTTCCCCCAAAAGTTCGACGGACAAAAACCGACGCTAGGGCAGCTATTGGCTACTGGCCATGAACTTCCTTGTTTTAGTCCGGTCGTACGTCATCACGTAGGAATCCGTCGGACTTTGTTTGATCATGTGTAGGAAAGTCCGTTAATTCGGAAAGTCTGTCGAAAACCAAGTATGCCGTAAAGTTCGGTCGTGTGTACGCGGCATAAGGATGTGGCTGTGATGTGAATACCAGAAGTGACATCACAACGCTTTACTCGGCTGCCAATGGCGCGGATTTACAAAAAACTGACAGTATTCAGACAGTATTCAGGGACCCCCGATCCCTCCATAAAGAGAACCCGTCACTGCCTATTACTGTCACAAGGGATGTTTACATTCGTTGTGACAGCAATAAAAGTGATCAGATTTTTTTTAAAGGGACAAAACTAAATAAAAAAACAAACAAAAAAAAAAAACACATTTTAAAGCACCGCAAAAAAAAAAAGGAAAAGCAAGTCACACCCGCACTTGTAAACAGTGTTTAAAACACACATGAGGTATCGCTGCAATTGTCAGAGTGAGGGCAGTAATTCTAGCAAAAGACCTCCTCTAACTCTAAACTGGTGAGTTACATTTTTTAAAAGCGTAGCCTATGGAGATTTTTAAGTACTGTAGTTTATCGCTATTCCACAGGTGTGCAATTTAAAAGCATGACATGTTATATATATAAGGTTTTGGGGTTCTAAGTAAATTTTCTAGCAAAAAATTCGGTTTTTAAACTTGAAGGCAATAAATGTCTGAAATAGGCTTAGGCATGAAAGGGTTAAAGAACCCAGTCACAAAAGAAAATACCCGTTTTAAAGATTCTTATTAAAGCAGCTGCCCCTAAATAAAGACCAAATATTAGCTCTGGGTAATGGCGAATTCACACTTTTGTGAAATCGCAAAACAGCCGGATCGATTCACAGCTCCGGCTGCTCTGCGTCGCTGCTGCACATTGCATTTTTTTTTGGACTGGCTTTATTTGAAATGTACAAAAAACCACTTCACTGCAAGGTCAGACGCAATATGCCGCACTACCATATATTGTAGTGCGATTTAGACCGGCGGGCTGTGATAAAATGCAGCATGGATGCATTTTAGAGCAGCACTAGGCTGTGTTGCAGTGTAAATGGGACACATTGGAAACAATCGTCTTCTGTATGTCCCTGCGGTGATAGACGTTTTACAATGCGGTAAAACGTCTGTCACCGCATATCGTAAAGAAAAGTTGATTCAGCGTAAGTGAAGCCACCGCCTTTCAACCAACAAGTGGTATGTGAGTCAAGCAATGGCACCTTCAATCCCAGGTTACAAAGGTGATCTGTTTTGTGACAAGTTCCCATTAATGCTTAATAAATGAGCATTGTATAAAGGAGGAACATAAGTAGTTCAATGTAACTCACCAGCTGGAAAGGAGAGAACTGGGTGAATGGCAGGATCCATCAGCGTTAAACGTTCAGACAAGGGATCACTGTATGGGAACTGGGTAGAGAGCCCGGGGAAGGTGGCACACATTACACATGATGAGGAGACCTCGCAGGGCCGTGGGACACTGCTTTGGACCTGTGTGAGAAGACATAGAAGAACACATGTGATAATGGAACCAAAGGAAACAAAAAAACATACAATAAATTACAACGAGAGCAAACTGGTAGCCTATCCGGACCCCTTAGATTCAGGGAAGAAGACTTCTCCTCCTAGACAATTTATTCTCCTTTATAGTCTTTCAACAAAATTCAATGAGTCTACCATGCAAATGGAAAACTACATGAACCCAGTGATAGTTCCCGCTACGGTCCTCAGGACAGATGACCAAGCCCAAAAGCAGGTGCAAGAGTTAGAATAATTCATCTTTTCCTGTTTCACTTGCAATTACCACTTTATTATTTTGTTCAGCTACAGTTGAGGCAAAAAAAAAAAACAAAACAAAAAAAAAAAACCTGTGCTGTCATGGAGACAAGCAGAGGTGATTTCTTTACATAAAATTAACAACCGTTTAGTTTGGATTGGATAAAGGGTGATCAGGAATGTGTGATCCAACTTAAAAAGAGGAACTGCAGTCTGCTCACATAATTTGCATATTATTTTATATATACTGTGATTCTGTACTTGCCAAATATGCTGCATCTACAGTGGGGATGGAAAGTATTCAGACCCCCTTAAATTTCTCACTCTTTGTTATATTGCAGCCAATTGCTAAAATCATTTATGTTCATTTTTTTCCTCATTAATGTACACACAGCACCCCATATTGACAGAAAAACACAGAATTGTTGACACTTTTGCAGATTTCTTAACCACTTCAGCCCCGGAAGGATTTACCCCCTTCCTGACCAGAGCACTTTTTACAATTCGGCACTGCGTCGCTTTAACTGCTAATTGCGCGGTCATGCAATGCTGTACCCAAACGAAATTTGCGTCCTTTTCTTCCCACAAATAGAGCTTTCTTTTGATGGTATTTGATCACCTCTGCCGTTTTTATTTTTTGCGCTATACACGGAAAAAGACCGAAAATTTTGAAAAAAAATGATATTTTCTACTTTTTGTTCTAAAAAAAATCCAATAAACTCAATTTTAGTCATACATTTAGGCCAAAATGTATTCGGCCACATGTCTTTGGTAAAAAAAATGTCAATAAGTGTATATTTATTGGTTTGCGCAAAAGTTATAGCGTCTACAAACTAGGGTACATTTTCTGGAATTTACACAGCCTTTAATTTATGACTGCCTATGTCGATTCTTGAGGTGCTAAAATGGCAGGGCAGTACAAAACCCCCACAAATGACCCCATTTTGGAAAGTAGACACCCCAAGGAATTTGCTGAGAGGCATGTTGAGCCCATTGAATATTCATTTTTTTTGTCCCAAGTGATTGAATAATGACAAAAAAAAAAAAAAAAAAAAAAAAATTACAAAAAGTTGTCACTAAATGATATATTGCTCACACAGGCCATGGGCATATGTGGAATTGCACCCCAAAATACATTTAGCTGCTTCTCCTGAGTACGGGGATACCACATGTGTGGGACTTTTTGGGAGCCTAGCCGCGTACGGGGCCCCGAAAACCAAGCACCGCCTTCAGGATTTCTAAGGGCGTACATTTTTGATTTTACTCCTCACTACCTATCACGGTTTTGAAGGCCATAAAATGCCCAGATGACATAAACCCCCCCCAAATGACCCCATTTTGGAACGTAGACACCCCAAGCTATTTGCTTTGAGGCATGTTGAGTCCATGGAATGTTTTATATTTTGACACAAGTTGCGGGAAAGTGACAATTTTTTTTTTTTTTTTTTTTTTTTTGCACAAAGTTGTCACTAAATGATATATTGCTCACACAGGCCATGGGCATATGTGGAATTGCACCCCAAAATACATTTAGCTGCTTCTCCTGAGTACGGGGATACCACATGTGTGGGACTTTTTAGGAGCCTAGCCGCGTACGGGACCCCGAAAACCAAGCACTGCCTTCAGGATTTCTAAGGGCGTACATTTTTGATTTTACTCCTCACTGCCTATCACAGTTTCGGAGGCCATGGAATGCCCAGGTGGCACAAACCCCCCCCAAATGACCCCATTTTGGAAAGTAGACACCCCAAGCTATTTGCTGAGAGGCATGGTGAGTATTTTGCAGCTCTCATTTGTTTTTGAAAATAAAGAAAGACGAGAAAAAAAAATTTTTTTTTTCTTTTTTCAATTTTCAAAACTTTGTGACAAAAAGTGAGGTCTGCAAAATACTCACTATACCTCTCATCAAATAGCTTGGGGTGTCTACTTTCCAAAATGGGGTCATTTGGGGTTTTTTTTTGCCACCTGGGCATTCCATGGCCCCCGAAACTGTGATAGGCGGTGAAGAGTGAAATCAAAAATTTACGGCCTTAGAAAGCCTGAAGGCGGTGCTTGGTTTTCGGGGTCCCGTACGCGGCTAGGCTCCCAAAAAGTCTCACACATGTGGTATCCCCGTACTCAGGAGAAGCAGCAGAATGTATTTTGGGGTGTAATTTCACATATTCCCATGGCATGTTTGAGCAATATATCATTTAGTGACAACTTTGCGCAAAAAAAAATAAAAAAAATAAAAAATTGTCTCTTTCCCGCAACTTGTGTCACAATATAAATTATTCCATGGACTCAACATGACTCTCAGCAAATAGCTTGGGGTGTCTACTTTCCAAAATGGGGTCATTTGGGGGGGGTTTGAACTGTCCTGGCATTTTATGCACAACATCTAGAAGCTTATGTCACACATCACCCACTCTTCTAACCACTTGAAGACAAAGCCCTTTCTGACACTTATTGTTTACATAAAAAAATAATTTTTTTTTGCAAGAAAATTACTTTGAACCCCCAAACATTATATATTTTTTTTAAAGCAAATGTCCTACAGATTAAAATGGTGGGTGTTTCATTTTTTTTTTTCACACAGTATTTGCGCAGCGATTTTTCAAACGCATTTTTTGGGGAAAAAACACACTTTTTTACATTTTAATGCACTAAAACACACTATATTGCCCAAATGTTTGATGAGATAAAAAAGATGATCTTAGGCCGAGTACATAGATACCAAACATGACATGCTTTAAAATTGCGCACAAACGTGCAGTGGCGACAAACTAAATACATTTTTAAAAGCCTTTAAAAGCCTTTACAGGTTACCACTTTAGATTTACAGAGGAGGTCTACTGCTAAAATTACTGCCCTCGATCTGACCTTCGCGGCGATACCTCACATGCATGGTGCAATTGCTGTTTACATTTGACGCCAGACCAACGCTTGCGTTCACCTTAGCGCGAGAGCAGGGGGGACAGGGGTGCTTTTTTTTTTTTTTTTTTTTTTTTTCTTTATTATTATTATTTTTTTATCTTATTTTTAAACTGTTCCTTTCATTTTTTTTTTTTTTTAAATCATTTTTATTGTTATCTCAGGGAATGTAAATATCCCCTATGATAGCAATAGGTAGTGACAGGTACTCTTTTTTGCAAAAATTGGGGTCTATTAGACCCTAGATTTCTCCTCTGCCCTCAAAGCATCTGATCACACCAAGATCGGTGTGATAAAATGCTTTCCCAATTTCCCAATGGCGCTGTTTACATCCGGCGAAATCTACGTCATAAAATGCTCGTAGCTTCCGGTTTCTTAGGTCATAGAGATGTTTGGAGCCACTCTGGTCTCTGATCAGCTCTATGGTCAGCTGGCTGAATCACCGGCTGCATTTTCAGGTTCCCTGTTGAGACAGGAGAGCCAGAGAAAAACACGGAAGATGTTGGGGGGGGGGGGCATTCCCTCCCACTGCTTGTAAAAGCAGTCTAGAGGCTAATTAGCCACTAGGATTGCTTTTACATGAAAGCCGACCGCTGGCTGAAAAGAATGATACCAAGATGATACCTAAACCTGCAGGCATCATTCTGGTATAACCACTCAAAGTCGTGAATGGCATACCTGAAGACAAAAAAATGGTTAACAATAAAGCACAGTAAACGGTAAGGTATAAAAAAATTGCATACCTGAAAAGCAAACATGATAAAACATAATAACAATAACAATAACAATAAAACATTGCAGAATAGAATACAGTAAAAAAGAGCAGAACAATAGAGAGAGAATAGAGAGAGAGAGAACAATAAAACGACAACTATTTTTATTTTATATTTTTGTTTGTGTTTTTTTTTTTTTACACTTTTTTTTGTAACTAACTATAATAACTGTAACCGGTTCCAGGTTCGGGTCTCTCAAAATGCGATGGCATCTTGGGAGACCCTGTGAAAGTGTGCCTAGTCTGTGCAATGTTGTACCCTACGCTAATACTCAACTAGTGCATGGTAGCGTTCAAAACATTCACCAATGCAAAGACCAGGATTGTCAGGACAGGAGGGACAATAATAGCGGGTGTCACGGCTATATCCGCGCTTGCTGCAGACACAACATATTTTTTGGGGGGTTCGCTGGGTAGGGGTACTCGGGAGGACATAAAGAAAATGCCTCTCATGCAGCCGACTGCATTTGGTTGGGGATGTGAATGGGGGAAGTACGGGCGCTGCAGAAGCGGTGGGTTCCCAATTAGGATTGGCGAATGCAGCAGGAAGGGCACTATGGGCATGACGGGCCTGTGTTTGTCTTTTTGGTGGCAGCGGGACACTACTTGTGCTTGCCACCTCACCAGCTTGAACTGCACTTATGGGACTCGCCACGTCACCAAGTGTTACTGCAGTGCTGGTTTGACTACGACCGGGGTGACAGTGATCGATCGATACTGCACTTGGGTGGGCTGGGCCGGGCCGGGCGGAGGGGCAAAACGCAGGTGCTAGCAGGTATCTGGGCTGATCCCGCTAACACTGCGTTTTTGGGAACCCTAAACTGCTGGGGACGCTAGTATAGATCTGATCGGATCAGATATTGATCTGTTCAGATACTATACCACTAAGGGAGGCGTATGCTGCGTGCGTGGGTGTTAGCGGTACTGGCGCTAATCTGACGCTGCCTGGGGCTGGTGCTTGCCAGTTCACCAAAATGCTACCAAAAAAACTGTTAGCGATCGCAGGGATCAGGCCTGACTCTGCGAACGCTGCAGTTATGCGTTTAGTGTTTTGTAAGTGACAGTGATCGATCGATACTGCACTTGGGTGGGCTGGGCTCGCCTGGGCGGAGGGGCAAAACGCAGGTGCTAGCAGGTATCTGGGCTGATCCCGCTAACACTGCGTTTTTGGGAACCCTAAACTGCTGGGGACGCTAGTATAGATCTGATCGGATCAGATATTGATCCGATCAGATACTATACCACTAAGGGAGGTGTATGGTGCGTGTACGGTGCGTGCGTGGGTGTTCGCGGTACTGGCGCTAATCTGACGCTGCCTGGGGCAACGCATATCACCGCCGGGCGATCAGGGGGCTAAACCTTTATTCGGTAATAAACGGCGGGTGCCCTGACACTATAAAAAATAAACTAACTAACCAGCGTCACCCGTAACAGTTATACGGTGATCAGTGGTGAAAGGGTTAACTAGGGGGCAATCAAGGGGTTAAAACATTTATTAGATAGTATATGGGGGTCCCTGTCGCTATAAAACACTGACGGCGAACCTAAATATTTACGTCCCTAACTAGCGTCACCAGTGACACTAATACAGCGATCAGAAAAATGATCGCTTAGCGACACTGGCGACAGGGGGTGATCAAGGGGTTAAAACTTTATTAGGGGGGGTACTGGCGCTAATCTGACGCTGCCTGGGGCGACGCATATCACCGCCGGGCGATTAGGGGGCTAAACCTTTATTCGGTAATAAACGGCGGGTGCCCTGACACTATAAAAAATAAACGAACTAACCAGCGTCACCCGTAACGGTTATACGGTGATCAGTGGTGAAAGGGTTAACTAGGGGGCAATCAAGGGGTTAAAACATTTATTAGATAGTATATGGGGGTCCCTGTCGCTATAAAACACTGACGGCGAACCTAAATATTTACGTCCCTAACTACCGTCACCAGCGACACTAATACAGCGATCAGAAAAATGATCTCTTAGCGACACTGGTGAGGGGGGGTGATCAAGGGGTTAAAACTTTATTAGGGGGGGTAAGGGGGGTACCCTAGACCTACAGGGGGGTTACAGTAACTGTCCTAACACTGCTAACTGTCACAAACTGACACTATGCAGTAATCAGGAAAAAAAAAAAAAAAAAAAAAAAAAAACCTGCTTGGTGTCAGTTTGTGACAGGGGGGGGGTGATTGGGGGGGGATCGGGGGGCGATCGGGGGGGGATCGGGGGTGTAATGTATGCCTGGCATGTTCTACTGTGTGTGTTTGTGTTGTGCACTTACTTACATGTCATCTCTCCTCGGCGCTGGAACGGAAACTGACAGCCGAGGAGAGATGACATCACATCCTCTGCCTCTGTGTACTATACAGAGGCAGGGGATGTTTGTCAGTGGCTGGGAGCGATCGCGAGGGGGGGGCCACGATCGGATGGTCTCCCCCTCGTCTCTCATCGCTCCCAACCAAATGCCGACCGCAGCTGGCACCGGGGGGGGGTCCGATCGGACCCCCCACCCGCGGGAAGGCAATCACGTTTCAGGTACGTGATTTTGCCTGCCCGTGCCGCTCTGCTCACGTATATAGGCGTGAGGCGGTCGGCAAGTGGTTAAAAAAGAAAAACTGGAATATCACATGGTCCTAAGTATTCAGACCCTTTGCTGTGACACTCATATATTTAACTCAGGTGCCGTCCATTTCTTCTGATCATCCTTGAGATGGTTCTACACCTTCATTTGAGTCCAGCTGTGTTTGATTATACTGATTGGACTTGATTAGGAAAGCCACACACCTGTCTATATAAGACCTTACAGCTCACAGTGCATGTCAGAGCAAATGAGAATCATGAGGTCAAAGGAACTGCCTGAAGAGCTCAGAGACAGAATTGTGGCAAGGGACAGATCTGGCCAAGGTTACAAAAAAAATTCTGCTGCACTTAAGGTTCCTAAGAGCACAGTGGCCTCCATAATACTTAAATGGAAGACTTTTGGGACGACCAGAACCCTTCCTAGAGCTGGACGTCCGGCCAAACTGAGCTATCGGGGGAGAAGAGCCTTGGTGAGAGAGGTAAAGAAGAACCCAAAAATCACTGTGGCTGAGCTCCAGAGATGCAGTCGGGAGATGGGAAAAAGTTGTAGAAAGTCAACCATCACTGCAGCCCTCCACCAGTCAGGGCTTTATGGCAGAGTGGCCCGACGGAAGCCTCTCCTCAGTGCAAGACACATGAAAGCCCGCATGGAGTTTGCTAAAAAAAAGACCTGAAGGACTCCAAGATGGTGAGAAATAAGATTCTCTGGTCTGATGAGACCAAGATAGAACTTTTTGGCCTTAATTCTAAGCGGTATTTGTGGAGAAAACCAGGCACTGCTCATCACCTGTCCAATACAGTCCCAACAGTGAAGCATGGTGGTGGCAGCATCATGCTGTGGGGGTGTTTTTAAGCTGCAGGGACAGGACGACTGGTTGCAATCGAGGGAAAGATGAATGCGGCCAAGTACAGGGATATCCTGGACGAAAATCTTGTCCAGAGTGCTCAGGACCTCAGACTGGGCCGAAGGTTTACATTCCAACAAGACAATGACCCTAAACTTGAATGGCCCAGCCAGAGCCCTGACTTAAACCCAATTGAGCATCTCTGGAGAGACCTAAAAATGTCTGTCCACCAACGTTTACCATCCAACCTGACAGAACTGGAGAGAATATGCAAGGAGGAATGGCAGAGGATCCCCATATCCAGGTGTGAAAAACTTGTTGCATCTTTCCCAAAAAGACTCATGGCTGTATTAGATCAAAAGGGTGCTTCTACCAAATACTGAGCAAAGGGTCTGAATACTTAGAACCATGTGATATTTCAGTTTTTCTTTTTTAATAAATCTGCAAAAATGTCAACAATTGTGTTTTTTCTGCCAATATGGGGTGCTGTGTGTACATTAATGAGGAAAAAAAATGAACTTAAATGATTTTAGCAAATGGCTGCAATATAACAAAGAGTGAAAAATTTAGGGGGCTGAATACTTTCCGTCCCCACTGTATCTCCCTCCACTATGTCCATTTTAACTGTGGGTAGCTAAAGCTGCTGCCTGTTCACTTCCTGGATTTACACACACACACCTCCAGCTCTGAAGCTCTCATTGGCCCTCTTATGACTCATCCCCCCTCCCATCCTGGCAAACTCTCACAAGAGAGAGAGCTGTGCATGAGGTCATAAGCCTAGGCTAATGACCAGACAAGAAACAGGAAGTGGGCTGTATAAGGGATTTACTGGTGGAAAAAAAGTTTTTACTATTCAAAGTTAACAAGGGCAGAAGATTTAGTAGATGGAGAGATGAAAAAAAAATGATTGATGGTCTGCTTTCAACACTATTGTAATCTGAGGACTCTTCACAGCAACCTGGACTACACAAAGGCCCCTTTCACACTGAGGCGCTTCTAAACTGCCAGTAAAACGCTGAACACTTTTGAAGAGCTTTTCAGGCGCTTTTAAAGAGCTTTCCATTCAATGGAGAGGGGCGTTTTTTCACCACCCTGCCAGCGCACTGCCCCAGTGTGAAAGCATTCATTGATTTTAATTGAAATAGTTTTTCGTGATCTTTTTAGGTGCTTTTTTTTTTTTAGCGTGAAAGCGCCTGAAAAGCGCCTCAGTGTGAAAGGGGTCAAAGTCTTCTATAGATGGGCTTATACGGTATGCTCAAGCTGGTCAACAAAGATATGTACAATGACTGCACGAAAACATTACCCAAGAGAGATGCTCTGCAATCCCAGGCTCAATATTCTTGGGTGCTTGTTTTACAATATAATCTTTAAACACAAGAGCAGCAAGGCATGGCATGGACAAGGAAGAACTACCTAGCCAGCAATAAGCCCTAAGTATAATTTTTGGTCTTTAAATCAAGCATTGTGTCCTTTTGAATGGTACACTCAGTTTGTTTGTCTTACTTTCAGTGAACAGGTTTTGTTTTCTCTGCACTGGCAAAGCACAACCAAAACGTTAACAGTTCATGCCGGTTCACACAGGGCGGCATCAAAGTCGCCCGACTCTGAAGCCGCCCCGTACATCACGACTTCAGCGCGGCTCGCAGAACGACTTCTGTATAGAAGTCAATGCAAGCTGCTCCGAAGTCGCCCCAAAGTAGTACAGGACCCTTTTTCTAAGTCGGAGTGACTTGAGTCGTTTTTATTACAACGGTTCCATTGCAATGCATGGAGCACGACTTGTCAGGCGGCTAAGTCACTTGTGTGAACCGGCACTTCAAGACTACATATTTATAATGAAATAAAAAAAAAATATCACAATAATGCTACACATGGAATCAGAGTGGGGAATTAAATTGTGTCAACACACTGGTACAGCTTCAGGTTGGTGAGCCCATTGTGTCAAATACCAATATATTGTTCCTAAAGCCATAACATACTACAGATGCGCTATATTGCCAAAAGTATCGGGACGCCTGCCTATACACACACACACACACACACACACACACACACACACACTTTAATGGCACCCCAGTCTTAGTCTGTAGGGTTCAATATTGAGTTGGCCCACCCTTTGCAGCTATAAACAGCTTCAACTCTTCTAGGAAGGCTGTCCACAAGGTTTAGGAGTGTGTCTATGCGAATGCTTGACCATTCTTCCAGAAGCGCATTTGTGAGGTCAGTCACTGATGTGGACGAGAAGGCCTTGCTCCAATTCCTCCCAAAGGGGTTCTATTGGGTTTGGGTCAGGATTCTGAGCAGGCCACTCAAGTTCCTCCACCCCAAACTTGCCCATCCATGTTTATATGGACCTTGCTTTGTGTACTGGTGCGCAGTCATGTTGGAACAGGAAGGGGCCATCCCCAAACTGTTCCCACAAAGTTTGGAGGATGAAATTGTCCAAAGTGTCTTGGTTTGCTGACACCTTAAGTGTTGCCTCAATTGGAACTAAGGGGCCAAGCCCAACCCCTGAAAAACAACCCCCAGACATGTATGAGCGAGTTTGGGGTGGAGGAACTTGACTGGCCAGCACAGAGTCCTGACCTTAACCCGATGGAACACCTTTGGGATGAATTAGAGCGGGGACTGAGCCAAGCCTTCTCATCCACATCAGTGCCTGACCACACAAATGCACTTCTGTAAGAATGGTCAAACATTCCCATAGACACACTCCTAAACCTTGTGGACAGTCTTCCCAGAAGAGCTGAAGCTGCTATAGCTGCAAAGGGTGGGCCAACTAAATAATGAGCACCAGGGAATAAGACTGGGATTCCATTAAAGTTCATGTGCGTGTAAAGGTAGGCGTCCAAATACTTTTGACAACATAGTGTACTTTGTATTTGAACCAATATTTTTGCATGGGAGCCCCATAATCTAGTAAATCTGAGGGCATGTCTGAATTGTGGCACCATTCATTGATCTGGAAGAGGACACTACCGTAGCGCACACCAAAAATTCAACAATACCACAACTAAACCTCATAGGCAACTATTGCCTTTAAACGATTAACCCTCACACCTCACAATACAGGCCCTCTTACCTTCCGATGAAGAGGAAGGATCCGGTCAGGTCTCACCACCCTCCTCCTCTTGCAGTGGAGGACAGGCCTTGTTCTTGCACACACAGAGCTGCTGTCCGATATGGTAGTGGTGGACTTGGTGGACATCTGCTCTTCAATCTCCGAGCATGAACGCTGGGGGAGCCTGTTGAAGAAGAAGGAGACCAGATATGAAGTTTCAATGTGGAAAAAAAACTGAAAATGACATAAGGAGGAAGTCCTGAAACAAGGACTCGCTTTCTTACAGTCACCAGGGCTATTTGAGATGTGTAGAAGGGATGATCAATAGAAATCTTGTTTACAGGAAGGCCAGCTTCAGCCACAATTGCCATTTCAGTTTGGCATGATTATTGACAAGTTGAAGCTCATTCAGGCTCCATACTTGACTAAAGTCAAGGTCAGCTCATGGTGTGACACCATCCTCTTTGAATCTTTTAAAGTTAAAACAAATTACTGTGGACAAGGAAAGATGTTGACCATTGCTAGACCTTTTAGGAACGATCAGACACAAAAACAGTGGAGAAAGTCATCACTAGTGTAGCACAGATGTAGGAACCCAACTGTGATTCAACCCAATGCTTCTTGACCAAACTATCAACTTTGTGCTGAGACAGCAGAAACTGGCAGATTAGCAGGTATTCATTATACAATTACACCAATATATATATATATATATATATATATATATATATATATATATATATATATATATATATATATATATATATATATATATATATATATATATATATATATATATAAATTGGCACAACTAGTTAGGCCTTTGTTTACATGAACTTCAGCTTGTATAAGTGTTGTGTACAGCAAGTTTTACAAGAATTTGTAGAGCTTTGCCTTTCAAGTACCATACAGCTCCAGTAAGGAATGTTAAACAGAGATCTTAATAGGAGTGCTGTCACTTTAAACAAGCTGCTTGCAGTCTTCAAGCTTATTGATGACTGCTAGCAGCTTCTTTAACATGAGTCAGCACTCCTATTAAGACCCGTGCTTAACAGTTCCAATGTAGACCTGACGACTTCTTTAACTGCTTCAGCCCCGGAAGATTTTATCCCCTTCCTGACCAGAGCATTTTTTTGCGATTTGGCACTGCGTCGTTTAAGAGTGCTTTCACACTGCCGGCGCCTGGGCGGCAGCGGTAAATCGCCGCTTTACCGTTGTTTTAGCAGCGCTATTCGGCCGCTAGCAGGGCGGTTTTAACTCTCTTTACCGGCCGAAAAAGGGTTAAAATCGCCCGCAAAGCGCCGCTGCAGCGGCGGTACTACCCAACGATTTCCATCGACATGTGCATTCGGTTTCGTCCGAACTTTGGGTATTTTTGTTATCGTTTTAACAAACGATAACAAACGGGCAGAATCCGAAAACCGAAAGATCCGACATAAACAAATGCTTTATTTTCGTTTTCATTCCGACAACAGTTCGATATAGATAAGAGATTCAAAATGACCCTGACAATAGCGATCTATGTCCATCGAACCTGTGGTCAAATGTGCCTAACCTTAGCTCTATTAGTCCAAGATTATTCGATGTAGAGAGAAAAGATTTGACATGAAGATTCGACGAAGCAGTCGCCGCGAGTGGACATTTATGGTCAAATGCTCAGCCCATAGGCTATAGAAGAATTCAAATGTTGGTTGACTAGTAATAATAATAAATATAATTATTACTAGTGTCATACAACATTAGAATTCTACTATAGCTTGTAGGCGGAACATTCGACCGGAAATGTACGATCGCGGCGTCGTACAGTACAGCTTCTCCGTTCTTAGGACATTCGACAGACACCATAAGCCTTCAATGACAGATTTGACCTTAATTATATTGCATTTTCGGACAAATGCATTTTTTAATGAAACAAAATAAATAAAAACTCATTTTGGGAGTAACTAAATTAATTTATTTTTCGGTCGAAAATGAAACGATCAGTGTGCACGTCTAGATTTCAATGGGCAGGGGCGCTATAGGAGCAGTGTATTCACCGCTCCTATAGTGCTGCAAAGAAGCTGCTTGCAGGACTTTGTGACTCCCTGCCAGCGTAGCACTCCAGTATGAAAGCACTCAGGCTTCAACACTGGGATTGCAGCCGAGGCTTTTTTCAGGTGTTTTACAGGCGCTATTTTTAGCGCTAAAGTGCCTGAAAAACGTCTCCCGTGTGAAAGGGGTCTTAACTGACAATTGCGCGGTCGTGCGACGTTACACCAAAACAAAATTGATGTCCTTTTTTTCCCACAAATAGAGCTTTCTTTTGGTGGTATTTGATCACCTCTGCGGTTTTTATTTTTTGCGCTATGAACAAAAGAGCGATAATTTTGAAAAAAAAAAAAAGCAATATTTTTTACTTTTTGCTATAATAAATATCCCCAAAAAATATATATATATAAAAAAAAACAAATGTTTTCCTCAGATTAGACCGATATATATTCTTCTACACATTTTTGGTAAAAATCGCAAGCAGCGTATATTGATTGGTTTGCGAAAAATTTATAGCGTCTACAAAATAAGGGGTAGTTTTATGGAATTTTTATTATTTTTTTCTTAGTAATGGCGGCGATCTGCGATTTTTATGGTGACTGCAACATTATGGGGGACACATCGGACACTTGACACTATTTTGGGACCATTGTCATTTATACAGCGATCAGTGCTATAAAAATGCACTGATTACTGTGTAAATGACACTGGCCGAGAAGGGGTTAAACACTAGGGGGCGATCAAGGGATTAAGTGTGTCCTAGGGAGTGATTCCAACTGTGGGTGGAGGGGGGATACCATTGACACGACAGTGATCACTGCTACCGATGACAGGGAGCAGATGATCCCCTGTCATGTCACTAGACAGAATGGGGAAATGCCTTGTTTACATCCCTGTTCTGCGGCTCCGTGACACGATCGCGGGACACCGGTGGACATAGAGTCCGCGGGTCCTGCTGGCATGGTCACGCGCCTGCTAATTAAAGGGCCATTGTGCCGACGTATATCGGCTTGCAGCGGTCGGCAAGTGGCTTCAACAAAAAGCAACCCGAAATGCTTCACAAAAGCTTGCTGTACATGCTGTTCTCATACAAGCTGAAGCCTGTGTGAACTTAACCACTTGCCGACCGCCTCACGCCTATATACGTGAGCAGAATGGCACGGGCAGGCAAAATCACGTACCTGATACGTGATGCCTTCCCGCGGGCGGGGGGTCCGATCGGACCCCCCCCCCGGTGCCAGCGGCGGTCGGCTTTGGTCTGGCAGCGATCAAAGATGAGGGGGAGGTCATCCGATCGTGGCCCCCCCCCCCGCGATCGCTCCCAGCCAATGAGAAACATCCCCTGCCTCTGTATAGTACACAGAGGCAGAGGATGTGATGTCATCTCTCCTCGGCTCAGGAGTTTCCGTTCCGGGCCGAGGAGAGAAGACATGTGAGTGAGTGCACAACACACACACACACACACACAGTAGAACATGCCAGGCACACTAAACACCCCGACCCCCCCCCCCCAATCACCCCCCCCCCCCCCCCCCCCCGTCACAAACTGACACCAAGCAGGTTTTTTTTTTTTTTTTTTTCCTGATTACTGCATAGTGTCAGTTTGTGACAGTTAGAAGTGTTAGGACAGTGAGTATTACCCCCCTGTAGGTCTAGGGTACCCCCCTAACCCCCCCTAATAAAGTTTTAACCCCTTGATCACCCCCCGTCACCAGTGTCACTAAGCGATCATTTTTCTGATCGCTGTATTAGTGTCGCTGGTGACGCTAGTTAGGGACGTAAATATATAGGTTCGCCGTCAGCGTTTTATAGCGACAGGGACCCCCATATACTACCGAATAAATGTTTTAACCCCTTGATTGCCCCCTAGTTAACCCTTTCACCACTGATCACCGTATAAGTGTTACGGGTGACGCTAGTTAGTTTGTTTATTTTTTATAGTGTCAGGGCACCCGCCGTTTATTACCGAATAAAGGTTTAGCCCCCTGATCGCCCGGCGGTGATATGCGTCGCCCCAGGCAGCGTCAGATTACCGCCAGTACCGCTAACACCCACGCTCGCAGCATACGCCTCCCTTAGTGGTATAGTATCTGAACGGATCAATATCTGATCCGATCAGATCTATACTAGCGTCCCCAGCAGTTTAGGGTTCCCAAAAACGCAGTGTTAGCGGGATCAGCCCAGATACCTGCTAGCACCTGCGTTTTGCCCCTCCGCCCGGCCCAGCCCACCCAAGTGCAGTATCGATCGATCACTGTCACTTACAAAACACTAAACGCATAACTGCAGCGTTTGCAGAGTCAGGCCTGATCCCTGCGATCGCTAACAGTTTTTTTGGTAGCGTTTTGGTGAACTGGCAAGCACCAGCCCCAGGCAGCGTCAGGTTAGCGCCAGTACCGCTAACACCCACGCACGCACCGTACACCTCCCTTAGTGGTATAGTATCTGAACGGATCAATATCTGATCCAATCAGATCTATACTGGCGTCCCCAGCAGTTTAGGGTTCCCAAAAACGCAGTGTTAGCGGGATCAGCCCAGATACCTGCTAGCGCCTGCGTTTTGCCCCTCCGCCCGGCCCACCCAAGTGCAGTATCGATCGATCACTGTCACTTACAAAAGACTAAACGCATAACTGCAGCGTTCGCAGAGTCAGGCCTGATCCCTGCGATCGCTAACAGTTTTTTTGGTAGCGTTTTGGTGAACTGGCAAGCGCCAGCGGCCTAGTACACCCCGGTCGTAGTCAAACCAGCACTGCAGTAACACTTGGTGACGTGGCGAGTCCCATAAGTGCAGTTCAAGCTGGTGAGGTGGCAAGCACAAGTAGTGTCCCGCTGCCACCAAAAAGACAAACACAGGCCCGTCGTGCCCATAGTGCCCTTCCTGCTGCATTCGCCAATCCTAATTGGGAACCCACCGCTTCTGCAGCGCCCGTACTTCCCCCATTCACATCCCCAACCAAATGCAGTCGGCTGCATGAGAGGCATTTTTATGTTTACGTTTGTGCGCAATTTTAAAGCATGTCATGTTTGGTATCCATGTACTCGGCTTAAGATCATCTTTTTTATTCCATCAAACATTTGGGCAATATAGTGTGTTTTAGTGCATTAAAATTTAAAAAAGTGTGTTTTTTCCACAAAAAATGCGTTTGAAAAATCGCTGCGCAAATACCGTGTGAAAAAAAAAAAAATGAAACACCCACCATTTTAATCTGTAGGGCATTTGCTTTAAAAAAATATATAATGTTTGGGGGTTCAAAGTAATTTTCTTGCAAAAAAAAAAAACTTTTTCATGTAAACAATAAGTGTCAGAAAGGGCTTTGTCTTCAAGTGGTTAGAAGAGTGGGTGATGTGTGACATAAGCTTCTAAATGTTGTGCATAAAATACCAGGATAGTTCAAAACCCCCCAAATGACCCCATTTTGGAAAGTAGACACCCCAAGCTATTTGCTGAGAGGCATGTCGAGTCCATGGAATATTTTATATTGTGACACAAGTTGCGGGAAAGAGACATTTTTTTTTTGCACAAAATTGTCACTAAATGATATATTGCTCAAACATGCCATGGGGATATGTGAAATTACACCCCAAAATACATTCTGCTGCTTCTCGGGAGTACGGGGATACCACATGTGTGAGACTTTTTGAGAGCCTAGCCGCGCACGGGACCCCGAAAACAAAGCACCGCCTTCAGGCTTTCTAAGGGCGTAAATTTTTGATTTCACTCTTTACTGCCTATCACAGTTTCGGAGGCCATGGAATGCCCAGGTGGCACAAACCCCCCCCAAATGACCCCATTTTGGAAAGTAGACACCCCAAGCTATTTGCTGAGAGGTATAGTGAGTATTTTGCAGACCTCACTTTTTGTCACAAAGTTTTGAAAATTGAAAAAAGAAAAAAAAAAAAAAATTTCTGGTCTTTCTTCATTTTCAAGAACAAATGAGAGCTGCAAAATACTCACCATGCCTATCAGCAAATAGCTTGGGGTGTCTACTTTCCAAAATGGGGTCATTTGGGGGGGTTTTGTGCCATCTTGGCATTTTATGGCCTTCAAAACTGTGATAGGCAGTGAGGAGTGAAATCAAAAATTTATGCCCTTAGAAATCCTGAAGGCGGTGCTTGGTTTTCGGGGCCCCGTACGCGACTAGGCTCCCAAAAAGTCCCACACATGTGGTATCCCCGTACTCAGGAGAAGCAGCTGAATGTATTTTGGGGTGCAATTCCACATATGCCCATGGCCTGTGTGAGCAATATATCATTTAGTGACAACTTTTTGTAAAAAATTTTTTTTGTTTTTTGTCATTATTCAATCACTTGGGACAAAAAAAATAAATATTCAATGGGCTCAACATGCCTCTCAGCAATTTCCTTGGGGTGTCTACTTTCCAAAATGGGGTCATTTGGGGGGGTTTTGTACTGCCCTGCCATTTTAGCACCTCAAGAAATGACATAGGCAGTCATAAATTAAAAGCTGTGTAAATTCCAGAAAATGTACCCTAGTTTGTAGACGCTATAACTTTTGCGCAAACCAATAAATATACGCTTATTGACATTTTTTTTACCAAAGACATGTGGCCGAATACATTTTGGCCTAAATGTATGACTAAAATTTAGTTTATTGGATTTTTTTTATAACAAAAAGTAGAAAATATCATTTTTTTTTTTAATTTTCGGTCTTTTTCCGTTTATAGCGCAAAAAATAAAAACGGCAGAGGTGACCAAATACCATCAAAAGAAAGCTCTATTTGTGGGAAGAAAAGGACGCAAATTTCGTTTGGGTACAGCATTGCATGACCGCGCAATTAGCAGTTAAAGCGACGCAGTGCCGAATTGTAAAAAGTGCTCTGGTCAGGAAGGGGGTAAAATCCTCCGGGTCTGAAGTGGTTAAAGGGAGCTACAGTGAATCCGGAAAGTATTCAGAGCTTCACTTTTTCCACATTTTGTTATGTTACAGCCTTATTCCAAAATGGATTAAAATTCATTATTTTCCTCAAATCTCTACCAACAATATCCCATAATGACAACGTGAAAAAAGTTTGTTTGAAATCTTTGCAAATTTATTAAAAATAAAAACGAGAAAAAAAAAAAAAAAAAATCACAAACATTAAGGCCTCATGCACACAGGCTGTTAAAATAACGTTATGAAAACGCCAATATCTTGATTTTTTAAAACTTTTTTCAACGTTTTTGCAATAGCGTTTTTGTGCGTTTTTTTTTTCAATGGATCAAAAACGTTAAAAAACGGTGGTGAATGACGTTTTTGAGCGTTAGAGCGTTTTTACAGCTGAAAAAAAAGACTCTCAGAACCCACTGGTCCTGGGTTTTTTTTACAGCTTAAAAACGCCTACGCCATTTGCAGCTCAAAAACGCCTAGTCTATGGCTTCATGCCCACCTAACATAGACAGGCCTTTTTAAGCTGCAAAAAAAGCTAAAAAAAGCAGCTGTAAAAACGTCCGTGTGCATGAGGCCTTATTCACAGCCTTTGCCATGACACTCAAAATTGAGCTCAGGTGCATCCAGTTTCCAATGATCATCCTTGAGAGGTTTCTAAAACTTGATTAGAGTCCACCTGTGGTAAATTCAGTTGATTGGACATGATTTGGAAAGGCACACACCTGTCTATATAAGGTCCCAGTGTTAACAGTGCATGTCAGAGCACAAACCAAGCCATGAATTCAAAGGAACGGTCTCTAGACCTCTGAGACAGGATTGTATCGAGGTACAGATCTGGGGAAAGGTACAGAAAAAGGTCTGCAGCATTGAAGGTCCCAATCAGCACAGTGGCCTCCATCATCCGTAAATGGAAGTTTGGAAGCACCAGGACTCTTCTTAGAGCGGGTCGCCCGGCCAAACTGAGTGATGGGGGGGGAGGAGGGCCTTAGTCAGGGAGGTGACCAAGAACCCGATGGTCACTCTGACAGGGCTCCAGTGTTTCTCTGTGGAGAGAGGAGGCTCCCCCCATCCAACCCGATGAAGCTTGAGAGGTCCTGCAAAAAAGATGGGGAGAAACTGCACAAAAATAGGTGTGCCAAGCTTGTAGCATCATACTCAAAAAGACTTGAAGCTGTAATTGGTGCCAAGGGTGCTTCAACAAAGTATTGAGCAAAGGCTGTGAATACTTTTGTACATGTGATTTTTCTTAATTTTTAATAAATTTGCAAAGATTTCAAACAAACTTCTTTCACGTTGTCATTATGGGGTATTGTTTGTAGAATTTTGAGGAAAATAATGAATTTAATCCATTTTGGAATAGGGCTGTAACATAACAAAATGTGGAAAAAGTGGAGCGCTGTGAATACTTTCCGGATGTGCTGTACACAGTGAGGCTCAAGGAATTGAAAGAGCAGCTAAGGAGAGCAGAAAGTAGACACCATCCATGTAGAGGTGGAGCAATAAGGGGAAAAAAAAACCTTTTCATGAAAAACAAAGACACCCTGAGGATTAACCATTTTATAGAACAAAAAAAAAACCCTCATCTGTGCTGAATTTTGCTTTATGAACCAAAATGTTTTTTATGAAAAAACTATCATGGGATAAAATAATTGCAGGAAAAAAAAAATAAAAAAAATAATGATGGCTTAATAAATTGATCCTGAAGTTAATGTTTGGTGTACACATCTTAAATGGACGATAAGTAATGAAAGGTTTCTCATCACTGGGGCCGACGGTGAAACCCACCAAGTTTTAGCGCGGTTCCCTCCCCCCAACTCCATCTGCAGTAAAATGAGCCTGGTATCCTGGTAATGTACTTTGTTCAGCTTGAATTGATTATGCTATATTTTTTTAAAACCCAAGTTTTACGTTAAATTCAATTTGTTATTCTCCCAAATTTACCTTCCGATAGCTGCATTTTAACAAAACGCCTCACCATGTTAAAAGACAGCAGGAGATACTTCTACATTTGTACAACTCCTTTGATACTTGAGGTAGCTTGAACTAGCCACAGATAGATCGGGGGGAAACATTTTTTTTATTAGCCTGAAAATAAGTTCTGTCGTTCACAAATTATACTCACATAACAACTCCATTAATGGGCTTCTGCGGGATTTTCGGTTCTGTATTTCCAGTCTCGGCCTACAGAGGGTAGAAACAGAAAAGATCAGTCAGACACAACGGCATTATTACATCGGATTGAATCATATAGATCGCACGAAGGTGCAGTTACAAGTAGTCGCCACCAGAGGGGGATAGTGCTGTCTCGATTGGCTCTTCTGCCAGTTCTCTACAAAATATGCTGCAGTAATGACACCAGATGGGAGGGGTGTGAAAATTCCAGATTATGGGATGCAGTGTAATAACTAAAATAAACCCTTCCTGTAATATATGGGGGGGGGGGGGGAAAAAATAAGCTAACATTTTCCAGTGTTTAAAAAGGAAAAACTACACAGAGCAGCATCAGCTCCAATGACTGCAATATATAACCACATCAGTATGTTTGCTGGGAAGGTCTGATTCAGGAAAAAATGACCGACTCCCATCAGGCAATGGAAACATTCAAAGCTTTGATGTGTAAACTCTGCTGTCAGTCAGCATGATGTTATTCAGGTTACATAATGTGGACCTGGTGTAAGTTGGTGTAAGAAGGCAGCTTATTACAAGTGCCCTGAACAGAAGACCACGACGCTCTGCTATAAACAAAAAAAAAAAGGAAAATGAGCAGCAATCAAGCCCTATGTGGGCAGGACGTTCTATGGAAAAAGTGTCCCAAATAAAATGGAAGAAAAAAACAAAAAAAGCAAAAAAGAAAATAATGTTGCCTTTACTGAACATATCAATATAATAGCAAGTTCTGTCTCAATTGCGGTTACCTGCATCTGTTACTTTCAAGCTTTGATCTACTCTGCCTTTTCTTGTGTTTACTACGGTGATTATTAAATTAAATTCGACCACAGGGTGGCGCACTTTTAAGCCTGAGAACTTCTGCAGCAGTTGAAAACAAATGCATTGCAAACAACGTAAACAGACAATGAATAAAACATGGTCCAATGCTATTTCCATCCAAATGTCTGCATTTAAAGCAGAGTTCCACACAAAAATGGAACTTCCGCTTTTCGGAACCCTCCCCCCCTTCGGTGTCACATTTGGCACCTTTCAGGGGGGAGGGGGGTGCAGATACCTGTCTAAGACAGGTATTTGCACCCACTTCCGGCATAGACTCCCATGGGAGTCTATGCCTCTTCCCGTCCCCACCGCGCTGTCTGCTGGGAACACACAGCTCCCAGGAGAGAGCGGGGACCACTTGGGACGCGCAGCGCGAGTCGCGCATGCGCAGTAGGGAACCGGGAAGTGAAGCCGCAACGCTTCACTTCCTCGAGCGGGTTCTCGGCGTCCTCTGCCGACATCGCTGGACCCTGGGACAGGTAAGTGGCCATGTATTAAAAGTCAGCAGCTGGCTTTTAATATTTTTTTTTTTTTTTGGCGGTGTGGGTGAACCCCCGCTTTAAGCCCTCGTTCACACTGGTGCCACTTGTCATGCGATTTGACAGATCAAAATGGCATGACAAGTCACACCCTATGGAACTGTTCAAATAGGTGCGACTCCAATTTGAAAAAAGGTTCCTGCACTATTATTGGGGATATCATGTGCGACTTGCACATCTGTGCATGAAGTCAGACAGATGTTGGCAAGCCGCACATAAAATTTCACTGACCAGCGGCTTTAAAAATCTGAAGTAGCGCGATTTCAAAGGAGGGACCCCTTGTAACTGTCCTGGTCATTTGAAGGGGGTCACCATTCTCTCAGATGTACCCATTTTACATAATGTAGTTGGAAATAGAAAACAGTGGGCACCTAAACCTTCAAGCAAGGCAAAAAACCACCCACTGCCCAGGCCTTTTAAAAGTAATATGAGCCATGAGGCAACACCAGCCCACAAGACGCTAAATCACACCTAAAGCGACCTTTTTTTGCGGCCCAAAAACATGCTGAGCAGAAGGGGGCAAAGCAAACACCGTTGGCACTCATTTACACTCACTGGAGCGATGTGGTGCAATTCATTTTGGCACCCGAACGTGCCATGCTACATACACCTTTGTCTGAGCGTTAACGGAACACAATATAGTGGGAATATGCGTTACAATACGTAATATGTAAGTGAGAGCGATGTGACTGGACCTTCTCCAAAGATGCAGAGAAAGCAGAGGATACAAAATCCTACAAGTGATTCAAAAATCACATCAGGGACTTCTCATGGATGAAGAGTGTCCTGTGTGTTGGTGGCTGCTGTGTAAGTCTTCTGTCCCTGGATAATGGTTTCTACAGTGAAAAACATGAATGGAGGATAAAAGAAAGGTCCACCTCTTTCAAAAAGAAAATGCTTTTCAATGTGGCAACCGACAGCGCAGGTTCTATGAATGGAGAGGGGGCACAAAGGGTGGGCATAATCAGCACTTGATGAGTGCCTGTCACTGGTGAAGCCTCTACGTAACCCCAGCAGCACTGAAGATCACCGTTGTAGGGGGTATTTGGGGGCAGAGGACTTTCTTTAGGTTTCAAACGAATACAGCAACCATCATCACAGAACACACACTTCATTCATGGGAAGAGTCGGCCCTGGTTTCTTTTTTAGGCTTCATGTGTACCGTGCGTTTGCTCAGCACCTCTACAAGTGCCTTTTCTCCTGGCAGAAGAAAAGCTGCTTAAAAAAACACAGTAAAAGCCGCATTTTGAACGCGTTACATATTAAATGTATTTTTATTAGCCTGAATATTAATTGATTTTGGCCATTAGAATGCATTAAAGTGTGGCTACAGGCATTTTTTAAAGTTAAAATATTACCATGGCATACTTATCTGCTCTGTGCAAGGGTATTCCACAGAGAACCTCCTCTTCTGGCGCCCTCTACCGGCTCCTCCTCTTTTCCATGTGCCCATAAAGCAGGCTGCTTGCTATCTGGGGGGGGGCGCCACATGAGCATGCTCACTCCTGAGCTGTGTTTATAGAGCCACGCTCCATAGACACAAACAGCGTGGCTTGGCCCCTTTACTCCTCACAGTATTTGACAGCAGCAGAAGCCAATGGCTCCTGCTGCTGTCCGAGTCCCTGTGTGAAGAGGAAGAGAGGAGTGCACCGTGCTAAATTAAGGACTCGGGTAAGTAGGTAGGTGGGGGGAGAACAGCAAGCTGTAAAACATTTTTTTACTTTAATCCAGGGAATACATTAAAAAGGTAAAAAAAAAACAACATTTTGGTTTCAGAACCACTTTAAAGTGGATCACAGGATTGCCGTTCGTTCTGCATTCTGGTGGCCCATTTTCAGCAGACAGTGGGCTACAGCCCGCTGACGTCACAGAGCCGGTCCAGGCTGGGGCAAGATCGTGACAAGGATCCGCCATAGGCTCAGCGAGCCGCTGAGAGCCTGAACTGGCCACTCGCTCCACAGCCCGGCACTCTAGTGAGCGTGGGGGAGCAGAGCAGACAGCAGCAAGCTCTGAGAACTGAGCGATCGGCGGTGTTTGATCGCTCGGTTCTCATTGTTAGAGCTAACGGGGGACAGATGCAGCATCGCGCTGCATCCACCTAGGTAAGCATGATTCTGAAGAACCCCCCCCCCCCATACTTCTGTTTTAACACACAGATGCGCCTAAACATCTTTAGAGTAAATGTAAGCTTATGCGCATTTTTCTGCCCACGCGCTCCACTCCTGATCGCGCTAGTGATTTTTTTATGAACACTCGTCTTCTAAAACATCTGTAAACACCTATGTGTGCAAGAGCGCATAGAACATATGTACAGGCTGAAAATATAGACACCAAAACGCCTGTAAAAGTGATGTTTATTTCTGGCCAATCTGCTCTTTAAAGTGGAAGTAAACCCATTTTTACTTGTACCTACAGGTAAGCCTATAATAAGGCTTACCTGTAGATACAGTGAATATCTCCTAAACCTGTACAGTTTAGGGGATATTCACACTGCATGCAGTCGATGTAACCTGTGCCATCCCTTCAGAGCAACGTGCCGCAGTCTATTGTGTCATCGGGGCGCAGCCAATCAGCCGGGCGGAGGATGCCAAAACCGGGAGGAAGAATGGGTGAAGAAGGAAGCCCTATCAGGGGCTACAGCGTGCCGCTGGAAGGCTTCATTCTGAGGTAAGCATTTCATAATGTGTTAGTAGGCGATGCGTACTAGCACATTATGCAATTGTCTTGCAGGGTTATAAAAAAAAAAAAAAAAATGCTTTACTAAGAATGCCGACTACTTGGATGGATACACCGATACAAACCTACAGGAAATTGCAAAAATGTAATGTCACAATAGAAGAACCCGGTGTGCATTCACTGAAAACACACCATAGCTTCCATCTTTACCCATTCCTCACCTTTCGTTCAGGGTCTGCTGATGTGGATGTAGAGATTGCGGTTCTGTTGTCTGGAGAAATATGGGATGAGTCCCCCAAACAGCTTTCTGAAGGACCGGCATCACCAAGGAGAATCTGGCCCTGTGAACAGACAAAATCAATGCCGATTAGGGAACAAACCAAATATATAAAAGGCTCATTCCATGAGAACAGAAGGAAAGTGAGACCCTGCGAGTATTCCCCGCGGAGCCGACTGTCACCAGCCAGAAAGGAGAAGCGCTCCCAGGTCAATTCCACGCTCACCTTCCCTGCTCGCAGCTGTCTGTAGAAGTCGGTGTGTTGCCGGATACGGTATTCCAAGTCGGAGACGTGAGCCTGTAACCAGTTCCACCGACTCACAACATCTGCCCGCTCCCGAGGCCAGGTCCACTCACAGCGCCTTTTCCTGCAAAAAACAAAGATAGGGAAGCTTTCATTACCAGCTCAAACAAAATGCTCATGCCTGGAAAGAAAACATAAGCAAAAAGGGAAATAACCAAACTTTCTAACATATAAAAAGTGTCAAGAAAGCCTTAAGCTGTCCATTTAAAAAATAATAATGTATTTGCGAATGCAATATAAGCACATTTGATAAAATATTCCCCTTCAAGCCCAGGCTGTCATGGAGCCTCCCGACATTGAAAGAGAAGCAGCATGGTGATTAGATCATCTCTCGGGTTTATCTACTCCTATCAGCATGATCCTTGTAAGCACATAACCAATTGTGCTGCTTCCCTGTTTATCACTTAGCCCTGCTGTACAGGGAA
Source organism: Lithobates septentrionalis (assembly GCA_037952835.1). Lineage (NCBI taxonomy): Eukaryota > Metazoa > Chordata > Amphibia > Anura > Ranidae > Lithobates > Lithobates septentrionalis. The sequence continues at coordinate 3,519,361 of JBBDGP010000990.1, read as the reverse complement.
TACAGGGGGCTGATGCCAAGTCATACTCACATACTTACACTGTTTGTATTTAAACCCTCACTTTTTTTTTTCCCTTCTAATGAATTTAGCTCCTTAATTGACCTGGGCTGACCCGGGAGCACCTACACAAAAAGGCAACTCTGTAGGACCCCAAGATGGCTTTACACCGAGCTGCAGGGGGAGTCGGCGGTAAAGCGGAGTTATGTTTAGCGGTGTTTTTCGGCCGCTAGCAGGGCGGTTTTAACCCCCCCGCTAGCGGCCGAAAAGGGGTTAAATCCACCCGCAAAAGCGCTGCCCCATTGATTTCAATGGGGAGCAGCGAGTTCACCGCTCCAAAGAAGCTGCTGGCAGGAATTTTTGTGACGCCCAGCCAGCGCACCACTCCAGTGTGAAAGCTCTCGGGCTTTCACACTGGAGTGAATGGAGCCGCTTTTTTCAGGCGCTACACAGGCGCTATTTTTAGCGCTGTAGCGCCTGAAAAACACTGGCAGTGTGAAAGGGGTCTAAAAGGGAAAGGAGTTTCCCTAAACCCAAATCAGGGGACCATCTTATTCAAACAGAAAAGTTATTAAACCCACATCATAAAAAATTATCAAATGATGTATATTACATGCTGTTCATACTCAGTCACTATAGGATTCCTTTTCTGTATGCTGCAAAAATCCTGGCTGTTCCTGTTGTTCTCAGTCACCCCCTCCTGTCCATGTCCCAATTGCAGTTGTGGATTTTGCAGCTGTGGTGGAAACTCTGCACATGCTCAGTTTTCAGTGGAGTTTCTATGCTGAGCATTTCCTCCCTATCACATCTGAGCAGCCCATGTGACTATAGTCACACATCTTGGCGTATACACCGTGGTAAATGGCAGCTAACTTCATTCCTCTCTCTCCCTCCTCCATGCCCACTAATCAGCTAAACACAATGGAGGTGGAAAATTACATCTTTATTGACGGAGGCTTCACCTCCCTCTTATTCTAAGACACAGACTGGAGGGGTGTGACAACCCGTGACTGGCAGAAATCCGCCCACACTAGGTTATGGCCAAAAAAAAAAAAAAATTATAAAGATTTGATTTTAAGTATGTATTTGTATGCCAATTTAAAACGGTTTGATATTTTTACTCTGCATCCAAAAGGCTGTTTTTTTTTTTGAACGTGTGACCAGCAGCAGAAGACTAGAAGCTCCTCCTGCTTATGTTTCCCTGCAGACAGGTTGGGAAAGATCTGGGTCATGTCACAGCTGTTGATTGATTAGGAAAAATGTACTTGGATGCTTTTTTTAAATAAAATAATTACAGTGCCATCATCCACATACAGAAAGAGAATGGATACAGGGCTGTATTCATTTGCACCTTCACATCCACATGAAGTTCAGCTTTAAAGTATAAGATGCCTACAGGAGCCCCAGTCCTATGACCTGGGCTTTATTCCCCCCCCCCCCCAGGCACAGCTGTGGTCAGAGTCTGCGGTCTGATAGAGGATGACAGTACATGCCAATGCAGACTTTTCAGTTACCAGCCAACCATGACGCACCAGTTTCAAAATCGAAGATCAGCAAATGAAAAAAAAAAAATCCTCTATATAATTTTCAGCAATCGTATACAAGCCGACACCATACATCTCATGTGGTCATCGGCTCGTACACCTCTAATCTGTGATACTCAGAAGTGCTGCTTTTTTTCGTGGACATCCCACAGATGACTGTATTTATGGTCAGAGCCAATCAACAGTCAAACGACACATTTCTGGAGATTACAAACTATGAGCAATGGACTGTGTAATGAGAGCTTGCATGCAGTAACACGGGCCCATTAAACACCCAGACAGGCTAGGTTTTCCTGTCACTGCCAAAAATATTCTGCAGCGTCATCCACAACCTGAAGATGAGTCATCACTGGCGGAAGAAATATGAAATCACCAAAGAAAATCAAAACTCCCTGAAAAACACATTAAATGACGACGGTTTATTACAGCCGCGGTTTATTAAGAGACGCAGGAAAATCATAGAACGGGTAATATGAATCGTGTTTTATTAATAGCAAAACCTGCAAAGACGAGTATAAATCAAGAGCAAGCCTCTAACTGGCACCAGCAATTTCCCTTGTAATCATGGAGTCGCATGTAGTGTCAGGGCTGATCGATTCTTCTATGTCCATATATTCATTCATCAAGCTTGTCCTTATTCGCCGAAGGGACAAAACTTCTTGTTTTGGGTCACGAAGCATCCAATCACTGCCTCGCTGTGTGGTAACAAATGTGGAAGTGTTCCCTCCCTCCCTGCTCTGTGCCAGTGCCGCCCCCTCCCCTCCCTGCTCTGTGCCGCCCCCTCCCTGCTCTGTGCCAGTGCCGCCCCCTCCCCTCCCTGCTCTGTGCCGCCCCCTCCCTGCTCTGTGTCAGTGCCCGCCCCCTCCCTGCTCTGTGTCAGTGCCCGCCCCCTCCCCTCCCTGCTCTGTGCCAGTGCCCGCCCCCTCCCTGCTCTGTGCCAGTGCCCGCCCCCTCCCTGCTCTGTGCCCGCCCCCTCCCCTCCCTGCTCTGTGTCAGTGCCCGCCCCCTCCCCTCCCTGCTCTGTGTCAGTGCCCGCCCCCTCCCTGCTCTGTGTCAGTGCCCGCCCCCTCCCTGCCCTGTGTCAGTGCCCGCCCCCTCCCTGCTCTGTGTCAGTGCCCACCCCCTCCCTGCTCTGTGTCAGTGCCCGCCCCCTCCCCTCCTTGCTCTGTGTCAGTGCCCGCCCCCTCCCCTCTCTGCGTCAGTGCCGCCCCCTCCCCTCCCTGCGTCAGTGCCGCCCCCTCCCCTCCCTGCTCTGTGTCAGTGCCGCCCCCTCCCCTCCCTGCTCTGTGTCAGTGCCGCCCCCTCCCTGCTCTGTGTCAGTGCCGCCCCCTCCCTGCTCTGTGTCAGTGCCCGCCCCCTCCCCTCCCTGCTCTGTGTCAGTGCCCGCCCCCTCCCCTCTCTGCGTCAGTGCCGCCCCCTCCCCTCCCTGCTCTGTGTCAGTGCCGCCCCCTCCCCTCCCTGCTCTGTGTCAGTGCCGCCCCCTCCCTGCTCTGTCAGTGCCCACCCCCTCCCCTCCCTGTGTCAGTGCCCGCCCCCTCCCTGCTCTGTGTCAGTGCCCGCCCCCTCCCCTCCCTGCTCTGTGTCAGTGCCCACCCCCTCCCTGCTCTGTGTCAGTGCGCCCCCTCCCTGCTCTGTGCCAGTGCCCGCCCCCTCCCCTCCCTGCTCTGTGTCAGTGCGCCCCCTCCTCTCCCTGCTCTGTGTCAGTGCCTGCCCCCTCCCTGCTCTGTGTCAGTGCCACCCCCTCCCCTCCCTGCTCTGTCAGTGCGCCCCCTCCCCTCCCTGCTCTGTGCCAGTGCCGTCCCCTCCCTGCTCTGTGTCAGTTCCCGCCCCCTCCCCGCTGCTATCATAACTACATTAAAAACATCCCATACCCTCTGTAACATAACGTTATGTGCCCCTGCGTCTGTTATATAAAAAAAGCTGCCGATCTGCACCTCTATATCAGAGCGTCTCCTGGCGCTCGCGTGACTCCTCGGCGTTCTCTCTCTCTCTCTCCTCCCCGTCTGACCTCAGCGGGAGTGCTCAGCCCCGCCCTCTATAGCCGTCAGCCGAGGAGAGACCAGAGGAGTCACGTGAGCGCCAGGAGACGCTCTGATATAAAGGTGCAGTTCGGCAGCTTTTTATAGAACACAGACACTGGGGCAACATAACGTTATGTTATAGAGGGGATGGGATGTTTTTATAGTAGTGGCTCAACCACCACTTTAAGAGGTTAAGCCAGACAGGTCACAAATCTGTCTGCCCCCAGGTTCTAGCCAAAAATGGCAAAAAAACACGAATATTGAGCTTTATTGATCACACCCATGCAGAGGGTAGGTGAGAGTGGGTGAGTGATGTGGGCAACTGCTGACATCACAAATTATAAAATGGTTTCTGAAACTGGTTTTCCAACCTATCTGAAAAACTGCTCTATTAGCAGGCATCTACTAGACTGGAAATAAATAAATAAAATATAACAACAACAACTCAGCCCATCCAACCATCATGCCCAGATTGGGAAACTGTCACCCCATGTGTATGGACAGCTCAAATCAAACCTTAAAGTGTTACTAAACCCACAACAGCAAAATCAGTCTGTATATGCAGTAAAGCTTTCTTACTTTACTCACTGTTAAACCCAAGGGGTTAATCTTCTACATTGTTTAAAAAGGCAGTTTGAGCCGCTCTTCTCTGATCCTCCCCTTCTTCCACTGTCCCCAATCTAATAGTACAGAGCCTTTGGAGTCACTCTGCACATGCTGTTTGGTGTGTACTGCTTGAGAGATTTTTTTTTTTTCTTGAAAGGGTGCATGTGATCAGCACAGGGCCAATCGGTACTGTCCAGACAGAGGGTCAGGGGTCATGCAGTCTCCTAGGACAGGCAGAGAATAAAAACTCCTCCTACAAGCTTTAACCTGTGCTCGGCCGAACACTGATAGAAGTCACAAGACTGCTATATACTGCTAACGAGAAAGGGTATTTAGCAGTTTATATTTACTAAAATAATTGCATTTCCATGTTGTGTGTACTGTGGGAGAGCAGATATAGTGAATGCAGGGCCCTGGGTTTAGTAACACTTTAAATGTAGGAAAACATGCAGGCAGAACCATTCAATGTGTTGTGCTAGAACACAGATCCTCCCCTTGACAGGTAACGGTTTTAAATGCAAATAATATTCCAGATGTTTGCATATAGAAGCTTTATTCATCCGTGTCTGCAGAAGAACTATGACACCCATTCCACATCCTGTGTGCTGTGAGGACAGGAAGACCTGACTGAGACCAATACAGAGTTTCCTCGATCGTTGTTCCTCAGGCACACTAATAAATGAGGCTCAGATGGGAGAGATGAACCTGCTTCTATAGGCTGTAGTAGAGCTTCATGTTATCCCATGAATTTCATATGGATTTGCATATAGGTTAGTAATATAATGGTTATTCTTGATAATTGGATTATCATTAAATTCAAAATAAAGCAATAGTGTCTAGAAATGTGTACACCATCTCATAATATAGAAAATCTACATTTACTCTTGACTACTATACAAGATAAAGGATGGTGACAAGAAATGAAAGCCTTTTACTGTCTAGTCTGTAATGAATAGGAGTAGAACAGGGATGTCAAACTCAATTTCATTGTGGGCCGCATCAGCATTATGATTGCCCTCAAAAGGGCCGATTGTAAGATTAGATGTCCAGCGCATCCCCTCCCCTTACATTAGAGGTCAAGAGCCACCCCACCATCAGAAGTGGAGTCCCCCACACTCCCTTACATCACAGTGTACCCCCCTTTCCTTATGCTGCTGCTGGGAAGAAGCTGTATGCATTGCTTGAAAGCAGAAAGTAAGGGTCTGGAGGAGGACCAGAGCTCTCCTGCAGCTGCAAGGGCCACATCAAATGGCCTGGAGGGCCGGATTCGGCCCATGGGCCTTGTGTTTGACACCTGTGGAGTAGAACATTGTAAAACTATGTGAATTAAGTTGACAAGTCCATAGATAAGGGTCTGCCCATGTCCAAAATATTACTTTGCTAAATATATTTGAATGGGAAACTAGGTGTAAAAGATAAAAACATGGAGAAAAAAAAAAGTGAATTTGCAGCATTGTTATATATGTATAAATATATATATATATATATATATATATATATATATATATATATATTTATACATATATAACAAGGTGAATTGCCAGATAAAGTTGTAAACATGTTATTGTCCTTGGGATGGAGAAGACTTATCGAGACGAGACATTTCCCCTGAGGAAGGCACCAAGTGACTCCGAAACGCGTTTGATACAGTTATGCAATCTATGCATTAGATATGTACAATAATGTGATGTGCTATCATGTACCCCATGTTTTATTATGTACGGCTGACAATTTTTCTACACTTTTCATATGTAATTTTCTATGAATAAAAATAAGTTTTTTAATTGCAAAATATATATGTCTACTTCTCTCTGAGCATTTAAAGTTCTGCCATACGGGGGGGGGGGGGGGGGTTTGGGGGCATGGGAACCAAGACAAGAAGAGTTTAATTTAATGATGGATAAGTTGGGCATCATACGATCTTGTAGGATCTTAACTGGTTTGAAGAATAGATAATTACTTTTACAAATCATTTCTAACTTACAGGAAATGGGGGAATTAATAAGGTTTGTCTGATTGTATGACAGGTGTCAGATTTGTGATTAATTACAGCAGTGTTTCTCCACTCCAGTCCTCAAAGCGCCCCAACAGGTCATGTTTTCAGGCTATCCATTATTTTCACAGGTGATTTGATCAGTTTCACTGCCTTCGCAATTACCACAGCTGTCTGAGGGAAATCCTGAAAACAAGACCTGTTGGGGCGCCTTGAGGACTGGAGTTGAGAAACACTGCGTTACAGTGACATGGGTCTTAAAGCGGTATTAAACCGCACCCATTTTATTATTTTAAACCCTGCAAGGTAAAAGGCATAATGTGCTAGTATGCACAGAAAATACTTCCCTTAGAACAAAGCCTTCCAGAGCCGCGCTGCCACCGCTGAAAGGCGCTTCTATCTTCACCCAGTCTTCCTTCTGGGTTCACATCCTCAGGCCGCCTGATCGGCCACCCCGCGATATCGTCACTCACATCCCCGCGGGAGTCGCACGCTGCGGCACGGAGCTCTGAAGGGACGGCACGGGTATACCAACCCTTCAGAGCGCATGTGCCGATGACGTAACCGGCTGCATGCAGTGTGAATATCTCCTAAACCGTGTAGGTTTAAGAGATATTCACTGTACCTACAGGTAAGCCTTATAATAACTTTACTTTAACAACCAATCATATTGTACCGAATATGCTTGCATTGTAAAATATTTGTATAACTTGGGCCTGCATGTCCCTAGGTCTTTGGACATGCTCCAGCCGGTTTCCAGCTGGTATTAATAAATCAACATAATTTAAGATCTTGCCTGGTCCAACACATCATTATTTCTACTTCAATGCCAATATGAATTCTGCATCTAAGAAGAAATCACAATCACATTGAATATGCTATACAAAAACTCCACAACAGGAAGCAAGAATGTTGTCAAAACCATAAACCATTACGGTCTCCACTTCCTGCTCTGCAAATTATAAGGGCACAGATCACATACAAATAATGTCATAAAAGAAACATGTATGTCCCTGTACAGATAATGTAAAGCCCTGGTGCACAGCCTGCAGCCCTTGTATTACTTTGTGTGCGGCCCTTGGACCCCAGCAGTTTTTAATGGAAGCAGAAGCACTGCTTTAATAAGGGGCAACAGTAGGGATCTCTACTAGCTTCATAGACCAGGCAGGTCGCCATTTAAACACTTTATTGCAGCGTGCCCTTAGGTCTCATATCAAACCTGTAGTAAGTCTCTAATCTTGGATTATTTTCTCTAGCATAAATGTGGTCTCTGATAAGAGAAAGTAGCCAATGTCCCCTTACAGGAGATGACCCCAGCTCTGTGTGGAAGCAGTGGTTTCTCTGCAGAGGTCTGACACACCCACTTCTGAGACCTCTCTGATGATGATCTTTGCTGAATGCACAACTATATACAGTACCGGACTTTGCAAGGGATACTGAACTTCTGCACAGATACTATGCCTTCCACACAGAGTAAGGGTCCTACTCTTAACTGCTGGCAGGGGACACTTTCCTATTTAGGCTGATTTAGACAGGAAATGAGCCAAAAGGACATTAAGCACCTTTAACTCTAATGTGCCTGGAAAGTATGTAGTGGATTTAAACTGAAGGTTCATGGGACAAGTACATTGTACACACAGAGGTCTGATGCCAAAAATGTAAGACAATTTAGGTTTTACATACACTTTAAAGCAACTCTCACGTCAAAAAGCTGTGAGGTATAAATAGCAGACACCAAGTACCTGCACATACCTGTAGTCCCTGTTAATACTGACAAGACCTCTTAGTAATGGCTTTCTGGATGGATACTATGAGGAAGTGTGTGGAAGGCAGGAAGGGTCAGGTACACCGATACTATTAGGAAGTGTGTGGAAGGTAGGAAGGGTCAGGCACACTGTGATACTACAAGGAAATGTGTGGAAGGGTCAGGCACACCGATACTATGAGGAAGTGTGTGGAAGGCAGGAAGGGTCAGGCACATTGATACTATGAGGAAGTGTGTGGAAGGCAGGAAGGGTCAGGCACATTGATACTATGGGGAAGTGTGTGGAAGGTAGGAAGGGTCAGGTATATTGATACTATGGGGAAGTGTGTGGAAGGTAAGAAGGGTCAAGCACACTGATACTACAAGGAAATGTGTGGAAGGGTCAGGCACACTGATACTATTAGGAAGTGTGTGAAAGGTAGGAAGGATCAGGTACACTGATACTATGGGGAAGTGTGTGGAAGGCAGGAAGAGTCAGGCACATTGATACTATGCGGAAGTGTGTGGAAGGTAGGAAGGGTCAGGCAACACTGATACTATGGGGAAGTGTGTGGAAGGTAGGAAGGATCAGGTACACTGATACTATGGGGAAGTGTGTGGAAGGCAGGAAGGGTCAGGCACATTGATACTATGGGGAAGTGTGTGGAAGGTAGGAAGGGTCAGGTACACTGATACTATGGGGAAGTGTGTGGAAGGTAGGAAGGGTCAGGTACACTGATACTATGGGGAAGTGTGTGGAAGGTAGGAAGGGTCAGGTACAATGTGATACTACAAGGAAATGTGTGGAAGGGTCAGGCACACTGATACTATGAGGAAGTATGTGGAAGGCAGGAAGGGTCGAGCACACAGATACTATAGGGAAGTGTGTGGAAGGTAGGAAGGGTCTGGTATACTGATACTATGGGGAAGTGTGTGGAAGGCAGGAAGGGTCAGGCACACTGATACTATGAGGAAGTGTGCAAAAAAAACAAAAACAAAAAAACACATTTGTTTTGCACACAAATCTAACAAGAGGATGGCATGTAATCTAGCAATACCAGCAGAGACTTTGTAGCGGCCCAAGCAACTTCTACTAGATAAAGACAAAACCAGCGGATGCATTTAAAGTAATCTCACACATTTTAAAGCTGAACTCGGGGCACCCCCACACACCCCTAACCATCATTTTAGTTTAAAAAAAAAAGACCTAATCCAACAGCCCCAACATTTTACCTGAATATGAGGTCATGTGAAATGCCTGGTCCCGAGTCTCAGTTCATTTTACCATAACCCAAAATTTGTATTAATAAAAATGCATCAAATCAGCCATAACAATATGACCACTGACAAGTCAAGTGAATAACATTGATTCATCTCATTACAATTTCACCTGAAAGTGGGTGGGTTATATTAGGCAGCAAGTGAACATGTCCCTGAAGTTGCTGTAAAAGCAAAAAAAAAAAAAAAAAATGACTAAGTGTAAGGATTTGAGCGACTTTGATTGGGCTAAATTTTAATGGCTGGATGACTGGGTCAGAGCAACTCCAAAAACTGCACCTCGTGTGATGTTGCCCGGTCTGCAGTGGTCAGGACCGACCAAAAATGGTCCAGCGAAGGTAAACCAGCAACAGGATCATGGGCAGTCAAGGCTCAATAATATGAGGAGCGAAGGCTGGCCCGTGTAGTCCAATCCAATAGAAGAGCTACTACAGCTCAAACTGCTGACAGAGTTACTTCTGGTTCCGATAGAACGTTTTCAGGACACAGTGCATTGTAGTTTGGAGTCAGATACCACAGTATACATTCAGAGGTCTGGGGGAGTTGACGGGTTATGGCGTGTGGTCATAATGTTATGGCCAATGAATCTTCAGTATTTTTTATAGTGCTCAGAGCTTTACAAAGTAACCAGATTTACAAGAGTTCCAGTTGAAAGGTATTTACCATCGAACACAATTAAACAGGAAACCGTTTAATCTGCCATGATCTTTGTTTGGCGTATAAAAGAAAAAAAAAAAAAAAAGGTGCGCAGAGAAAAGCCACAGACACACACAGCATAGAAACTCTCCCAGGAGGTATTCCACCCCAGTGCTGAATGCCTTGTCATAGCTTCCCTTTAACTCTGAACTCCAGGCAGATATACACGATTTATAAAGCTCTGGATTTATAAATAGAACATTACATTTGAAGTGCTTGTTAAGCTTAAGGTTTTGTTTTTTTCAATGGTATTGCACAGAACAGCCCCAAGCCTCCTCTTCTCGGGTACCCCACCAGCGCCCAATCGGACCCCCCGTTCACTTATTTGAAGCAGCGGCTGTAGGTGGGCAATTGAGACCCACCTACCTCCGATCAAAAAATAAAACAAAAAACGGTGGATCTGTTCAGAGGGTGGCCGAGTGTAAACAGACAGCCAGTCAATATAACAGAGCGGGCCGAGTCTGTGTCCCTCTGCATAAGCGTAGCAGGCACAGACCTGTCATCAGTCCCGCTCAGCAGGGGATTGGCAGACGGATCCTCGGTTGAGCAAACTGGAGTTAAGCAAAGTCCGGCCCGTGTGAAAGGGGCCGAAGGGTTACTGACCGCAGCTCAAAAACATCAATTATGTGCGGCAGAGCCGTGTATACCCCAAATCTGTGTATACCTCAAATCTGAACTCCAGGCAACTCCCTCAACACATATATGAAACGCGTATATGGGAGGATTTGTATTTCTGCATTACCCATACACAGAACAAAACAACAAAACTTATCCGGATACGCATAGAAAAACGATGGAATTTCAGTATGCCAATATATGATTGGCTGCTATGGCAACACAGACAATTTTCCTGTCTTCAGTTTTCCTACAAGGCCGAACTGGTCTTCTAGACAACAATTCTCTGCCAAGATTACCAGCGGCATGGAACAGCTCAGAACATGACAAGGAGATAGCAGAGATCAGGCTTTGTTGATGGGAGGCCTTCTAAACAGATAAAGCTAATTTTTTCTGTAAAACCTATTCAAAAGAGACACAGCGGGATCCTCTGTGGGAGACCAAAATAGCTGATAAGGGAGGACAGATGTATAGGCGGTGGATAGCAAGGTTACAAGCAATGTCACATCTACAGAGGACTCCATCCCACATTTTAACTCTTTGAACTTTAATGTTAATCCAGGGCACAGATAGCTCCTATCTGGATGTAATGGAGTTTGCTAAAAGCACTACAAACCAACCAGCTATGCTGTCCATACACAGCTTGCATGTCGGCCAATTCTGCATCGTGTTATGGGTGGCCCTGCTGGCACCATTCCGCTTAACAAGACCTGGAGGGTCCAAGCAGATAACTTCTGGTCCAAGCAGATGTCAGTCACTGCTTGAGTATTCAAACAGCTGCCAGGGAAGATCCATAATGTTTAGCATGGATGGAAGAATCTATTGATTTTCTCTTGTTCAGTCTGTAGGTTGAATGGAAGAAATCTAGCCGTGTATGGGCAGCTTAGATTATTATTATACAAGATTTATATAGTGCCGACAGTTTGCGCAGTGCTTTACAATATAAAAAGGGAGGCAGTAGACAGTGGCTAAGTGGTGAGCACTTCTGCCTAGCAATACTGTATTCGAGTACTCCAGTTTCCTCCCACACTCCAAAGACATGCTGGAATGTCTATTGGCTCCTGTCTAACTTGGCCCTAGTATTTATATGTATGAAGGCGAGTTAGGGATATTAGATTGTAAGCTCCTTGAGGGCAGGGACTGATGTGAACATATGTATGCATGTATATAGATATAGCTATAGAGATATATATCTCTATATATCGCTATAGATGCGTAGATTGATGGCGCTATAGAGGTATCTGAAATAAAAAACAGTTACAATACAGTTCACTACAGAAGGAATAGGAGGGCCTGGCTCATGGAGCCTAAAATCTAAAGAGAGGAGGTGATACAAAAAGGTAATAGCTGTGGGGGATGATGTAAAAGAGGTGGCTGAAGTACAGATTTTTGGAGGTGGTGGGGTAGGCTTCCTTGAATATGTTTTTAAGGATCGCCTAAAAGCCAGATAAGGTAGAAGATGGCCGGACAGACTGGGATAGAGAGTTCCAGAGAATGGGAGAGGTTCTAGAGAAGTCCTAGAGGTGAGCATGGGAGGAGGTAACAATGGAGCTAGAGAGCAGGAGGTCTTGGGAGGAGAGGACGGTTTGGGTGATATCTGCAGATGAGGTTGGTGATGTAGCTGGGGGCAGTGTTGTGGATGGCCTTGTATGTTGAGGTTAGCATTTCTAATTTTATATGTTGGGCTAGTGTAAGCCAATAAAGGCATTGGCAGAGAGAGGCAGCAGCCATGGATCAGTTAGTAAGGTGTACGTGTAGGTGTAAGTCTAACATCAATTCTGTATATAGCTTGGTTTTATAAAGTTTCAAGCGGTAGTAAAGTCTTGACATGAAAAAAACAAAAACAAAACAAAATCCAGTCCTTGAAAGTTTAAGTCATAATGTGCTAGTATGCATCGCAAACTAGCACATTATGAAAGACTGACCTTAAAAATAAAGCCCTCCAAAGGCCCACGGTCGCAACTGAGAGGGCTTCCATCTCTGCCCAGTCTTCCTTCTGGATTCACGGCTCTGGCTGTTTGAATGGCCGAGCCGCGATGACGTCAGGGGGTGAAGATTGCACCTATACAACGCTCAAATTCCGGTGGCACAGAGTCCTCTGCCATAGTGGTGCTGCTAGCCCATTCCACAAGACCATAGTGGGGCTGTTACTTTCCTTCAAATTCAAATGTTGCCCAATATATCCCACAACACGATTGTTTCATTACAAGACAACGTCAATCGCAGCTGGATTCTCCAACAATCTATTTATACTACTTGAAGAAGAATCCATTGGGAAATTGGGACAACCTCATCCATCTCAGCAAGGGTATGGGCATGTGAGCAGCGATGGGAACTGCATATCACCAGAGTCATGAAAATGTATTTATTACAGGTACTTGTATAGCGCTTTACACATATACCATATACACTCGAGTATAAGCTGAGTTTTTCAGCCCATTTTTTAGACTGAGAAACCCCCCTCTGCTTATATTTGAGTGAGGGTGCCCATCTGCAGCCGTACCTTCGATTACTAAAACAGCAGATGTCTCCCGCTGTGTTATGCAGTCTGTTCGGCGGCCGTCCATTGTAACAAAGCCCCGCCTCCTCCTCGTCCGGGATAGAGGAACACCGATACAATGCTGGGAAACTGTATCAGTATTCCATCTATCACGGACGAGGAGGCGGCAGGGCTTTGTTACAATGGATGGCCGCTGAACAGACTGCATAACACAGTGGGAGACACCCGCTGTTTTAGTAATCAAAAGGTACGGCTGCAAATGGGCACAGTGAGGCTGCAAATGGGCATTGTTTACCCAGTAGCTGCTGCATTTTCCCACCCTAGGCTTATACTTGAGTCAATACGTTTTCCCAGTTTTTTGTGGTGAAATTAGGTGCCTCGGCTTATATTCGGGTCGGCCTATACTCGAGTATATACAGTATTGTACATTCGTATAACTCTCTGCCCTCAAGGAGCTTACAATCTAACTAACATTCATACACACACATACTTGGGCTAAGACAGAAGCCAATTAACGTACCAGCATGGAGTGTGGAAGGAAACCGGAGTACCCTGAGGAAACCCACGCAGGCACAGGGAGAACATGCAAACTCCAGGCAGGTATTGCCATGGTTGGAATTCAAACAAACAACCCTAATGCTGCCAGGCGGAAGTGACAACCACTTAGCCACACTAGAAAGAGGCCCTCTTCATTTATGAGCTTACATATCTGTGTTCCCGCTTTAAAAAAAAAAAAAAAAAGTCGATATAAGGGTCTCTGGTATGACGACAATGATATCTAGTCACAGAAAAGCCACACAAATTGGCATTCCTCCCAATATGGCATGGGAGCTCAACTTGTGGCACTCCAGCTGTTGCAGAACTACAAATCCCATGAGGCACTGCAAGGATGAAAGTGACTCCCAAAGGCAGATAGATGCATGATGGGACTTTTAGTTCCACAACAGCTGGTTGAGCACCCATGCAATACTGGAACCACAGAGTCATGGATTCGATATATCCCACACGGTGCACCAACGGCCCTGGTATATAGCACTTGTCTGTGACCCCAGATCTACCCAGCACCACCCATAATTCACACGGACATTTGAGGACGGTGTAAAATCATAGCAATGCATAGGCTTGTTCCATGGCAAATACGTGCATCTGCACGTAGTATTGATAAAAGAAAAACGTTCAAAAACTTTTACATTTTTAACCAACGGAATCCCTTTAAAGCTTAAGTGGGCAAATATAAAACGGGGGGGGGGGGGATTTATCAGGTTTGTGTATTAAGACTGAATCAGTCTTTACATCGGCTTCAAATCACCTGCACAGCAATACAGAGGGAGGCTCTCTGTAATAGACACTGCTGTCAGCTGGCCATAAATGGGTCCTTTTTCCTTCATTCAGCGGGCTGAACAAAAAAAAAAAAAAAAAAAAACAGATTCCTCCATCCACACAAAGGAGGTGGGTAGAGGAACCCTCCCACCTGAGACCTTGAATTCGGACAGTGGGGACTCTCAGTTGTCAGAATACACTGATCAGTCGCTGATCGGGAACATTTTCCAACAAGCCTGTTAGACAGAAGTCGTTTGTTAGACCTCAGACAACAGGAGCAGCCGCACACGAATCAAAACTAGGCTGGTCCCTGCGAATCCTCCAGCCAGTCCCAGTTGTGGCGAAACGACATCCTCATCATGCTTGTGGCTGTCAGATTCTGTCAATGGCTCATGGAACTTGTACTTCCCAAACAGCTGGAGTTCTGAGGTTTGCTACCCCCTGGCCTAACACATCAGAGACATATGTAAGTGGTACTGGGACTACAGCTGTAAGGAGCTAAGCAGGCCATAATTTATGCAGTTCTCTTTCCTTCCACCAGGGGTGCTCGATTCCCCCCCATCAACGCATTAAGCATTAATGGAGGAATCCCTTCAGCAGCGCTATTGTGTTCTACCAGCGGGAGGCCTTCCGGGATATTTTTTATCTTAATACAGAGAATGTGTTGCCTTTAGAAGCATTTTAAATTGAGGTAAATTTGAATTAAAAAAATAATTAAAAAAAGGCTTTTATTATTGTGGAGGGATAGGGAGCGTTTGTGTGAAGGTCCAACTTTAAGTCAACATGCATAAAGGTGTGTGTAGTTTATCTGGCTCTAGCATTTGTATACAGTATAAGAATGTAAGAGAGGGACCTTAAGATTGTGAGGGCAAATACTGATGGGAACACACTGTACATGTAAAGCACTGAGTAAATAATCAGCACTTCCTAATAAATAATAAATGTAACCTTCATTTTTGAAGAACTCTCACCTGAAAATAAAAGCAGCCAGCAATGAAATTGTGAAAGTCCCATCGAATGAATAGTTTCTCTAGTAAACTTGATTGCATTTTTGCAGTGCCCCTTTAAACACAGGCTCTTCCTTAATTAAAAAGGACAGATTTTTCCCATTCACAGGTGAAGGGCACCCCCTCTTAATTTATTGTGGTCTATTAACTTCTGTAAACCTAAAACCATGGGAAGAGTGTGACCCTTTAAGAATGAAGAGAACATGGCCAATACGAAGGGCGGCTTTCTGCTACACGATCCTATAGCTCTCTGCAGCCCTGCCTAATGCAGCAAGGGGAAGGCGTGCAAGGGAAAAAACACAACAAATGCTGCAAAGTGCACATTTCTGATTCAGGTGCTGCGTTGTCTGGGGCACAGAGCTGAGCCCGCTCTATAGGCATGACGGCAGAGATTACAGCACACAGACACAATAGGCTCGCTATTGCCTCTCTCTGCAGCCCCAGTGCTCCACTCCCCCATACTCCTTGCAGTCGCCATATGCCAAATTCCTGTGGAAGAACGGCAGCCTCCAGCCCCCCCCCCCCCCCCCCTGCTGCTGCCCTCTAATAATTCTGCAGGCGGGGTGTGTCTTTATAGTCGGTGTCACACACATGCTCTGAAAGAGATCATAGATGTGTATTCACAAAGCTTTACCAGCCCTGGAAGGGTGTCTGACGCTCACATTCCAGGAAATTCAGCCTGCGTGTGCGATTAGCCAAAATGGCACATTTTAATGAGTAACAGAATTAGCATGCTTCCCCGCACAAGAGCCATCCATGGGTATTGCCTCTATGGATATTATACATCTCATTGACTGTGCAAACTAAGGGATGAATGCATCAGCCAGCCACATTAAACACAAGGCACAACAATTGCTGAAATAAAGCACGGTACACACTGCGACTTGTTTTCCTTCAACCCAGCAGATTGAAGAAAAAAAAAAAAAAAAACAAAAAAAAAAAAAAAAAAAAAAAAAACACAAACAAAAAAAAAAAAACCCGTCAGATCACTAATGGGTGACCATACCAACACAAGTGATGTTGGTGCAGCAATCTCTCCCCCGTTGTGCTATTGTATTCTGACAGGGGGACCCTCCTCCAAAATACACTGATCAGCGCTCACAACCATTGGCTGCATGTACCAATCAGATGCTGGTTTTCCAGCATGTCCCTTCGACAAAAGTCAGTCATTAGACCAGCTTCTGTCAGACAGACTGCTGTACACACAAAGTTATCTGGTTCCTGCTAAACCGGCCAATTTTCAGACAATGTGTACCCAACTTAAAGCGAAGTTCCACCCAAAAGGGGAAGCTCCGCTTGTTTGCTTCCTCCCCCCTCCACTGCCACATATGGCACCTTTCAGGGGGGAGCGGATACATGTCAAAGCCAGGTACCCTGCTCCCACTTCCTGATAAGATCGCCGCAAACAATGTGTGGCGATCTATGTCATTTCTGGCTCCTCCTCCTCTCTCCCGCTGCCTTCTGGAAGACACACAAAACTCCGAGAAGACAGGACCATTCAGAATATGCAGTTCGACTTGCGCATGTGCAGTAGGAAACAGGCTGTGAAGCTGCAAGGCTTCACCTCCTGTTTCCAAGGGTGAAGATGCCGGCGCCTGTACCCAGAACTGACAGACGGATCGACTTGGGGTGCGGACATCGCGGGCAGGACAGGTAAGGGCAGGACAGGTAAGCGTCCTTATAATAAAAGTCAGCAGCTACAGTATTTTTCCCCAGGCTGGAACTCCTCTTTAAAGTGTTACTAAACCCAGGACCCTGCATTAACTATATCTGGTCTCCAACAGTACACAGAACAGGGAAATGCCATTATTTTAATGGCATCCTGCAGTAAAACTTTGTTGACACCAGTAGGGCTGAAACAACTAATCGATTAAGAAAATAGTAATTGATTAATTTCATAATCGATTAATCGGCCAGTAACCCAACGGGGTTAAAAATAATAAAATTAGCTTTTTATAGTACAAAAAGAGCAAATAATTGCTACTGTAAATATTACTTTCACAGTTCTACAGTGAGAAAATGAACCCCTTACAGCAGCGACTATCTGCTTTTTTTGTACTATAAAGGGCTAATTTTAGTTTTTTTTAACCACATTATGTTACTAAATGTCTTAGACCTGGTTCACAGACTTCAATGGAGAAGCTGCAGAAAAGCATGTAATGCGTTTTTGCAGCAATTTTTTATTTTTTAATCTGCCCAACAACAAATTGGCCAAAAAACTGTATTTCTCTTCTAATAGTGTATACAGTATATCTCCTCTAATAGTATATACAGTATATCTCTTCTGTCTGTTATTCTCAGAGTGGATTCAATATTTTGCTCCCTAACCATATAGTTGGTTGTTTATATTTACCACTGCATAGAGATATTTAAGAATAAATTGCTTTTTTTTAAAAAAAACTTTACATATTAACTAAATTATACACCACACTTTTTTTTTAAGGTTATTAACCGATTTAACGATTAATCGAAACAATAATCGACTAACTAATCGATTATGAAAATAATTGTTAGTTGCAGCCCTAGACACCAGTGTGTTTCAGGAACACATGCAAAATCGAGCACTTTCTTCCTGCAACTCAGAAAAACCCATTGCGCCTTTGCAAACGCACAGCAGTGCCATTAACTCTTAATGCCACCCTGGGCATCTTGAAAACATGTGCACGTCAGCACAAGCTAGAAAGCAAGGTACAACCATGCAGTTTGGTGTGCCGCAATTCTGAAAATGGCGCAGGAACCTTTTTTTTTGTGCTTTTCTGGCACATATGTCAGCTCTTTAAAATTAATGGGCCGCCCTAAAAGTGAGGCGAAAAAGCATGCAACCCTGATTGGATGGAGCCTACGCAGTCTTTTCTAAATCTTTCCACGTTAACTGGCACTGGACATCACTCTACCAGGAAGCCGGAGGGCATTTTATGGTAAAGAATAGACTGCAGGTGACAGCTATAAAGATTAGTCCTGCAGTCAGAGAATTTGTTTTGTTTAATAAGAGGTGGCCCAGGGAAAAAAAAAAAAAAAGAAATTGAGCCCAAACCTGTGCTTTACCATGTTCTATGCAGATTTGGTGATCGAATTAACATCTTTTTTTCAAAGGACTATTTTATAACCATACCATGGTTTGGTCCCCAAACTGGCAGAGCTGGCACCGGACATTTTTAATACAAGTGCCCACGACATGTGCGCCCAGAACTTGCATACTGTATACGAGCCATAATGTTCAGGTAGAATACAGATATAGGTTGAAACTACCGCAGACATTTTTGCTGGACAATTAGAGAACTAGCCTGGGCAAACCAACCAGAGCCAAGGACTGCCTGCATAGAAGAAAGTTTGAGAAGTGTATTATAAATGCTTGAAGAAAAAGGTTATTTACATTTAAAGAACTTTCAAAGAAAAAAAATATATAAATAGAGATCAATGCATTTGTGGGCCTTACTAAGGTTAGGATCAGTTGCCCCTTTCCCTTGTTCAGTGAACATACCTGAAGGGATGCGGTGTGTCGGCTAGACAGCCCTCACCCAGTTCCATCCCAACTTTTTTTTATTTGTTCATAGGATGCAGGCGGCTCCTGCCCTCTAGCATCCTTGGTTGCTATAATCCAGATGGCCCCCAATGCCTGGCATCATTGGTTGCCAAGATGCAGCTGCACCCTAGCAACCAATAAAAAGGCAGAGAGGGTGGAACAGGGGAACTGACATGTCCCACTACATGCATACCTAGTGACAGGGCTCATCTCAGGCACTGTCTAAAGTGCTATAAAATTAAATATTTGTCCAGTTACTATGTGTGGTCAGAAAGCTGACAACCCTGCTATCTTCGCCATGAGACAAGCTAGACCATGGGGCAAATTGCACTTTCACCAAGGGTACAGGAGAAAAAAAAATAGATAAAATAGCAGGTTAGCCGTTCTGCACGCTCTTCCTTACTGAATGCGTTTGCATGCTGATGGCTCTCTCCTGCACTCTAAAGATACAGTAAACACAGCTATTGAGAAGAGATGAGTACTGCACTACAATTACCAAGTTCTGGGACTGCCAGCAAAATCTTCATAGTCATACAGGATCAACCAGCAGTGAGGAGAAGAGACTCCTGGGAGGGAAAAGTCCTTTTCAGACAAAAAACCAGAAGAGGACCACAATTCAACTTTCTTATATAAAGGAGCTTCGCACCTCAGCCTGGCCTCACCCCGGAGCAAAGAGCAGGACGTTTATACACAGAATGAACATTTGCAGAGCGGAAACAAATGACCTCAGCTCTGCTTTAATAGGACGGAGGAGGGAGCACACCTGCAGCATACTGAATAAGAGCCAGCATCTGCACACTATTCACTCCAATCCAAGTACTACTACCTGCTACAACAGCCATTCTCTACCAAGGATCCCTGAACGATGGGGTTCCTCCAGAGGTTGTTAGGGGTTCCCTGAGCTGTGGCTGATCGACTTCCCATAGGATGATCCCTGCACAGTCCTGGGGCCAATGCCACTTGAAAGAGTCAGCAACAGAACACCAATGATCCTTTTAGCTAAGTCCAGCCATACATGGTTCAAATCTCGGTTGGTTCTGCAGGAACTGGTCAACCAGATTAAGTGTACCAAGTTCAATGAACGATCAACTTGGGTACAACTGGCCTGCCGGATTTTACAAGCAATTATTGTTAGTGGCTGGTATAGCCGCTAGCAATATTCACCGTTTTCTCCTGCCGGGAGAATACAACACTCCACCGGTAGAATACAGGGAGATTGCCCCATCAACCACAGGTTGTAGGAAAGAAATTTGCTCAGTGTATGGCCTGCATTATTATGGGACTCTAATCACCATTGTATGGCAGCCCATAGGAGTCCGTTTTTATTTCCATTCAACCAGCGGTTTGAACAAAAAAAAAAAAAAAAAAAAAAAAAAACCGAGTCAATTCCCCCATTCACACATTTGAATCCTCCCCATTAAGCCATTGTATTTTGACAGCGAGGAGACATCCCCACTATCAGAACACACAGATCAGTGTTGCAGGCAATAGCCTGGGGAAAATCCGACAGGGAACTTGTGCAAAAGTTGATTGGTAGATGAACTTCTGGACAACCTCAGTGCCCACACATGGAACGAAATTCAGCCGGTACCACAGGGACCTCAATCCATGTAGGCCTGGCTTAAGAGAGGTATTCTTCCCACCAATGCAAGGATCCCAGATTCATTATTTTTAGCAGGGGTGCCCCTAGACCTGAAAATTGTTTTAAGGGTTCATTTGTGGTAAAAACACTGAAAAAGCCTGGGCTTCATTGTCATTGGGACACTACAGATAAATGTGCTACGGACATCGTCAGAAAAAGAATTCCTAAAAGAGAGGTATGGGCAAAGCTTTGAGTGCACTTTTGCTCTCATGCGACCTAGAATCAGCTGACAGCAGACTATTGCTCACTATCAGCTCACTAGCAGCTCACTAGCAGCTCACTAGCAGCTCACTAGCAGCTCACTAGCAGCTCACTAGCAGCTCACTAGCAGCTCACGTCAAAAGCCGCTCCAGGCTCTGGAGGGATCCTGACCATTGTCTGGATTCACCAAAGTGCATCGTTGACAGCTGCCTCTCTCTGGACAACTGCAAGGTGAATCCTCTCACTTTGGGATATTTCCTCCAACTTCCTGTTCTGTCCCGGCCAGGAACAACAAGACCACTTTCACACTGGGGCAGTTTTCAGGCGTTTTAGCACTAGAAATTGCGCCTGAAAACTGCCTCCAATTCTCTGCAATGGGTGCTTTCACACTGGGGCGGTGCACTTGGGGGACGTTCGGAAAAGTCCTGCAAGCAGCATCTTTGGGGCGGGTTGGGAGCGCTGTATACCACACTCCCAAAACGCCCCTGCCCATTGCAATGAATGGGCAGCGCTTCCTAAGTGCCACAACACGGGAGTTTTTAAGCCCTTCTTTGAAGTTAAAAGCTCCCCGCTTATGGCCAGAAAGAAGCGCAAAAGCGCCGCTTAAACAGCGGTAAAGCGCCGCTAAAACGAGCAGCGCTTTACCGCAAATGTGGCCACGGCCCCAGTGTGAAAGGGGTCTATGTGAAATCAAAATAATAAATAAAATAGCCTGCCAGGGGTTTTACTCCTACCTTACTAGAAAAAAAAAAAAAAAAAGATGAAAAATACTATTTTGGTTGGTTGGCTTGAACACCACAAAATTTACAAAAAAATAAAACCTCTCTTATAAAGTTAATTGTACCTAAAGGTAAACCTATAACAAGGCTTACCTGTAGGTACTGTAAATATCTCCTAAACTTGCACTGTTTAGGAGATATTTACTATATACACCGCCAACAGCCGCTCGTGCCCTTTCTTCAGGGCCCTGTACCATGACCGGCGGCTCCTACGCGCATGTGCGGGAGTAACATCACGGCTCCGGCCAATCACAGAACCAGAGCCTGCAAACCTGGAACACACACCAGGGAAGAGGTAGGTCGGCCGTCTCAGCAGTGTGTGGGCGCCCCTGCAGGGCTTTGTTCCAAGGTATTTCACAATGAGCTAGCATGCGATGCATACTAGCTCATTATGGCTTTGTCTTACAGGGTTTACAACCTCTTTAATTCCCACTAGTTCTTTTGTATGGTCACCTTGTCACACAGGCTTTTGATGGGGGATACAAGTGGCTATTTCAACACACATTACACACACAGCCATAGTTCAGTGTTGTCAGTATCCAGAAACCAACCCTGAGGAATGCCATAGAGCAACTGATTGAGTGTGTATGGATGTGAAGTGGCTGCAGGAAATCAGCCTAGCCACGATACAATAGATGAAAACAAGTATAATATATGTAACAAAATAATAATAAAACAAAAAAAAAAAAAAAAATAATAATAATTGAAAGTGATTAGGACACAGTGGTACAAGGTCATTCGGCCAGTCTGCTGGGACCTCTGTAGTGAATATTTCTAAGTCTCATGCCCAGGTAAATTGGTTTGTGTTCAGCACCGGCAGAAAGCAACCACCATAAAACCAACACATTCATAGGAATAGGGGATCTCAACCTTTCATAAATCTAGACACCACATGAAGTTTCAAGTGTTTGTGACGCCACATACTACATCCAAGGATTCTGCCGCCTCTTATACTCCACAATACAAGTAATAACCCCAAACCAGAGCAGATTTCTGGAACAAGTCACACTAAAACAAACTATTGTTATAGTGTTATTATACAGGATTTATATAGCGCAAACTGTTGGCGCTATATAAATCCTGTATAATAATAATTATAATAATAATTATAATAATAATACATTCCTGGGACTCCTATTCTACCCAGCTGACAAATGCTGTACAGTAATAATCTTTTCATAAAGCCACTAGCCATGTAAATCACATTATATCTTAAATCAATATATTCTAATTGAAATGTAAAGATTTAACCACCCATACAATCAGCTAAAAAATAGAATTCTATTTTCCTTTGAACTCGTTCCCTTTTTTAGAAACAAGAAATTCATATATTTTCTTAGCCCCCCTGAATACACAGAGCTGTGACCTGTCCCATAGACGCACAGTACAGGTACATCCTATTCCAGTCTATGGGAGGTTGATGCACAGGAAAGGCCGCCCACCCACTTTTGACCGGTCAGGTTTCAGGCAGTGCAGGAGGTGGAAGCTGTGGAGGAGGAAAACGCTGAACTGTGGGGGGATGGGTGTTTGTTACAGATGTGCATCTTTAGGATATTAGGGAGGGGGGATTTTTTGAAAAAAGGTGAACTTTTACTTTAAGGGCCCATTCACACCTTCATGTTCTGGTTTGTTGCATTAATGCAGCACATTCCATGCTTTAGAATGCATAAAGGTGAAAAAGAAAAATTGACAAGCACTATTTTTTGCAGCACGTTCCATCATCACACAATGTAGCGTCACAGTTCACTGCAATGCAGAT
The DNA here is from genome assembly GCA_037952835.1 of Lithobates septentrionalis. Taxonomy (NCBI): domain Eukaryota; kingdom Metazoa; phylum Chordata; class Amphibia; order Anura; family Ranidae; genus Lithobates; species Lithobates septentrionalis. Next base: position 3,496,136 of record JBBDGP010000990.1, on the reverse strand, counting down.
GGGTACAAGGCACCCGATGGGCGCTACTGTGCTTGCTATGGCATGAACATTAACCGAATGTCCTGCACACATCAGGTCTAAAATGTGTGTACTGTTCTAAAAGTCCTTTTTACTACCCGAAGCTGCGGTCACATAACACTGCTATCCTGAGCCTTTACATCTGCCAGGGTCCTTTAGGCGTCTACATCACTGCCTGGTTGACTTGGACACTTCCTATTGGCTGTACAGCAGCAGGGTCCCTTTAGGATCCAGAAGAGGAGTACCAAAGGGGAATGTAAGAGGTCGGCCAGCGGGAGACCATCTACAACGATGAGTTAGCGGCACCAGCGAGGGACCTGGACAGTGGATGGTGGGAGGTACACCTAGCTTCACCAGGTAAGAAAATGAAAAGCCTTGCAGGATGGGTTAGTGCAGGGCTCGGCAAATCCCAGACGCCAGGTTGGCATTGCAACTAAAAATTGCATCCTGGCACCCAGGCTTTTGTCAGCCCGTTCAATGCTGCCACCAACTTGCACGCTCCAAGCTGAGCGGGTCTCGGAGGCGATCCCTGTCCTACAAGGAGTCGGGCCTTCCATCTCCTGCGGTGTGTGCTGGCTGTGTAGCAGATAGGACAAGATCGGGTGTCCCTTGTCCAGGGGGAGGATCAGATGTTGGGGGCTGGCCCTGTGCACAGGTGGGCGGCTCTATCAGTCGGGCAGTGTGGAGCCGTCGGTGCTCTGCTGTCGGGGTGATCGGTAATTGGGCTGAAGGACGAAACATCACAGGTGAGCGCCCCAAGGACAAATTGGCTATTCCACACACCCTATCAAACAACAACCCAAATGGCAAAATATGCGCTCGCTCCTAAATAATTTGAGCAGCTACCACAGCACTAGAAAATTGCGCACATACCAAATGAAAAACAAAACGTGTAGCGCTAAAATGAAAAAAAGGGGAATAAACAACTATATACTGATAAGGTGTGGAACCAGTATGCTATAAACAACTAATCAAAATCACATTTGGATATCTCATAATATGTAGGAATTAGAAACAGTGCAAAGTCCATGTATGAAGCATAGATAAATGATTTTTATAAGTGATGTGTGAACCACCTTCACCAAAGTAAATTTTATAGTCTTTAAATAGATGCCAAACATCAAATTGGTTCAAGTCCAAAAATAGATAATTTATAAATCGGCTCTGAAACTTCACCCCACGGTGTCTTCACACACATGCAAATCACTCTAATGGTAGAGTTGGTAAAATTGGAGGCTTACCGGAGGGTTTGAACCCAAAACAGCGTATACTGTGAGGGTCAAACCGGCTTTTATTGCTTGATGGCAATGGTGGGAAGACCTTGGCGGCGTGTAGCGATCACAAGGGGTTCATAAAGTTGTATCTTCTCCGATCATGACATAGGATCACCCCGTTTGTAGCTCATAAAGAATATAAAAGAGGCCACATAGTGTGATACCATAAAAACCGTAATTTATTTAAAAAGGAAATACACTTACATGATAAAGTTGTAAAAAAGCGCTTGTACATAAAAGAGGCAGCAGTGGAGTCCTCCCGACGCGTTTCGTCTGAGTAGACTTCGTCTTGGGGTACCCTCCGCTGCAGCCTGACTCCTTAATATAAGAACTACAATCATCTTGAAGTGACTCCAGCCCATTCAATTGATAAATTTAGCACTTCCGGGTTCGCAAGATGGCGGACCCGCGTGCGTTCCAAGCCTCCCATTAGTAGGTGTGCTGTGCGTTCCACCTCCCATTAATGGCTTACTGATCTCCATATGTGTAACTTAAGGTGGCTCCTATTTCCGAAATTTATAAAGGCACTGAAAACCAAAATTTATAAAGGCACTGAAAACCTAAGTGACCCCCAGTTTATGTGGTTTATATCCCCAATGCGTGCGGGGAGACCAATCCCGCTTATTCTCGCGATATGACGCTGTCCCCTTGTGAAGCGGAAGAGGAAATGTGTAACAATGGGTCTCGACGTTTGCGTTCCAGCTTGAATGTGGCCGGAAACATTCAATGCACCAAATCTCAGTGTATCTCGCGATGTGACGCCCTAACGTCACACCGCGAGAACGGAAGTGTGTTCCCCCAAGGCTAAGTTTGCGTTCCAGCGCTGATTAGCCGGAAGTGTCTAGTGGGATAAGAAATGAAAAGTAAAAAATGGTCACTGTTGTACTGCTTGCACCCTGCTCTAAAAACGCAGTTACAGCAAGCATTCCGCAAAAGGTCAAATTAATAATAAAGGAGGAAGGTATACAACCATACCTCTGTGTTCACATAAAGGAATGCAAAGGACCCCGGTTACATCCATTTTATTTGTGGTTATAAATAGTGAAAAAAATGTGTATGGAAAAAACCCATAAACTGAATTATTAAAGGAAATTGAATGAACTGGATTCACTCAATTTTATAAAATTACCCTATACCTCTATGATGGTCCACAGACCTAAAGCATACTATAGATAAACTAGATTCTTTCTCGTCTATATATTGGACAATAGCGACCTTTTGTAGAAGCCGTCTGATACGGAAAAAACATTTGCTATGGATAAAAAAGTGAACCTTACATATAGACCCCACATAGTGTTAACATCATGATTCATCCAAGAAAGCGTTAATATCTATGTCTACATTGAGCCCAAACGGGGAGAAAGTCTGTAGCTCGTAAGCCCAGAACATCTCCAGACGGGATACTCCCCTTATTTTTGCACCCCCTCTCCATGGTGGTGTATATTTGTCAATAACGACAAACTGTGACCCATCAGGGTTACCGCCATGGAACTCTTTATAGTGTTTCGGGACTGTGTGCTTCGGGTCTCTGCTTTTGATTAAACCGATATGTTCACCTACCCTAATCGAGAATGTCCTAGTGGTACGTCCTATATACTGTTTCTTGCAGGGGCAAGTAATGAGATACACTACAAACCTCGTACTGCAAGTGCAGAATGGCTTTATAGTGTATCTCCTTCCCGTGGTGGTTGAAGAAAACTCTGTCACTTTACGTGCTCTAACCGCATTGTGCTGACACACTATACATTTCTTGCATGGAAAGAAACCAGTCCAATCGTGAAAAAAGGAAGGACGGGTGGGGGGGTTAATGATGTTGGGGGCTACCCGACCCTTTATAGATGGGGCACCTCTGAAGATAACATTGGCTTCTTCTGGGATAAGTGGTCCCAGAACACTGTCTTGTTTGAGGACACCCCAGTGTTTTTTCAGAATGTTTTTAACTTGTCTATGTTGTATGGAAAAGGCTGTCAGCATGGCCCACCTGAACCTCCCGTCCGGTTCTTTCTTTGGTTTGATTTCCAGTAAAGATCTCCTATCAGTAACGATAGTTCTTTGTATTTCCTGATCCAGGCCTTCAATATCGTATCCCTTATCTACAAATCTGGACTTTAAAATCTGGGCCTGTTCTAAAAAAACTTCTGTATCCGTGCAGTTCCGTCGGAGTCTCAAAAACTGGCTCCGAGGGACCGCATTTAGCCAAGAGACATGATGGCAACTGTCAACTGGAATAAACCCGTTGCGGTCCGTAGGCTTAAAGTAAGTGCTAAATTTAAATTGCTTGTTTATTATCTCTATCTGCAAGTCCAAGAAATGGATTTTAGTCTCACTGGCTTCATACGACAAGGATATACCTCTGTCATTTGTGTTCAAATTCCTAAAGAAATCCTCGAGTGTTTCCATGGTCCCATTCCATAGGAGGAGGATGTCGTCTATATACCTAGTCCACAGAACCAGAGAATTGGTTTCATGGACATAGACGACATCCTCCTCCCATTTCGCCATGAATAGGTTGGCGAGACTAGGTGCGAATTTCGCTCCCATGGCGACCCCACGTTGTTGCAAGTAAAAATTGTGGTTAAACCAAAAGTAGTTGTGTTTAGCCGCGAATTCTAGTAACTCCACAAGATACTCACACTGGAAGGGTGCCAAGGAATGTTCCTGGGCTAAATAATGTTTAACAGCATCGATGCCCTTATCGTGTGGAATGCAGGTGTATAGTGACGCTACGTCTGCAGTGGCCATGATGAAGCCATCTTGTATAATGACGTTTTCAAGGAGTCTGATTGTGGAGCTGGTGTCCTTCAAATAAGGAGTTTTCTTTACTAGGGGCTGCAAAAAGAAATCTATATACTTCCCTACTCTGGCTGTGATGGAATTAATACCACTTACAATTGGTCTACCTGGGGGGCGAACGGGATCCTTATGGATTTTCGGCAGATAGTATATGGTAGGGATTCGGGGTGCTGAAGGGATTAGAAAGTCCCTTTCTCTTTTATTCAAGATGTTCAACTCATAGCCCTTTAAAACAAGTTGGTTCAGTTTCTGTTTGTATTTGTGCGTGGGGTTATTAGGTAGTACCTGGTAAGTCCCCGGTTCACTTAAAATACGAAGCATTTCCGCTTCATACTGGCTTTTGTCCAGAATAACTACTCCCCCCCCCCCCTTGTCCGCTGGGCGAATCACCAAATCCTTACGTGCACATAAAGACTCCAAACCCCCCCTCCACACCCTGCGCACTCCCGGCTATGTATCCGGGGCTCTGCTTGCCCATCTGTGGGCCCAGGGTACATGTCTGTTCTACTCTTCTGGTTGCTGACCCAGAAGTAACGTGGACAACGTCACTTTTGGGTCCCCGTTGACAGTTCCTCCTGTCATCAAGGCTGAGAAAAAAATAAAAAATTTAATGCAGTGTGATCTGCATTGCATTACATTCAGTGGTGCACAGGGGAGACATACAGGGTCTAAAATACCCTGTATGTCTCATTAACCACTTCAGCCCCGGAAGAATTTACCCCCTTCCTGACCAGAGTACTTTGGCGATGCGGCACTGCGGCACTTTAACTGACAATTGCGCGGTCGTGCCACATTGTACCTAAACAAAATTGACGTCCTTTTTCCCCACAAATAAAGCTTTCTTTTGGTGGTATTTGATCGCCTCTGCGGTTTTTATTTTTTGCGCTATAAACAAAAAAAAGCGTCAATTTTCAAAAAACAAAAATGCATTATTTTGTACTTCTTGCTAGAATATCCCCTTTTTTTTAAAAAAGCAAATTTTTTCTCAGTTTAGGCCGATATGTATTTTTTTTTCTTTTTTTACCAAAAACATCGCAATAAGCGTATATTGATTGGTTTGCGCAAAAGTGCTTCTACAAAATAGGGGATAGATTTATAGCATTTTTTTAATTATTATTTTTTTTTTTTTTACTAGTAATGGCGGCGATGTGCGATTTTTTATCATGACTGCGACATTATGGCGGACAGATTGGACAATTTTGACACATTTTGGGACCATTAGCATTAATACAGCGATCAATGCTATAAAAATTTATTGATTACTGTAAAAATGTCACTGGCAGTGAAGGGGTTAACACTAGGGGGCGATCTAGAGGGTAACAGTGTTCCCTGGGAGGTGATTCTAACTGAAGGGGGGAGGGGACTGACTAGAGGAAGTGATGGATCGTGGTTAATAGCCAATAGGAACACACAATCTGTCATTCGTCTCAGAACAGGAAAGTGTACGTTTACACACACACTCGTCCCTGTTCTGCGTCTACTGGTCATGGTCGCTCGTAGGGGTGCAACGGATCGTCATCGATCCGTGATCTGATCCGCGGAGGTTGATCCGTACGGGACACCCGCGATCCGCGGAGCGCTCTGTGGCCTCGGCCATAGGAAAGGCCGCGGCTTCGGCCTAGCTCCGGAGCGGCGGCCATTTAGCACGTGATCGCTCCGTCATATGACGGAGCGATCACTTGTAACAAACCGGCGTCATGTCATGACACCGGTTCCTCTCTCCCCTCTGTGTACTGATCTGTACAGTGGAGGGGAGAGATCGGATGGCAGCAGTGCCAATACTCTGCAATGCCCTGCCAATACTCTGCAATGCCCTGCTGCCATGCCCTGCCAATACTCAGATTGTGGATATTACAGTGGGGGAGATTTTTTTTTTTGTTGATCCGAAAATGATCCGAACCGCGACTCCTGATCCGAGCAACGATCCGAACAGTGAGTTTTTTGATCCGTTGCACCCCTAGTCGCTCGTGGCCGGTGGTCATCGCGACCATCGGCCACAAGCATTGGCACCCCCGCTGTGCAGCGGGAACGCGCCTCCGGCGGCGTGCCTACTATCCAGTATAGCTGGTGCACGCGCTACGATGGCTCGTGCAGGGGAGCCAACCTGCCGCAGTATAAATGCGGTTGGTTGGGAAGTGGTTAAAGAAAAACTGTTAAAAAAAAAAAAAAAAAAAAAAAAAAAAAAAAAAAAATCACCACATAGGGGACTCAGTCCCCTTTGTGATGTTGGGGGGGGGGGGGGGGGGGGAAAAAAAAAAAAAAACACGTTATAACTTTCACCCAAGTACATAAAAATCAAGGCCTCCCCACACCCCCAACATATACTCACGCACGACCTTAAACTCACCCTTTGGGGCGCCTAAGGCTGAAAACGTGGATTGCGATACACGCTACATATCGCCACGCATGCCAGAACGAGAGCAATACTGCAATTCTAGCACCAGACCTTCTTCATAAAGCTAAATGAAGCTTTGCTAAAAGAAAAAAAAAAAAAAGGCTCCTAACTTTTTTAGCTAGATTCAAAGTAAATTTGTCAAGCTGATGTTTCTGATGAGAAGTGAGATTGGGATGGATATTTTTATGTACATCAATTTTAACAATTACCTTACAGAAATTGGCCACTATTGTGGACAGCAGGCGAACATGTTTTAAGCAACAGTGGAATAACAGAATGTCATATACTCCCCCAAAACACTGCGCAGGAGTGGCGATGTGTGCCGCGATGACACATCTGGAAGGTCTGCCGCTGAGTATTTTTCCTGTATAAACAAATAGCAAGGAAGCACACGAGTTACAACACAAACCACAAGGCTCCAGAAGGATCTGTTCCAAGAAGTGCAGTAATTCACTGAGGAACGTCACACACCCCTGAAAAGGACACCAGAGGACCATGGGCCTTAGTCATACGACTACTAGAACACAAGTTCATAAACACATGTCAGAGACTTTATTGACCAAGGTCTGAGAAGAACACGCTGTCAGCTGTATGGCACCACACAGACACAATATTACAACACATAGTATAAACAAAGGAAAGGAGATGAAATGTCACTACAAAACACCAAACAGCCACCTAACCCGTGGAAGGCAGATTCGTTGTTCTGTAAATGCTTCTGAGAAAAGGAACTTTGCGCCAAGTTGAGGTCACAACACAAAGATATGTAAACATTGGTGGAAATGGCGAGGCTTCAACACGCAAGAATTCCCCGGGAAGTGAGAAACTCCAATCCCATCAGACGAGGACCATTCTGACGCCATCACGTTATACATGTTTATTACTCAACAGTTTACTGAGGCAAATAGAAGAAGTTTTAGATTGTAATCAAATACTACATTAGACATGCCTTATAAAACAGTGTCAGGGTAGAAGATTACCGGGGTTTAAAAGTTTATCCTTCTTGCCCTGACCCAAACTAACCGCCCACCTCCCTCCCCCCCCTGCAGATGCACACCTACCTTGATCTAATGGCTGCCCACATCAGTGATTGTTTACACTCAGCACCACAAGTCTCATACTTATTACCCCCTTGTCCCAAGCTAACCTAATATTAAGCAGCCCACAGATACCTTTTTCCATTCAACCAGCAGATTTTGCGAAAAAAAAAAAAAAAAAAAAAAAAAATAAGGACCAAATTCCCCCATCCACACCCTTGCTGTGGATGGGGGAATCCTCTCTGCTGTGTTGTGACAGCGAGGAGACTTCCCCACCATCAGAATAAACTGATCAGTGTTGTAGGCTACAGCCTGCAACACTGATTGAGGGGGGGGGGGGGGATACATACATGAAATGGAAATGCCACCGGTCCTTGATGAACTGGCCAAATTTTGATCATTGTATGGGCAGCTTAAGTGAACCTACCTTCCCCCTCCAGAGATGAATACTTCTCTGACTACTGCTGTCACTGGCGATTGTTTACATCCAGTGCGGCCACCTCTCACTGTCCTGGCCACCACTGAACATTTTAGCCGCATAACTTTCTACTAAGCTGTGTCCCAATGCCAGGGACAAAGACAACTGGGCACAGTCCCGTAGAGAGTAATGTACGGAGACGGCCAGGAAAGTGAGACTTGCACCACTGGATGTAAACAATTACCAGCGGCTGCAGCAGTCTGAGACAAGTGAGCATCTGCTGAAGGTTTAGTGTGAGTTAAAGTGGATGTAAACCCTCATATACCCAATGAAGTGAACAGCCTCAGATGATACATAGGGATGAAACAAATCTCCCTATATAAGTTTTACATGTATATCTGCTGTCTTCAGCTTTATATACGGTTTAGAAAGTGCACACCATGTTAAAGTTTCTCTTCCTGGTTAGCACTGGAAGTGGATTATTGGCATACACCAAGAAAGCTGATTGGAGGAAAGACACACACCCCCCTCTCCTCATAGGCCAAGGAAGAATGGAATGTACACAGCTCTGCTCTTAGACGGCAAGCTGACTTAATACTTTTTTTTAGCAACCTCCCAGACAGACACGCACTTCTATCTCCCATTTAGTCTTGGAGAACATGCGAGAAGTTAGCAGGCTGATAACAGAGCAAGAGACAGCTACAGGACATAGTGCTTTGGAGAAAGAGAAGAAAACACTGCAGATATACATGTGCCCAGGTCAAATTTCATGATTCAGGTTTACATCCACTGTAAGTTAAGTCAGGGCAAGGGGGGGTAAAATCAGATCGAGTACTAAATAATAATTACCTATATTTGGTTTGGAAATGATTAGGGCGGCTGCTGGCATTGATTCACCAAGTATAAAAAGGAGTAAGAATATATTTAGGTATTATAAAAGGTGCACTTATTCTTTAAAGCTGAACTCAAGGCAAACAGCTGAATACAAAAACACACAAAATATATATATATATATATATATATATATATATATATATATATATATATATATATATATATATATATATATATATATATATATATATATATATATATATATATATATATATATATATATATATATATATATATATATATATATATAGTATTTGTGTGTTTTTGTATTCAGCTGTTTGCCTTGAGTTCAGTATAATACCTAAATATATTCTTACTCCTTTTATACTTGGTGAATCTGCCATAAGATTTTTATTTCTGTCCATCCAGTCCTGACTTTTACACAGTGCTGCCAGACCGAAAAGCCTGGTTGGTGAATTTTTTTTCTAATGCAGTTGGGTCCCCCCCCCCCCCCCCCCAGTCTGATTGGACAGTGAAGGAGCAGCAACAGATGGATGTACTCATCAGGTTGCAGTCTTTTTTTCCTGTCAGCAAAACTGCATGCAGCATTTATTGACGAGCTCCTTGTGCTGCCCCTCCCATCTCCCAGTCTGAGTTCTGCTGTACAAGGGATCACAAGAGGTTGATAGCAATTTCAGGTTACTTTCACACCGGTTTGTATCAAAACTGCCTGTAAAACGCCTATGCGCTAATGGAACATTTTTGCTGCGCTTTTGCAGTGCATTCAGGGTGGATATAAATCAATGATTTAAAAATCGATTTTTTTTTTTTGATTATTAAATTTGAATAAAATGCTTTTGGAGTAAAAAAAAAATCTAAAGATAGTTTTCTATTTAAGATACATTAATAATTTAGTTTATTCAGCATGAAATGGAGCTTAGGTATGCATCATGAGGCTGTATATTCTGCAATATTTACATTTTTGGTAAACTCCTTCAATGAATCCAAGCTCTGCAAGCTGAGATAACATGCACTGCATTGATGCATTCACATAATTTCACAGTAATCATGAGATAAAACAAAGTTCAGGAATAGTCCTTTATCCCAACTATGATTTGAAGCAGTTCTGACATCGCTGTTTTACTAACCTGACAGCTTATTATTCTAAATACAACCTTCATTTTGTTTGCAAATATTAAATATTCTAACTACCAGCAAGAATGAGTCCTTACATTTAAAGAGCACCTGTCATTTCAGATCCATCATGGCAGCGCCTGTTAGCGGGCGTCCAATCACCTGCTGCCGCCACGTCCCTCACCTTGTTGTGCCGCATCACCAGCCGTCCCATTAAAGTGAATGGGACTGTCGGTGAGTCTACAGCGAGTCAGAGGAAGGGCCACTGCGGAACAGAGATGACCGTTGCTCTTTAAAAGTTATGACTTAAATCAAGTTGATTTGAAATCAAGCTTTTTTTACTAGTGATTAAGTGTTCTTGCATAGCAAGACCACTTACTGTTATCTCACATATATATTATTCTTATAGCCAAATTTACCACCCTAACTCCTCCCACAGTTTTTACACTACATAGACAAGTAATATACCAAAACGTACGGATTGTTCCCGAATGGTGTGCTATTATTTTGTGGAACGTTTCGCCAAAGGGTTCACGAAATATCGTCGTTTTTGCGGTGAAATTGGTCCCATAGGAATGAATGGGGAAGCTAGAGTGGGAGGTGACAAAAGCTGAAAAATCAGAACATGATTTCTAAACTGCCGCCACTCCCTCATTTTCAAGCCCACCTACACAAATCTTATATCAAAACGTTCAGCTATCCCTGCTGCCACTAAACATGTCCACGGCTAAGCCATAGTCCTGATAGTTTTCACAATATAACCATTTGTTTGCAACTCACACCGTCCATTGACATTCATTGAAACTACACTCTAGCCCCTTCAAATTTGAAGGGCAATTTCTAAACTGTGACCGTGCCTCCATTTTTAATATTTCAGAGACATACTATACATCAAAATCTAGGTCTGGGTCTTGTGATTCTCACAATATAAAGATCTTCGCTGTAGGATGTACAGTTTTTAAAATACGGCCATTTGTTTAGAGGTCATTTCAGGAAATTTTAGCCATTAATCAGAGTGTACTTACTTTGTTTTGTTGCCATGGTTACCAAAGCTTCTGTTATACACAGGAGGGAGGTGGCTGGAGCATCTCAGCTCTGATTACAGAGCCTAGGGGAGGGGACAGACACACCATGTACTGATTTATAATAGAGGAATATGATGGGGCAGTTTTGATGGGGTAATTCTGATGGGGCAGTTTTGATGAAGCAGTATTTGGGAAGCATAAACAGGGCATGAGCGTTGCTAGGAAACAGTGGTTGTAAACACAAGATGCTGAGACACCCCAAATGCATGTGACTTCATCTGCTAGACTTGATAATGCTTGTAGACTCCTCCCACAGTTTTTACACTACAGAGACAAGTAATATACCGAAACGAGCGGATTGTTCCCGATTGGTGTGTTATTACTTTGTGGAACGTTTTGACGAATGGTCCACGAAATCCATTATGACCGCCCCATGTAAAAAAAAAATATTTTTGAAAAAAAAATTTTTGAAAAAAATAAATTCATTTTTGAAAAAAAAAAATATTTTTGAAAAAAAAATATATTTTTGAAAAAAATATATATTTTTTAAAAAAAAAAATATATATATTATATATATATATATTTTTTTTTTTTTTTTGAAAAAAAAATTTTTTGAAAAAAAAAATATATATTTTTGGAAAAAAAAATCTTTTGGAAAAAAAATCATTTTTGAAAAAAAAAATCATTTTTGAAAAAAAAAATCATTTTTGAAAAAAATGTTTGTGCTCTTTCAGCTAATGATGAGACTTCAACTTTTTTACTACTATTTATACTTTTTAAAATATTAAGCTTTTTAACACTTTTCACAGGAGCTCCAGCCACTCCAACCACACAACAGTTACTCAAGCCACTCCACCCAGTTACTCCGCCCACTCCAGTTGTAGAGGCAAGAACACTTTCACAATTTCCCCAGAAATTGTACCTTTTCTAGTTTAAATTATTTAAATGGACTTGATTTAAAACAAATCCACCCTAGGTGAATTTTTTTTAAAAAAGGACATGCGACTCAAAAATGTCACAAAAAATGCTTAGCTTGTGCGTTTTAGAGGCAGCTCTCATTCATTTCAATGGGAAGGAGTGTTTTTGGGGCTTTTTTTTAACTGACCAAACATGCAGCAAGCAGAATTTTTTTACACTGCAACAGAAGCGCAGCGACCCAGTGTGAACACATATGTAGAACTTAAAAGGCAAGCATTTTTTGATCATGATAGATTTTGCAAAAATATACATTTCTTTCTCGAATATTTTCTGCCTCTGTTTGTGGCCGTTGCCATCATGACTGTGGGCAACTGAAGCCCAATCGAGATCTCTTCCTGGATTCGTTTTGGAGAGGTGCATGCTGGGTAACCAGCATGCACCTCTTGCGTGATTCACCAGCCGTAGCGCGGATTCTAAAATTTGCCATAACATTGGGCGGTGACGGAGGAAGGTCCCGCCCCGTTGTTATGGCAACATCACAGTACTGCCCACAGACTCCTGAGAAATGATGACATATCATTTCCCAGGAGCACAGGCGAGGGAGGAAGTGACCAGGAGCTCCGCGGACCAGGAAGTGGCAGATTAGGAGGACTACATAGCAACAGGGCGATTCTGGTAAGTATATAAAAAAAAAAAAAATCCTCCAAATTTATTTATTTTAGGTTCAGAGGAGTCAGATTCTGAAAAAAAAAAAAAAAAAAAAAGCTTTCAGGGTGGAACTCCGCTTTAAAGGGTGACTCGGAAGGGAGGAGTTCCTGCACCTGTTCTCTAAGAAAAAAAAAAGCCCTGTTTATAATGATAAATACAGAGCTACATTCACTTTTATATTTGCCCAGGGTGCATTTTTTTTTTATACACTAAGTAAAGTCTACAGGCAAGTGTTCTTGTGCCATATAATAGGGAGGCGATGAAAACAGTGACTATACCAAACCCAGTTGTGGGAGTGACTAGCATGAAGCCAAATTGTTCAGAGTCACTTGACAGGATCTGCACGAAATACATTTCAATGGCCTGCAGCTATGTAATGGAGCTGATATGGTTCCTTCAACATACTTGATAAATGATGAAATTTTTAGCATGACCAGTTTTCTTTGTCCTAGACAATTAGTCAGAGGGTGTGGAGGGAGGAAAAAAAATAAAAAGTGAAAATGTTCATAGCTTGATTATAATACCAGAGCTCTCCCTGCTTGGGCTCACATGCAGAGGAGGAGGCAACGCAGGAAGGAAGTCACCGAGATGTCCCATCTCATCGCTCAGGAACCAAAAAATAAAATATTGATAATGTAAGGGAGGAGGAGGAGGAGGAACAGCACAGGGCTTGTGTTGTGTAATCTTCCCCCCTCTAAAGAAAACCCTGAATATGCCACTTCCTGTCTGGCTTTTCTAAACAGACCACGATAACCAGGGCTGCTCCGCCCTGATCACCGTGGTCAAAGTGCGTCCCTCTGTGATAGGCTGCCCTGCTCTCCTCCCCACCCCCTTCCTGCCTGTCATCCCCCTCTCTGTCTCTGCTCAGCCCCACCCCGTCGCTATTATTGAGGAAAAAAAAAAACAAAAACAAAAAAAAAAAAAAAACTATAATCGTCACTGCCAGCCCTTCTATTAGAAGCTGGCATACCACACTGTCAGGCATTTTTTAAAATAAGCGCTGTAAATACCCATTTTCAGACTTCAGGCCGGTCACGTGACTCGCGGCCGCTTTACAGCTGAGACAGAGCTTCTGCGGGTGGAGCCGAGTGGGCACGTGATCTCCATGGCTGATGTCAGAGGGATATCACGGCTCCTCCCGCAGAACCATCCATCAGAGCTGGAAAGTGGTCACGAGTCACGTGACTGGCCTGAAGACTGAAAAAAAAAAAAATAAAAAAAAATAAAAATAAAAAAAAAAAAAAATCGGTATCTACGGCGCTCGTTTTTAAAAATGCTTAACACAGTGTGCTATACCAGCCTCTAATAGAGGGGCTGGCATAGACTTTTACAAATGGGTTCACAAACCCTTAAACTGCAAGTCAATAGCATTAATGAGAACCTACCTATTGGAAGAGCTTACTACTTCAATAATTGACCACCACAGTACATGGCCAAGGTGCTCCTTGTACAAACCGTCATTAAATATGCAACTAGGAGATCATTAAAGTGGAACTTCACCTAAAAGGGGAAGTTGCACCCCTTCTCTGTTTTGAGAGGTAGTGATCTGAGTGGAAGTATGGCACCCCACAGGTCCCAGAACACTGCGGGACCATTCACAAAGCACCGTGTGGCTCACACATGCACAGTTGGAAGCCGGCTGTGAAGCCACAAGGATTCACTGCTGGTTTCCCTTAGTAAAGATGGCAGGCCCTGCCCACGATACTGATTGAAGAATGGGCTTGGGCATCGCTGGATCCAGGGGCAAGCGTCCTTGTATTAAAAGTCAGCAGCTAAAGTATTTGTTTTTTTTTTGGGGGGGGGGGGTGACTGGAGCTCCTCTTTCATGACACGAAGGTGGACTTTCCACCTTTATTTTCATTCTCTTATTTGGCTTCCAGTCGATCCATATGGATAACCAGAGCCATATGTAAGGCCTGGTAGCTCAGAACATGGCACAGTGACCGTATTCTTGAGCATTTTTGACCACATTTTCCATGTCTAGGTTAACCCTAAAATATCTGCAAAAAAAAAAAAAAAAGGATCATTCATCATCAGAGACCTAGATGGGGATCACTACCCCGTTGAACCTGAAACTTTGGATTCAGCTTATATTGCCCTAACATATCTTCAAAGAGCTGAAAAGTGATCCAAACACATAAAACCTCTCCCATTACCAGGAATGCAAGTTTATGTGTTGGCAGGGACAACATGCAGGTCCCACCAGACAAGGAACCATCATGAATCTTTAGGTACCTTTACAGAACAACCAAGCCTTGCTCCCCCAGAGTGTGTGCTAGTACCCGTCAATGTTACTATTGGCCAATGCAGCTAAAAATCAGCCATATCATAAGATGATTCCATTACCAGCTGCTTTATGCAATGTAATGGCCCATACACACGATCCGAATATCGTATGAAAACTGTCGTCCGAGGAAGAACCATACGATTTTCGGATCGTGAGTACACTACTTTCCAGAGCCGATCACGACAGTTCATCCGATATTATTCGATCGGACAAGCACGAAAATTTTCCTCGTACGATTTTCGTTTAGTCAGTACAGTTGTCGTCCGAAAATACTATACAAATATATTACAACACATGACATCACTTCCGTTTTTTTCTTCTGTCGTACGAGAATTTGTGACTTTAGTTACCTATTCATTTTCTACTTGCGACTATTAAGTGAAAAAAGTCGTACGATCTGTCGTACGATATTCGGATCGTGTGTACGGGCCACAAGACTCAGTAACGGGTGTTTACAAGAAACTACCTATAAGTGGGGATTAAATTCACTTTCATTTTCTGTTTAGCAAGACATGTGACCTGGCAGACGCTGCACAGAGCTGCATGCCTTCCTGCTGAACCCAAATCTAATAAAAGGAGTACTACCAAATATATATATTATAAAAAAAAAAAAAAAAACCTTCCTGAATGAACAGCATGTGCCCTTACTGGTCTTCCAGGTTACAATGTGACTCAATCTACACCCACAGCCTTCTGTTCACCGAAAATATTTCCAAGAATTTGTATGCTGTTAAACTTGCTGGCTTGACAAGAAACTGGCACAGAACTGGAAATCAAATTGCAGGCATCCTCTGCTTTGCTGCAGAAGTTCAATATTGGCAAAGGGCAATTTATAGAAATACGAACTGTGACTATGGTAAAGGCAGACACTGTCATTAGAGAATTTTGAGCCAAGACCTGATGAAATAATGAAAAGGCCAATTTCAATATGTTGAAATGGGAAAAAAAAGGTGGACATCTGCAATGCTAAAATGTCTGTGGTGTATGTGAACCATTTACTTTCCATCACCCCTTTCTAAGATAATCTTCTCCATGCTGAGCACCCCGCCCCCACCCCCATGCTGCCCACAGACTGCTAATAATTGCATACAATGCTTCTGAATTATTGGTCCATTTCAGAACATCAAGAGTTCTGTCTGTAGGAAAATCTTGTGCGATAAACCGCACCCCGAGGGGTCACCATTATTGTAGGGGATATGATGAGCAATAGTGCAACACAAGAGGGCAAATACCTCCTTAGGGAAACCTTAGTCTCGGCTCATTTGCATAAATGGCCTTGCCGCCCCCCCCCCCCCCAGGATTCACAGCTCCCATAAATATTAGCTTGCATTCATGTATATGACAGGTTCTCAGTTTCATATTTTTCAAATAGCAGCAAAAATAGCTAATTGGAACATTACAGTAAAAAGCCTTCTACCCTTAGAACCACTTGAAGGCACACCCTAATTATTGCATAACTTTTGGTAAATCTAAATGCAATGTAGCCTAGAGTTCCTGGATCTCCGCCCATCTCCCTACACTGTTATGGTTAAAGCATGTGGGCACCCCTCCAAATGATTTCAGGTTTATTGCAGCAATGGGTACAGTTAATGCTACATCATACAAAAACCATTTATTCAAATGTGCTCTTCCAGTCTTACCATTTAGGAAAGGCCCTTTTCTGTTCTGCCAAGACTGTGCCTAAGAGCCCTTTCACACTGGGGCGGGCGTCGGCGGTAAAGCGGCGCTATTGTAAGCGGCGCTTTACCGTCGGTATGCGGCCGCTAGCGGGGCGGTTTTACCCCCTGCTAGCGGCCGAGAAATGGTTAAAAACCACCGCAAAGCGCCTCTGCAGAGGCGCTTTGCCGGCGGTATAGCCGCGCTGTCTCATTGATTTCAATGGGCAGGAGCGGTGAAGGAGCGGTATACACTCCGCTCCTTCACCGCTCCGAAGATGCTGCTAGCAGGACTTTTTTTACCGTCCTGCCAGCGCACCGCTCCAGTGTGAAAGCCCTCGGGGCTTTCACACTGGAATGAAAACAGCGGCACTTTCGGGTCGGTTTGCAGGCGCTATTATTAGCGCAATAGCGCCTGCAAACCGCCCCAGTGTGAAAGGACCCCAAGTCAGCTCCATAAAGATCTCCAATGAATGTCATTTGTGATCAAGGCCTTCTCATCCAACATCAGCACCTAACCACACAGATGGGCACATGTTCCTACAAACACACTCCAGGAGATTCCCAGAAGAGTGGCGACTGTTGTAGCTATAAGAAGGGGCACACTTCATATTAAAGCGGAGTTCCACCCACTTTTTAATGTTCTCATCATCCGCTTCCTAAGTATCCACAATAACAGCACTGGGCAAATTTTCTTTTCTCTTAGCTTACCTTGTTTCCAAGGTTTTTAGGCCTTTCGATCTCCCCCCTTCGTGTCATAATTCCCAGGAGTCAGTGTGAATCGCCGCATAGATTGCTTCTCTTGATTGCCATAACGGGGCGGGTCCCTTCCTCCGTCGCCGCCCGTTGTGACGGCAACCAGACATACTGTCAGCGCAACGCTCTGCGTAAAATGCGCGAGATTGGGAGGTGCATGCTGGGTAGCCAACAACACCGTATCCCGGAAGAGAGTCCGAGTGGGCTTCACATGCCCACAATGAAGATTGAAGCGCTCAGGACAAGGGAATCTAAAGGTAAGTACATTCTAAAAAAACATGTACACGAAAGGGGAGTTGGAGACATAAGTTCATGTAAATTATGCAGAAAAGAAATGCAGAAAAAAAAAAAAAGAAGTGGTCGGAACTCCGCTTTAACACCTATGGTTTAGGAATGGGACATCCAATAAGCGCATATACAATGCCTTGAAAAAGTATTCATACCCCTTGAAATTTTCCACATTTTGTCAGGTTATAACCAAAAACATAAATGTATTTTATTGGGATTTTATGTGATAGACCAACACACTGTAGGTGCGATTGTCAGAAATCCACAAACATTTAGCCATATATAGTTTACCACATTCAAAAAGTGAAGTGTGTAGCAGCTGAAGAACCTCTCATAATATATTGCATCTTCATCTTGGATAAGCAATCTTTGACATCAGTGGAACTTTAGACCCTTCCTCTGGGTAAGCTGCCACTAGAAACAAGAGAAGTCCTCCACATGACACAACAGCCCTCTACAGAACCAGACCCCTTTTTCCATTATTTTCTAGGCCCTTTAGTCCCCTTCCCATGTACTTCCTATCCAAAGCTGATAAAACTGTATAAAGAAAGTGACGCAATATACGCTGAGAAGACCTTCACCCAAAATGTCCTCTGCCATGCGAGCAGTGATAAAATCTACAGCTATTTAGTGGTCATCCAATAGGCAACCCTGTAAAAAACCAAAACTGATTGGCTGCCCCAACAGGGAAACGATTTTCTATAGTCCCAAACATATCTTCTTGTACAAGTGAAGATAAAATACAGGCAATGGTGAAACCGGAACACAGGAAAACCCTTCACAATGTAATCCAAGTGGTTTCTTTGCCTAGAATATTACCATTGTCTGTACTGAGCAGCCACTAAATTACTCATTTCCTCTATTACATTAGTAAACACATGATAGTGACACAGATGCAGATCACTTTAAGCCTCTTCAGTTTTCTTGCCCATGTTTTTTTTACAGCAGGCAAAAAATAAAAAGTTGTGGGTCCTCATACATCATCTATAAAAAGGAACTCACACTGCTTAGGAAACAAATGACCAATTTCACACAGTACTCATCATAAAATAAGTACACCCCAACAGAATGGTCAGAAAACCTTTACTTCCTCTCAGAATCAACATTTTCTATGGGCCTCTATGCTACAAAATACTCCCACAAATGAGGGACATTGATTGCACACCAAAAAAAAAAATAAAAAATTCCTAACTCACTCATTCAAGACCATGTTGCAAAAATGAATACACCCAAATGAAATTCTTAGGAGCAAAGCTAAATAATTTTAGACAACAAAATCCTAATTAAGAAATCACCACAGGTGAATCTAATTATTCATTAGAAAGGTGTCCAGCCGACAACTGATTATAAAAACGGCGTTACCCAAAGAAAACTTCCTTCCCATTTCACTCTGTCAGCAATGGCACCACATGGAAGAGAAACGTCAGAAGGCCTAAGAAAATCATTTCTTTACACAAGAAAGGTGAAGGCTACAAGAAGATCAGCAAAGCTTTACTTATCTGTCAGAATACTGAAGCAAAAGTGATACAAAAATTTAAGATGGAACTACAACCATCTCACCGAGACGGCCAGACGGTCCACGGAAGTTACCTCAATAGGAGCGTCTTCTTCTGATGAGAAGGGTTGAAGGAAATCGCCATGCAAGTTCACTGCAGTTAGCTGAAGAAGTACAAAGCCAAACTGGGGCAATTGTTTCCCTGGACACAATACGCTCTACACTGCAGGGGAATGGCATCCATGGGTGTCGTCCACAAAAAGGAAGACTCTCCTAAAACCCCGTGCACAAAAAAGCCCACCTACAATTTGCCAGGGCCCATGCTGAAGAAGACGACTACTTGGACTCTGTACTCTGGAGTGACGAGACCAAGATGACTGTTTTTGGAACAGATGGCTTCAAAACTGTATGGCGTCGCAAAGGTAAGGAGTACAAAGAAAAAACGCATGGTGCCTACAGTGTCCTTCTGTGGGGCTGCATGAGTGCTGCTGGTGTTGGGGAGCTGCATTTCACTGATGGTATCCTGAATTCATAGATGTACTGCTCTATATTGAAAGAGAAGACGTAGGGCTGGGGAAAAAAAAAAAAATTGATTTAAATCTTGAATCGAGTTGAGAGGTCAAATCAATTCAAAATTTAAGCAAATCGATTTTATTTTTTCACCGCGCCGGTCCTGAGGAGCTGCGGGCAGGAGTTTTTAGGTGAGGCCGCAGCTTCGGCCTATTCCGCGAGGCCGGACACCGCGGACTAGGCCGCAGCCACGGCCTCACCTAAAAACTCCTGCCCGAGGCATCCTCAGGACCGGCGCGGTGTCCAACAAAAAAAAAAAAAAAAAACTCGATTCGAATCGTGAATCAAGTTTTTTTTTTTTAAGAAAATCTCCCAGCCATAAGACGACGCTACCATCACTCTGTGCCCTTGGTCGGCGTGCAATTTTCCAACAGGACAATGATCCACAACACAATTCTAAGGACACTGTTGCGTTTCTGAAGAACAAGGTGAAAGTGATTCAGTGGCCAAGTAGGTCTGGAGATCTGAATCCAATCCAGAATCTATGGGGGATTCTGAAGAGACTAGTTGAGCATCGCTCTCCATCCAGCCTCTAAAAATAAAAAGGAGGTTGTTCTTGAAGAATGGAAAATGATAGATGTTGCAATATGTCGCCAACTTGTTCCTTCCATGCCTAGAAGACTTGGTGCCGTCCTTACAAATCATGGAGGTCATACAGAATACTAGATGTAGTAGTTTTTGTTGTGGGGTGTTCTCATTTTTGCATCAACTAATTTGAGTAAAACTGAAGATTTTGTAATCTAAGTTATATTAACCTTACTTTCATGTAATGAGCTAAACAAATGTTCAATAAAACTCAGTTTTGTGAACATTTTGGAAATTGTTCTTGTGTTCATTGAGATGTTAATTAAAATCGTACTTTTCAAAAAGGGGTGTAGAAACCAGAAACTGGTTCGCTTTAATACTGGCCCACACAGCAGTATATATACACACACACACACACAGTAGCTTCCCTTTGCCATTCTTATGCGGTATTCTTTCTTGGGAACAGCAAAAAAACTGAGCAAGATTCAAGTTGCTGCTTCTTGCTGGACTCTCCCGCCATCTAGTGTGTGCACCAAGTGCCTAAAGTGGCCAAACACCAAGAACCAATGCAGTTCTTGGTGATTGGGGGGGTAGTGGGGTAGTCACATGTTCTCCCATAGAAGAACTTCGTCTTTTTCTACGAGGGGCCAAGCAGAAAACCTGTTCCATTGCCTTATATGAGCCAAATACCGGTTTACTAAAGTGGTTCTAAAGGCTGAAGGATTTTTTACCTAAATGCATTCTGTGCATTACTGTTAAAAAAACAAACACACTTTTGCATGCAGCTCCCCCCCCCCCCCCCCCCCCCCCCAATACATAGCTGAGGCGGATACAGCGATATTCACGAGAGCAGAGGCCCTCCCTCTCCTCACTGACTCAGACACCATGGGACTCAGACACCGGCTCCCGCTGCTGTCAATCACAGCCAATGAGGATGAAGCGGGGGGGACACAGAGCCGGCACCAGTGTCCCCACTGCAAGCGGCTGCTTTGTGAAAAACGAATGCACAGAGTAGGCAAGTTTAAGATGTTTGTTATTTAAAAATCTGAACGTTTACAATGACTGAGTTATTTTCAATGGATCGATTTTTTTTTTTTTTTTACACGTCATGCATGGCTGACTCGCAGTGCATGACCTCCCACTCTCAGTATGGTTTTGTGCTGCGCAGGGAGTGTGGGAACATGAATTCCATCTTCAGCTGGAAGTTTAATACTATTTCCATTCATACAGACTGCTGCTTATATTCACTGCTTGACGTTTGTCCCATAGCTATTCCAATAGCATAGAAGCCCTTGTTAAGCCCCAACGTTCCTTTAACTGGGCTACGACATCCAGGGGACGGGAAAGTCTGCCCGATTACGTGAGAACTGTGATTGGCTGTCACAATGGTCACATGATCATGAGCCGATCCCAACTGCTCCCTGTCAATATCAGAGAGAAGGAGCTGTTTGTTTTTGCACGCCCTCAGAAACCTTTGATTTTTTACTTTTTTTTTTTTTTATTGGATAGCTTTTATAGCAGAAAGTAAAAATATTGTTTTTTTTTCTCTTCAAAATGTATGCTTTTTGTATAGAGCGCAAAGAAAAACAAAAAAACCCCCCAGTGGTGATCAAATACCACCAAAAGAAAGCGTATTTGTGGGGAAAAAATATGTATTTAGTTTGTGTACAGTGTTGCATGACCGCGCAATTGTCAGTTAAAGTAACGCAGTGCCGCATCACAAAAAATGGCCTGGTCTTGAAGGGGGGTAAATCTGCTGGAGGTCAAGTGGTTTAAGAAGGTTACCCCAACATTTCATATTCCTGATATGTGCCTGCTGTACCATGTAAACACAGAAGTTTGACTCATTTCCATTTTAAACTGAATGAGGGTTCACATACTTTAAAGTGATTGTAAAGACAGAAGGTTTTCTTAATGCATTCTATGCATTAAGATAAAAAAAAAAAAAAAACCTGTATGCAGAAGCTCCCCTTCATACTTGCCTGAGCCCCCTCTCGATCCAGCAATGTTGCAGGAGAGACTCAGCTGTCCGAGACTCTCCCTCCTGATTAGCTGAGACACAGCAGTGGGCACCATTAGCTCCCGCTGCTGTCATTCAAAGCCAGTGAGCCAATGGGGAGAGGGAGGGGGCGGGGCTGAGCCGTGGTTCTGTGTCAATGTACACACAGCAGCAGTTCGGCTCGGGTGACCCTATAGCAAGCTGCTTGCTGTGGTGAGGGCACTGGGCTGGAGGGAGAGGCCAAGGAGTGCCAGCGAGGGACCCGAGAAGAGGAGGATCGGGGCTGCTCTGCTCTGTGACGTTTGTTATTTTTAAACAAACAAAAAAAGACGACTTTAGTAGGCAACTTCACACTGGGGCGGGGGTGCATTAGCGCTGCCTTGCCATTGTTTTAGCAGCACTTTTCGACCAATAGCAGGGCGCTGTTAACCCCCCGTTAGCGGCCGAGGAAAGGGATAAAAGCACCCGTGTTGCGATGCTGCCGAAACGCTTTGCAGGCACTTCGGCAGCGCTGCCCATTCATTTCAATGGGCAGGGCGTTTTACACCGCTCCCGCACCACCCCAAAGATGCTGCTTGCAGGACTTTTTATCCCATCCTGCAAGTGCACCGCCCAAGTGTGAAAGCACCCGGACTTTTACACTGGGGTGGCTTGAGAGGTGCTTTTCAGGCGCTATTTTTAGTGCTAAAATGCCTGAGAAACGCCCCACTGTGAAAGGGGTTTAACTACTTAGACCGCTGCGCGAAACAACGTACCTTTAAACATTCGCAACTTCTGGGTCGGGCGGCCTGCAGTCAGTCCATCCCCCACACAGTTAGAAAGCATTTCCTAGGATCACACCTAACCCTTTGATTGCCCCCGATAGTGTCAGTTATACAATGACGGTGCATTTTCTTTATCACTGATCATTGTATTGGTGCCACTGGTCCCCAAAAAGTGTCATTTAGTGTCAGATTTGTCCGCCGCAATGTCGCTAAAAATCGATGATCGCCGATATTACTAGAAAAAATAAACATGGCAAAAAAAAAATACCCAATAGATTGTAGATGTGATACTTTTTGCACAAACCAATCAATATATGCAAATTGGGATTTTTTTAACGAAAATATGTAGCAGAATACAAATTGCCCTTAATTGATGAATTTCATTTACATATATTTGGATATGTTTTTTTAGCAGAACCCCCCCCCAAATTTGTCACTTTTTGTTTATAGCGCAAAAAATAAAGACCACGGAGGTGATCAAATACCACCAAAAGAAAGATCCATTTGTGGGAAAAAGGACATCAATTTTGTTTGGGTACAATGTCGCACGCCTGCGCAATTGTCAGTTAAAGTAACGCAGCGCCGTATCGCACAAAATGGCCTGGTCATTAAAGGGGTAAAACCTACCAGGGCTGAAGTGGTTAAGTATGTGAGAGAAGAACGGTCTAGGCCGCCCCCTATTAGAGGCAGCATGATTTCTGTGTACAAGACATTGGTTTGAACAGCATCACACTTTTTATAAAGCTTAAAAAAAAAGAAGGATAAATAAACCTTTATAGTTTTTACTTCTCTAGCTCCAGCCTGGGCACAGGAACATTCTCTAGGACATCGCTCAGGGCCATAGTTCAAAGCCAATGGGAGGGCTGAAGGACAAACGTGCTGGAATCCTAGAAGGCCGGGCAATGCAAAACGTCCATTTCTTTTTTTTAAAGCTGCTATGTCAGGCTACATTAGGGAACCGAATCCAGAAAAAGTGCTTCGAGCCACACATCTCCCCATGATAATATTCTATCCCTCTAACTTTCACACACCCAGAATGATAGATTTTTGATTTTTTTTAGTTAATAGGCACTGCACTTCTTTCTCTCGTAGGGGGGAGGATGGCAGAGCTCCCATCACCCCCCCCCCCCCCCCCAGCCTCCTAGTATGCTCAGCATCTCAGGGGTCTTCGATCCAAACAGAGACAGATCGCTTTTAACAGCTATGCACAAAGACATTTTGCAGTGGACAAGAATAAGGCTTTAAAATATTGAAGCTAGATGAATAGATTTTGATGAGCCTGTCATGTTGGGGGAGGCACAAAAAGTTATATATAAAAAAAAAAAATAATAATAAAAATATGATCTATCCTAATGGGAGAGGAGGGTAAAAAATTTTTTTGGAAGAAGGTTTGCTTTAAGTAACACTTAGGTCTTGCCCCTCTTTCAGCCTGTGAGTGGATGGTAAAACGCATCAAGGCACAAAGACTCTCATCTGTCGCCCTGCTCTCTCCTCCTATCAGCATATCACTTGTTAGCACATGAGCACTACAACACAACTGAGTGGCATTTTGTGCCGCTTCTTCCTCTCACAGCCTGAACTCTGCCTTACATAGAACAGAAGTAGGTGCTTGCATTAAGAAAAAAAAAAACAAAAAAAAAAAAAAAACTTAATGATGTGTTCATGTTCACAGCGCTGAAACAATGCGTGCCTTTATAGATTTGCCTGGACTGAATGGGTGAAATGGAAGAGGCTATGATCTAGGTGACACTGCTGCAGAACAAAATGGCAGCTGTGTTGGTGTCTAGATAAGGGGCAGGCTTATAAAGGACAATGGCACGTGTTATCACCGACGGGTATAGAAGATAGAGTATAAAGGCCTGTGGAAGCTGTGTGAGGTGGGTAGAAAGCACGCGATTATTGCATCCCTCTCTCGTCATGGTCAGGCTGCAAGGATTCTCATTACACTCTTAATCTGCACAGATGTTACATGGGCTTAACCCTTCTGCGATCAAACGCATCCATCCGTAATGGTGCCAGTCCTGTGCTGTGATATACCCGGAGTATAAAATGTGCTGACGGTGGCTCCGTATGATCCGCACACCAGGGATCCTGACACTTTTTTTTTTTTTCTACAAGGGAGAATTATTTCCTTTGGAGTTACAAAACCGCAGTGGAAGGTTTCCCAGAGTACAATGTATGAATGCAGAGCAATAGGAGAGCAGTCTGTCTGAGGATTAGATCTCGTCTCAGACTAAATCAAAGGCTTTTCACCGCAGGGGGGCTCTCCAAAATATACATCACAGACTGCCAGACGGGGGAGCTGCACTTCCAACCACAAGGAGGCGCTGCGACAGTGAAGATGAGATTAAACAAAGCTCCACCCACTAAAGACTCATTTACACGGACGCAGAGTATCTCTGCACCTGGGAGTGACAGGCGTTTGCCTACAGCCTCCTGTACAATCAATGACAGGCTGCTGCTGTACGCTGGTTACTGCACACCCGAACGTTATCTCGTGTACAGGGTCTGATGAGTGGTCCTGGACACAGTCCATCTATCTCTCTTTATGTATCCAAACAAATGTGAAGGTACCAGCGTACAGCCACAGCCTGTCACTGATTGTACAGGCGGCTTTATGCAAACATCTGTCACTCCCAGGCGCAGAAATGCACTCGTTTTTCTCGTGTACAGCTTTCTGCTCCTGTGTGAACAAGCTCTAAGCCCTTGTTCACATTGGAGAAACTTGTCAGGTCAAAATCGTATGACGAAGTCGCACGCTATTGTTGGCAATGGGCATCTTCAAATCAGTGCGACGCCGACTTTGCAGTGCCGCATTGATTTGAAACCGTAATTCCTGCACTACTTTTGGGGATTTTGGGTGCAACTTGTATAGAAATCTGTACATGAAGCCACACCGACGTCTTCAAAGTTGCACTGACTTGCGGCTTTGAAATTATGCTATTTCAGGTGAAGTTGCACGATTTCAAAGCCGCATTCAATGTGAACGAGGGCTTAAAGGATAACTTCAGGATGAAATATATACAGTGCTGCAATTCTAGATGAACTATGCTGTTCATGGCGATTAACCCTTTTCCTGCAAGGCCTGGCGCTCCACTTTTAAAAACTCAGGTGACCAGACCATTTGTGAAATTTTACATTTTTTATTTTCCACTTACAGCTTTCAGAGTTTGTTAAAGACCCCCCCCCCCCCCATAACTTACATTTACTGCATAGGAAAGCATAGGACCCGTAGAATGAAAATAAGCTGCTACTGATTTTTTAGGCCCTGTGATGTTTGCGCAAATGTTTATCAAAAATATATTTTCACTAAAAATACACTAAAATACCAAAATCATTATTAGACAAGAATACAGCAAAACACACAAAATTCCTGCTAAATTCCTGCTAAACATAAAAGTCAAAATTGTATTGAGATAATAACCATTTGTAGAGTTTAAATTGCGCCTTTTTGGGAAATGAAAACTGAAGGCACATAAATTTGTGAATAAGCAATTTAGTCTAAAAATCTAGGTGTTATTTTTCACCTACAGTTATTAGGAGTTTGTAAAAGACCCCAAAGCATACATTTTCTGAAAGCAAGTGACCGGTGTACAATGAAAAAAAAAAAAAAATCACTATTCTGACCAAAAATACACTAAAATCATGATTAGTGGACACAAACACAGCAAAACATAAAATTTATTGCTATATTCCTACTATGGCCTTGTTCATTAAAGTGTATCCGTGCATCCCTGGGCAGACATCCCATTCATGTCAATTGGGATACAATGACTGCACAGACACAGCCGCAGATCCCAATCTGATATCCATGCGTGTGTGGGTGTACAGACCTGAATGCAGACAGTGTACAAATGAAGTGTTTGAAGTTCCAGGACCTCTTAAAAATTTGGAGGTTCTAACCCATTCTAAAACAAGAACAATTAGGCTATAGATTCACTTTACAAAGTAATGTTACCCCTTATTAGTGCAGTAAAAAGGCACAAATCACCCAAATGCTGCACAGAATAAAGAACATGGAGGTTAAACATTGGCACACATATTTCGTCTGTGAATTTAACGGACTGGCCTGAGTCCAGCTTCAACAGAATTTCACCTAGTGCTGAACTTCTTTTTTCAGCCTTTCCTAGTGTTTCTTTAAAATTACCAAATGGGGGGGGGGGGGGGGGTAGTCCTTTATTGAGAAATGACCACACCCATATTTCTTTATTAAAGGTTACATTCAAGTGGAATTTTACTAAAAAAGCTGGTTTACTCCCCCCCCCCCCCCAGCTTGTACCAAAGTTACGGGCTCCCACTTCTGCAATCCTCACCTAAGAGAGGACGCCACCATTTGCCCCCCCCCCCCCCACCACCACCACCCCCCCCCTTCCTGTCCTGCGACAAGTCATGTCCCAGGAACCTGCAGGACCATTCAAAGGTGCTGTACGAGCTCAGGCATGCTCAGTGGGGAGCCATCTGTGGTTCCTCCGGAAGCCGCCACCCATATCAGAGATAGCAGTGCCAGGGACCAGCAGCAGTAAGAACTGACTGCAGAAAAGACCGCGCTGTACTCCAAGCACTGGTAAGTACCTGATTTGTAAAAGTATTTATAGCTGCTGACTAACAACAACTGAAGCATCTCTTTAAAACTAATAATGGTGGTTATATGACTATATAACGAAAAAAAAATTAAAAGACCAATTGTGGTAAATGAAAAATGGTGGTGTGATGGGAGAATGCAAATCAACTTTAAAGGCGCTATAAACCTCTGAAATGCAAAATAAAGAAAGCACATCCTTCCATAGTGTGTACTTGCCTCAATCCAAAGCATGTAGTACTAGTATGTTTCTGGCTACTCTCTCCTTCCTCTATCTGCAAGAGTCACTTCTGACTTAAGTGGACACCAGGCAATCCCGGGAGACAGTCTCTCCCCCTCCCCCACCACACAGCAAGTGAATGACAGCCTTGGCTGTGCAGGTTTCCTAATGAGACTGTGTAAATCAGGGGTCTTCAAACTGCGGCCCTCCAGGTGTTCAGGAACTACAATTCCCATCATGTCTAGTCATGTCTGTGAATGTCAGAGTTTTACAATGCCTCATGGGATGTGTAGTTCTGCAACAGCTGGAGGGCCGTAGTTTGAGGATCCCTGGTGTAGAGGGTGTGTCCATTCCCTCCACTCAGGTCTCAGATTACACTCTGTGCGATGAAGTGTGTGACATCAGAACCATGCTCCTTGCCTTCTGGAAGCCCAGAAATACCCTTTGATCTGTGTGCTGTACAGGAGAGAGGGTTGCAGATAAAAATATACAACTTATGTAGGGGGATTTGTCTCACATCTGTATCAACTGAGGCCAGTAACTTCACTGGGTATATATACATTGGTTTACAACCATTTTAACTAGAGCACAAGGTTCCAGAACAAAGCTACATGCGCTACAGTACCATGCTGCTGAAAGCAGATGTGTAGTCACCCCAATAAAGTTCTAAATACTTTGGCCATCAGAAACCTATAGACAGCCCATGTAGTGTGGCATTAGCAGTTAGAACAGTCCAGGCACAGACATGCCCCAATCTCACCTACAGCAATTTTACATTTGCAGACCATGAAGAGGGCGGAGCATGTTTTCCTAAATCCCCCCCCCCCCCCCACGACCACAGCAGTATAACCTTGCTTTATCCAGACAGTTCAGAAGGAGCCAGTTCATGAACAGAAACAAAAGCCAGTAAAAAAAAAAACACAGCTGCAGTAGATGGCATTTTTTTTTTATAGGGGGTATTCAGCCTTAAAGTGGTTGTAAAGTCTTAGACCCCTTTCACACTGAGCCGCCCCGGGCATCGGCAGTAAAGTGGCGCTATTTTTTGGGCCCCTTTACCGTCGCTATACGGTTAAATCCGCCGCAAAACGCCGCTGCAGCGGTGCTTTGCCAGAGATATAGCAGCGCTGCCCCATTGTTTTAAATGGTCAGGAACGGTGTAATCACAGCTCCCCCACCACTGCAAAGAAGCTGCTAGCAGGACTTTTTGTGACATCCTGCCAGCGCAGCGCCCAGGGTTTGCGGCTGAGGCTTTTTTTCAGGTGCTATTTTTAGCCTGAAAAACGCCTCAGTGTGAAAGGGGTCTTAAGGTTTTTCACTTTAATGCATTCTATGTCCCGCTGTCTGTGCCAACAGACGCAGCAGCGGGACTCGTAAGCGAGCCCGCAAGGTTGCCCCCATGGAAAGCGGCAACCTGTGGAGGCACCCAATGAAGAGGAGGGGCTTAGAGCGCCAGCAGGGAACACCCCAGAAGAAGAGGATAGGGGCGGGTCTGTGCAAAACGATTGCACAGAGCAGGTGAGTATATAGGGTTGTTATTTTTATTAAAAAAACTATTAAACAACACAAGGGTTTACAAACTTTTTAAAGCATGTTTTATACGGCTTAGTAGATGTCCTCTTACTAAAAATGCTAACTGCTTGGCCGTGTCTGGTCACGGACTGTAAATATGAATTCCATTAACACGTTTCAGAAACATCAAAATTGTTCCATTTCAGTAAGCCAAAGCATCAGCATGGCCAGTCTTTACCTTGAATAGGATTATAATAGATTTTGGCCACAAGAGGGGGTCATATAACCTGCATGCCTTGGCTCACACAACGGCTGCTACTGGGCACTGAAGGGAACATTGAGCCAAGGTGCAGGGTGGTCCTGACAGCCTCTTCCAATAAAGTGCACTGAGCTAAATGGCATCCAACAGGAGCATGCAAAAGGACAGCGTCCAACAATTTATATTGAAAGCAGCGGCTCACACGGTGTGCCAAGAAGATGGTCTGATCCAGCAGTGGGCAAATTAGAAGATAGAGAAGGTTTACTTAGAATGGAAAAAAAATAATAAAAAGAAGTTCACATTCAGATGTCATGGTCGAGGTGCACATATATGAGGTGCATATATATATGATTATGAAAAGTTGGGGTTGTTGTGGAAACAAGCCTTGGTGATAAAGCATCAGTGAAAGCACCTTTTTCCCAGAATAGCTCTTACAGGAGTGAATTTCTCTTCCTAGGGGTAGATTTCCTCTCACTTCCTGTTGTCTCCCTCCGTTTGTAAGTCGGATGTTTGTAACTAGGGGACTGCATGCATGTATGTATGTATATATATACATATACACACACACACACATACATATACACACACACACATATATACATCCTACATGCCTTGCAGGCCACTGTACACCCTCAGCCTTTAATCACTTCAGCCCCGGAAGGACTTACCCCAATAACCAGGTCATTTTTTGCGATGCGGCACTGCGTCTCTGACAATTGCGCGGTCGCACAACGCTGTACCCAAACAAAATGTATGTTTTTATTCCCACATATAGAGCTTTCTTTTGGTGGTATTTGATCACCTATGCGGTTTAAATTTTTTTGCGCTATAAAACAAAAGACCGACAATTTTTTTTGGGGGGGATTTTTTTTTTTACATTCTGCTATAATACATATCCAAAAAAAAAAAAATTATAAACACAAAATCTATACATTTAGACCAATAAGTATTCTGCTACTTTTTTTTACAAAAAAAAAAATGCAATAAGCGTATATTGATTATGGTTTGCGCAAAAGTTATAGCGTCTACAAAATAGGGGATAGAGTTAGGGACTTTTAATTGTTTTTACTAGTAATGGCAGCGATCTGAGATTTTTTGCGGGACTGCAACATTTCGGCAGACAAATCTGACCCCAAGTGACACTTTTTGGGGTCCAATGACACTACTACAGGGATCAGTGCTAAAAAAAAAAAAAAAAAAAAAAAACTGTCATACTCATCTACTGTGTGTAATAGTTTTGCACAAAGCAGCCCTGATCCTCTTCTCAGGTCCCCCACCGCCACAAGTTGTTTGCTATGGGGGCTCTTGAGCCGCTGCTCTTCACACATGGAGTGTCTGAGCCCCCCCCCCCTCTCCATTGGCTCACTGGCTGTGATTGACAGTAGTGGGAGCCATTGGCTCTCACTGCTGTCTTAGCCAATGAGAAGGAAGAGCAGCTGCTCTTGTGCACATTGCTGGATCAAGATGGGGCTCAGCTAAGTATTCAGGAGGCTGGGGAAGCTACAGCACACATAGAATACACAAAGGTAAAAAGCCTTCACAACCACTTTCACAAAAGAAGATACATTCCAAATGAATAATTCTGCTGCCAAAAAGAATGTGTGCTGTAAATTACCTCCAGCATTGCTCCTTTTACTTCTTGCTGGAGGGCCACCATTGTGTTAACACCCAGAGCCTTCACTTCCTTATTGGAAACTCTCCCCCTCTCCATAGTCTTAAAAACTATAGGTCACATTCTTCAAATAAAATATGCACATTTCTGGCCTTGATCATATATCTTGGCTCAAACAGAGAGGAAGACTGACAGAAGCTTTACAGTGCTGCATTTCATGGATCTGCTTGAAGGGAAAAGGAGAGGAGAGATCATCAGGGAGAGAACATAAAAAGGCACCATCCTTGTAAGTTTAAGGCAGAAGTCTTGCTTCTGCCTTAAACTGGGTGGACATCATATGACGGCCTCCCAGAACGACCGCTAGGACACAGCACGACCCCGATCTGTGTAAAGAGCCGCGGCTCTTTAACCATGTGATCGGCTGTGTCCAATCACAGCTGGTCACATGTAAACACGGAGATGCCGGTAATCCGCGCTCCTCGCCTCACACTGTTAGAGTGTGAGGAGAGGAGAGCCGATCAGCGACATCTCCTCACAGGGGACAGCTAGGTATGTAATCAGGGTAATGATCATCAGTGCCCTGATTACAATTAAGTGCCCACCAGTGCCAGCAATGATTGCCCACCACTGCCAGCAATCAGTGCAAACCAGTGCCCACAGGTGCCATCAGTGGCCATTAGTGATGCCATTTAGTGCTGGCTATCAGTGCCGTCCATCTGCACCACCTATCAGTGCCCATAAGTGCGGCATATTCGTGCCTCCTCATCAGCACCCATCAGTGAAGGAGAAAAATTACTTATTTACTAAATGTACTGACAGAAACTAAGAAATTCAAAATTGTTTTTTTTCTTTTTAGGAAAAAAATAAAAAACCCAGGAGTGATTAAATACCACCAAAAGAAAGCTCCTACTTGTGTGAAGAAAATGACAACAATTTCACATGGTTATAGTGTAGCATGACCACGCAATTGTCATACAAATTGTGACAGCGCTGAAAGCTGAAAAATGGCCTGGGCAGGAAGGGGGTGCAAGTGCCCGGTATTGAGGTGGTTAAAGTAAAGCCGCAAAGGGAGGTCTTCAGTAGACTCCGCTAAACCGTTCAGATAAATTTCCTCCTTTGTAGACCCCCAAAACCTAATGCTGGCCATTCTATGAATTTTGTCTGGTTTCTGATAAACAGGCCAAATTTAATCAAGTGTGTGTGTGTGGCCCTGTTGCCACCCTCCCACCCAAATATTCCGCAACTGAAAAATTGATGAAGCGAATAACAATACTATTGGCCGATCACTGGTCACATCTAATCAGGTGCATCCCCTGTTCTATAGATCAATAAGTACCCATAGCCAGGGCTACCACCTCAGGACGATCAATACTATAAGCACTGAGGGAACTGCATCCAATATGTGTGCTCACAGAGCGTAAATGTTTATTTATTTTTTTTTACATCTCCACTACATACGTACAATGCAGATCTAAACTACAGGATAGAAGAGCTCTGCAACCTACTACCAAGTCCCCATCAAAGCATCACAACCATGTTTAAAGTGACACTGTTAACACCATGTAGAACAATTTTCATCTATATATAAACCAGCATCCTACTGAAGCTGCAGCAGCTGTTGCTGAAATAGTACGCAGGCACACAGCCTACACATCCATATGAAAAGCAACATTAAAGTGCACGGACCATTAAAATGTAGACTGATCCAATGCAATAATTCCTTAAAAGATTTAAACGTCAAGATGGTAAAAACACTGCTCCAATCTTTTCGTGCAAACCCCCCCCCCCAAAAAAAACCTGTCAGCTCCAGTCGGAGCCGCTGTACTAACCATGTAAAGTTAGTTCAGCGACCTCCCCTGCTGACCGTCCCCCGTCAGAGCTCTCCGATCAGCTCTGCCATTGGCTGAGAGCTCTGATGGGGAGCCGGTCGGCTGCTGGCTTTCCAGCATGCTTGTTGCACAGAAGCTGGCAGACCAACATACACAAAGGCAGAATGTTGGACGTTTTTTTTTTTTTTTTACACGACATTCTATACTGGGCTTAAAGTGGGGTTCCACCCAAAAAACAAAAATACCTGGAAAAATTTAAAAAACAAAAAAACATTTGGATATTTTTTTTTTTTCACTTACCTCTAAATGCCTGTTGCTAGGTGGTCCCTCGTAGTCTGCCTGTTCCTTTGCCTGGGCTGGTGACATCACTTCCCCCCCTCGGCACAGGAAGGGCTCGGCTCTGCTCCCTCCCTCCTGTCAATCATCTGGGACCCATTACAGGTCCCAGGTGATTGAGCAACCAATCACGGCGCGCGGCGCCGCTCGCGCATGCGCAGTGGGTGCCAGGCTGTGAAGCCACAGCCCGGCGCCCACAGTTGAAATGCCGGCGCCGACGAGCGGAGGGGGGGGGGGGGGGGGTGATGAGCGGGGCTTCGATCCCCCGCATCGCTGGACCCAGGGACAGGCAAGTGTCCAATTAAAAGTCAGCAGCTGCAGTATTTGTAGCTGCTGACTTTTAATTTTTTTTATTTTTTTTGACGGCCCCCCTGGGTGGAACTCCTCTTTAAGCTAAATTCAAATTCCCTGACTTTAGTGAATGAGGTGAAGTTGTGATCAACTTACATTTATCTTATCTTATGCAAGCAAACATCTAGCACATGATTGGGTGTTCTTTGCAGAAGTGAACCTTTGCTTTGTTTCATCCCCTTTACTAAGATAAATGAAAATGCTCTCCTTTTAGTAAATCAAACTCATGTGTATCTAAGCAATTCATGACTAAGACCCTACTAATACACTACAAGCCCACTAAAATGGCGCCTTTAATGCTGCATCTGCAAGCATAAGGAAATTAGACAAAAAAGTATCAAGATTAATGTATCTGTAGAGGACTAAAATAATACGGACTAAAATAATACACACCAAAAAGTGCACAAACCCATGCTTAAAAGGGTACTCCAC
The DNA here is from genome assembly GCA_037952835.1 of Lithobates septentrionalis. Classification (NCBI taxonomy): domain Eukaryota; kingdom Metazoa; phylum Chordata; class Amphibia; order Anura; family Ranidae; genus Lithobates; species Lithobates septentrionalis. The sequence continues at coordinate 3,462,116 of JBBDGP010000990.1, read as the reverse complement.
TCCCCCCATGTTTTTATACCCACTTACCTCCAGTGCTCTTCAAAGCGCAGTCACCCGCACAACAAATTTGGTGTTTTCCCACTGCAATCCACTATCCACTCTGGGTGATGGCGCTCCAGACCCGCCCCTTGGCTGCCCTCTGTGCCAATCCTGCAGCCTCCTGGGAGATTTGATGCAAGGAGGTTGCAGGACCAGGTACACATCATTCTGGCCTAGGCCATTTGCTGAACAAGGGACATCACTTGAACCCCCTGATCCATGCTACACAGCACAGATGTCAGCTAAATACCCAACAGCAACCACATCAGACTGCATGCAGCCACTGTCCAGCACAGACGTTTCCGCCAGTTCCAGGTGCTGCCAACAAGGCACCTTTTTCTAGAACAAAACTGGGAAGAATAAAGCAGTAGTAAATGGCAAAAAATAAATAAATTGGCCCCTGCAGGACGTTATAATGTGCTAGTATGCATTGTACACTAGCACATTATGACAGATTTCCCTTTAAGTGTTACTAAACCCAGTAATATGAAAATAGTTCATCCGCCCCCCCACAGCCTATAAATCTTTTTACATTAAAATCCTGCCACTATATACCTTCTTGCCTGATCTGTATACCACGGTCACATGATAAACTGCAGGGTTTGCCCGAGTGCTGAGTGTTCAGGTAGGAGGAGATTTCCACTACAGCCTGTGTCCTCATGCTGTTATGGGAGGCGGATCATCCATGAATCAAGATGTGACATCCCACCCACTGTGTTCTTTTTTAGTTACTGGAACAGGAGGAGGGGGGAGGGACTGGGCTGTCATTTAGGATCTGTATACACATGCAAATATGTGAGGTCAATACAATATGACCTGAAAAGCTCAGCTCAAGGAAATGTTCTCTCCAGCAATAGAGACCAAACTGAGCATGTGCAGCTTTACTACCCTCACTGTGTCTTATCTGGCCTTTCCAAGAGACCCTGGGGGGAGGGGGGAATGTTTGCATAGAGGATCAAGGAGCCTTTGATCACAATGCGGAGGATTAACCCCTTACGTTCCACAGCGAGTATAACAAGCATGCTATTCTGCATATAGACAGATTTTACTGCTGTGGGTTTAGTAACACTTTAAAACGAAGCCCTCCAGCGGTGCGCTGTCAGTGCTGCCGGAGCTTCCATCTTCACCCGATCTTTTCAGGTTTGCAGGCTTCGGCCGTTTGATTGGCCAAACCAGCAACGATGTCACTTCTGCGCATATGCATGGGAGTTCTGAATGGATGGCATGCGCCAGTGACGTCACTGGCTGCTACTAAAGTATCTCTGAACGGTGCAGGTTTAGTAAATATTTACTGTACCTACAGGTAGACCTCATTATAGGCTCACCTGTAGGCACAAATCATAAAAGCGGACTCTACCACCACTATAAAGGAGGAACCGTCTAAAAAATATTCTCTTATATGGCCAGCTTCAATTTCCTGAATGGCAACAAGCTAAATGAGCAATGTAGATGTGTGTACATGGACAACAAAATACTAGTAAAAACAGATTTTTGCAGGTGATCGATTGGCTGAATACAACAGCCCTCATTAAGGCCCCTTTCACACTGCCACGACTTGAAAGTCACCCTATTTCAGGGAATGCCTGTGTAAACTTGAGGTCTATGGACCTCAACTCGCATCAAAGTCGGACCAAAGTAGTACAGGGACCACTTTATGAATGGTACTCATTGGAAATCATGGGGTACGACCCGTCATGCCACTTTGCAGTCCCAAGTTGCAGGACAAGTGGCACAAGTGTGAAAGGGGCCTTATGAAGGATTCTGAAGATAAAGTTGTCCCAGACATTCGAGATTGCTGATAACAACCAATGAGTTGGCTGCATTGGTCACCCAATCACAGTTTCTGCATTTGACACCTAAGGCGAAGATCTGACTAGATTATATGGAGTAAACCAGCTCTATACTTGTTCGTGTTTTCTTCTACTGTCAAGGAACGAAAATCTTCTCCAGATCCTAAGTGGCTAATGTATCTTCTATTCAATAGTCCACCTATGGCTCTAGAAGAGGTGAGTTCAGTTCTACCATGAGACAATAAGTCCCTTTATTTCACGCACCAATACTGCAATGGCAGCCCAGTCAGATAACTTGCATTGGACACATCCCGGCACAGAACCGTCTATAGATGGAGTAAACTGGCTCTATACACATTTGGGTTTTTTCTACTGTCAAGGAAAGTAAAATTCTCCCCAGATCCAAGACTTGATTAGGTGGCTTTTGGATTCACGTGCAGATGTAGAAGAGCTCAGTTCAGTTCTATGTGGACACAATATGATAAGAGCACAATTACGGAGCAGGCAGAGCCAGAGAATACACAGTAGCCCCTTCTAACCTTGCCCTGAAACCCTTCCAGTCTCATCGAAGGTTGTGGGAATATCTTGGTAAAAGGGGGGGGGGGGGGGGGGGAGGGGAGTGAGAATTAGGTCGCTGGAAGCCTGGAACTGGATAGGAAGCAGATGGAGAAGGAGTAACAGAGACATTGACATTACACGACATAAATGCACTTCCAACTGCGGCATGCTGCATTTCTTCCTTCTTCCACCAGACTTGCTTAGGCAGCTATTTATCACGCTGGAGAACGTAATAAGGACACAGGCAGCAACTGTGCAGATCCGTAATTGGATGTCTACAACGAAGCCAAGCTAGAACCATCAACCAGGCATATAAATGGCCCCTTGCTTCTGCCTCATCAATGTCCAATTAAATACAGGTAACCTTTCGCTAAAAACACCTACACATGCCACAGACTATTAGAAAGAACAAAGAATAGATACGATCTGAAGAGAGCCTGCTAGCTTGACTTAAACATTCCATTTCTACAACAGCATTTGGGGGGGGAACCTGAAACAAGTTAAGGCAAAATATAAGCAGATTAAACTTCAGCTTCAAATTATACCCTGGCGTCATAACTCTCAGCCAATAACATGTCTTCTTTATATACATCAAAGATCTCAAATCTGCCTTCATATCCCCTGTCATTCTCTGCACTGCAGCACTGGTCCTTCAGCTCGAGGAGGAGCAGCACTAGGAGCCAATCAGACTCTGCTGTTTGCCCATGTGCAGCCAGGAGGAAGAAGCATGGTGACTCTACTTCTGCTCCTTGATAGTCCAATCATAACACTGGGAACACTACTGTAGTCTTCAACTCCAACAGAGAAAATATAGGGTTACCCTCATGGCTGAGGTGTAGAAATCACAAGAGTGGCTGGACAGAATAACCCAATCCTTAAACCGTCCACATGCCTGTTCAAACTGTGCATTTAGCTGTCTGGCTAGAGTTCAGGTTTAAATGCTTCCGTCTCATATGCGGAGCTAGGCCACTTCAGTGCACTTGTAGGCATGTTTTTTAAATACCCCAAAATATTTTTTAAACGTCAACGTAAAGTTAATGCATTTAGACCCCTTTCACACTGGGGCGGTTTGCAGGCGTTATTGTGCTAAAAATACCGCCTGCACACCGCCCCTAAACAACCTCCGCTGTTTGTTCAGTGTGAAAGCCCCGAGGGCTTTCACACTGAAGCGGTGCGCTGACAGGACGGTGAAAAAAAGTCCTGCAAACCGCTTCTTTGGAGCGGGGAAGGAGCGGTGTATTCACTGCTCTTGCCCATTGAAATCAATGGGACAGCGCGGCTATACCGCGGCTATAGCCGCGCTGTACGAGGGATTTTAACCCTTTTTCGGCCGCCAGCGGGGGGTAAAACCGCACCGCTAGCGGCCGAATACAGCAGCGCTAAAAATATCGCTGTTGTACCGCTGACGCCCCCACCGCCCCAGTGTGAAAGGGGCCTTACTATAGCAAGAGGATACGCACACACTGCAAATCAAGCTTTTGAAAGCTGAAATGAATGTGACCAAAGAGTTAATTTTTTTTTTTTTTTTTTTACAGAACGGTTCTGTTACGGCGGACTTTATACACAGACCTTTCAATAATGGCCTCAAGACCTACTTTAGTATTTTCCTTAAAGCTCACCTCTGGCCAGGGTGCTGATCCACCAAAGTCTACATCCCCCCCACCACACTCCCCTCTAGATAATATATTTTAAAATGATAAAAAAACCTACACTAAAATCTCTGAATACTTACCTGGATCCATGATTATGTGACATGCCAGGTCCAAAGTCTTCTAGATCAAGAAAAACAGATGAAAAAATACCGCTTTCAAAGCGATCGTACGATAATCTGATCAATGCTACATAGCTTTTCGAGAGCCGGTCACAACAGTTCATCTGATATAATCCGAATAGACAAAAAAAAAATGTTCTCGTACAATACCAGATCGTACGATTTCCATTTAATCAGTACAGTTTTCGTCCAAAAATACAATACAAATACATTACAATACATGACATCACTTCTGAATTTTTGTTCTGTTGTACAAGAATTTTCGTAACTTCAGTAAACTCTTCATTATTTCGATATGAGCTTAGCATGCAAGAAAAAAAAACAAAAAAAAAAACGGATGATCATTTGTCCGATAATCTCAGTGTGTACCAGGCATTAGACATTTCCTTTTGGTTGGCCATCAGCAGGGTACTTAGGATGTCACAAGAGGGGCAGCAAAAAGACTGGATAGATAAGCGGCACACTGCTATTTTTTTCCCCTTTTTAAATTAGAATAAGGTTTATTAGAAAAAAAACCGACAATCCAGGACATGTTAATACAGAATAGTTTGCTCAACATAAAAAAAAAAAACAATAAATGTATAATTAATATATATATATATATATATATATATATATATATATATATATATATATATACACATATATATATATACACATACATACATACATACACACACACATATACACACATACATACACACATATATACATATTATATATATTATATACACATATACACACACACAATCATTGACTCAATGTCCCCAGTAGATCGACATCTGTACAACCTCCCTGCCCATACATGGATTGAAATTTTCAATCCATGTACTGTATGGCTGGCTTTAAGGAAGATGGAACTTGGACTGTTTAAGCAAAAAAAATAAAAAATATGCAGTGGTGAATGGTGGGAGCAGGTGAAGGAGTAGCAGCCAACTGATGAGGTCATCTGAGCTCTCCCCTCCAATCAGCAAGCTCCATTTGTTAAATTCTCTAATTGGCTGCCCCCCTCCTCCCAGTCTGAATGCAAATGGGGTTTCTTTAAAAACAAACCTACACACAGGATCAGTTATTACTTAATTTGATTAATAAATAAACCAGATTTTTTTATAGATCTGTCTACAATTGCTCTGCAAGTGAGGTATGGTTTTACAGAGCTCCAAAATCTATCAACAAGTAACCGGTTTGTCCAGATCATTATCACACACAAAGGACTCAAAACAATTTGTGGCTTTCACCTACTGATGCATGCATCTACTGCGTAGCACAAGCCTGGTGAATCCGTCAAAGTGGTAAATGGTTTATCTTGGCTGGCACGATCAATGGATCAATAACATGAATTTCCCATTGTCATGTCGTATGCACTCTTTTTTGCGGCTATTGTCAGGATACATTGCCCGATATCTGCATGGATCCCTGCCCCAACAAGGGGTAGGAGTCCTACCACTGGCATTGTCACCAAATAGCACTGAGCCAGTCATATGCCCAGGCAGCTTTGTTTTTCCTGGGCCAGGTAGATGAATGCATTTAAAGTGGCCATGACAGGGTTAAACCCCCCCCCTCCCCTCCTGGAATTCAAGGAATGACAAGGAACCCAATGATATTACTGGCTGGCATAGAGATGCAGGTTACCATGGCAGTAATGCCTGCCTCTCAGACACACAGTGGGCATGAATGCAGCAAGGAGATGAACCCCCTGAGCACATGTTACATTCACCAGCAGACATATACAGATTTTTAAGATATTTACAATAAAAGCTCAGCTTAGAGAGAGTACCGAGGCTGATCCTGTTCACCTGGAAATGCAAGTTCCCTGGCCATCTTGCTCACCGAACGGCTAAGTTGCTGATCGGAAAATATTACACGATTCTCCCATCCACACATTCAAGGTGGGTGTGAGAATCCTCCCCACTGGGTCATTGTATTCTAAACAGTGGGGACTCCCACACCTTTAGAATACACAGATCACTGCTGATGCCGATTGGCCATATGGGCTGATTAACCACTTGCCAACCGTACCATATACGAATGACAGATACAGCGCGGCCGGCTAGTTCTAGGAGGGCGTACAATGACATCCTCCTCTGAACGAGCTTCTCGCACGCATCCGGCTGTGTCCACGAGCGCTGGGTTCTCAGGACACCGCGTGTCACGGATCGGGGTAAAGGGCAAATTCCAGTGGCCCTTTGCCACGTGATCGCTTCGTCCAATGAAGGAATTGTGGGGAAAAAAAATATTACACGACAAAACTTGCCATGCCTCTTACTAAATATCTTGAAAGGTCTACTTTTCAAAAAGGGGTCATTTTGGGGGGCATTTGTAATTTCCTGTCTCAAGAAATGATAGGCCGTCGGTGCATCAGGTGTGATCAATTTTCAACGATTTGGTACCATAGCTTGTAGACCAACTTTCACACAGAACAAATAATTTACACCGATTTGGGTTATTTTTTACCAAAGATATGTAGCAGTATAAATTTTGGCCAAAATTTAGGCTACTTTCACACCGAGGTGCTTTACAGGCATTTAGCGCTAAAAATAGCGCCTGTAAAGCGTCCTGTCACTCCAATTTGAAAGCCTGAGTGCTTTCACACTGGAGCGGTGCACTAGCGGGACGTTAAAAAAAGTCCAGCAAGCAGCATCTTTGGGAGCGGTTTAGGAGCGGTGTATACGCCGCTCCTAAAATGCCCCTGCCCATTGAAAAGAATGGGCACCCCTGCTGAATCGCCTGTAAAGCGCAGCAGCGCTTTTCGGGCGCTATTACTCCCTTTTGGCCGCTAAAACTAGCGGCGCTTTACCGCCAGCGGTCTCACCACCCAGTGTAAAACTGGCATAATGAAGAATTACTAACTTATAACAGAAACAAACAAAGTCTTTATTTATAGCGCATAAAATAAAATACTCGGTGGCGATTAAATACCATTAAAAGAAAGCTCTGTGTGTAAAAAAGAAAAAAAAAAAAAAAAAAAAAATGGACAAATGGGTACAACGTTGCATGACCGCACAATTGTCATTCAAAGTGTGAGAGCGCTGAAAGCTGAAATCGGCCTGGTTAGGAAGGGGGTGTGGTTGTAAATATATATATATATATATACACATATACATATATACACACACACACACATACATACTATATGTACTATATTAAGGCTTACCTGTAGGTGCTGGAAATATCTCCTAAATCTCCACGGTTTAGGAGATATTTACAAAAAAGCTGTACGCCGATGTCTACGGCGCATTCGCACTTTAGAAAGGGCAGATCGTGCAGTTTCTAATAGAGGTCATGTCAGGACTGGCGGCTCCCACGCACATGCGCGGCGGGAGTGATGTCACGCAACTCCGAACAGTCACAGAGCCAGAGTTCGTGGCTTCGGAAGGAAGAGGGGTGAAGATGGACGCTCGCTGCTAGTGGGGACAGCGGTGACATTGCAGGATTCAGTTTCAGGTGACACTTAATGGGCTACTATGCATTATGCTTTGCAGGGAAATACAGAGGAAGTAAAACACACCAGGGTTTACTTCCTCTTTAAAGTGGTGTTCCGGCCGAAATTATACTTTTTAAATAAAAATACCCCTATAATACACAAACTTAATGTATTCTAGGAAAGTTAGTCTGTAAACTAAGGTCTGTTTTGTTAGTTTATAGCAGTAGTTTGTTATTTTATAAACTTACAGCAGGCCGTGGCCATCTTAAGTGTGGGCATCTGAAGCCAGACTATTTCTTCCTGCATCTCATCCTTGCAGATCTCGCACATGCTCAGTGCAGCACAAGCATTGTAATAGGTTTCAGGTCAGGTTTCTATAGCAACGGCAGTTTCAGAGGAAATTGCCGCCCCTTCCCAGAAGGCATTGCAAACAGGAAATGATGCGATGGGCCGCGGCCAGGCAGGAGGAAGTGAAAAATGAATACAGCAGATATACAGTAGGTGCTGAGAAAAAAAATAAAAAAATATCCAATTTGTTTACAGTGCACAGTTTAGTGAGGGGTGCTAAAGAGTTGTAAAAGTGGGTGGAACTCCACTTTAAGTGCCCAGTGGGCAAGTGGTTAAAGCAAAATTTTCAAACAAGCCCATTCATGAGAAGTCGATTGTTAGATCAACATCTCATGAATGAATGGTCATAGATGGATCACAATTTGGCCAGTCTCTGTTGAACCGGTCAAACGTCTATGCATCTTTGGCCAGCTTAGTACGCTTGGCCACTGCGCTGCTCATGCACCACCACATGCAGGAAAGGAATCTGATTACATTCAGAATTCTCCTAAACTGCATGCTGGGTAATAGCCAGCAACTCCTACTAAGAGTGGAGAAAACAAAAATGAATGCGTTTCCCTTGCAGGCGTTTGCAAGACAACAGATCAATAGCCTCCTAGCTCACATATATATCACTGTGGCTCTGGCCATACTCTTCAGGCCCTTGCCTGTCTCCTACGGTACAGAGTCAGACTATCCTTTCACAAGCACACGGCCCACACATTTAGCAGCCCTTTGCTGCCCTAACTTGCCCTTTCTCCTAGGTGGAGCCCCCCCTGACTCCTGGGCCTCGACCTCCTCGGTCTGCCGGGGTAGAACTATAGTCAGATCTCTCAAAAAAAAAAAAAGCCCAGCACACAACCGCTAAGATCAGCGTACTGGTAGTTCCCAAAACCAGGACCCAGGATTGGAAATGTCATCCCTCCCAGATCACTATGAAATCTCTGGGCTTCAGGCACTTAAAAATGGTGAGAAACTAAAAAGCTGGTTACCTGTGAATGACAAAAGCCCCCTGGCTGGAGCCCCTCGACCCGCCTGGGTGAGAATCCTGGTAATACATGCTCTTTTTACCCCGAGGCAGCAACTTTTTTTTAACACAACAAAAATTCCCAATAAATAAGGTACTTGAAAAGCATGAAGTGCATCCATCAAGTGCAAAGAGGTGAACAAGAACTGAAAAGCTTTAGTAGAGAAAAAAGCAAGCAGAAAAAGAAAAAAAAGTGCATTGTTTAACCACTTCCATGCCGGGCCTCTGGCACTCCTCTCCTACATGTAATTTTTTTTTTTTTGTGCTAGAAAATTACTCAGAACTCCCAAACATTATATATGTTTTTTTTAGCAGACACCCTAGGGAATAGAATGGCGGTCATTGCAACTTTTTATGTCGCACTGTATTTGCGCAACAATTTTTCAAATGCGTTTTTTTTTTTAAACAACCAGTTTCATGAAATGTGGTTTGAACGGCATTTACATATGTGGGTGGGACTTGCGTGTGCGTTTGCTTCTGTGCGCGAGCACACGGGGATGCTTTAAATTTATTTTATTTTTTTAAGTTTATTTTCTTTTATTTTAACAATTTCTCTTTACATTTTTTTTTTTGATCATTTTTATTCCTATTATGTAAACAAACCTTGTAATAGGAATAGCACGTGACAGGTCCTCTGTATGGAGAGATGTGGGGTCTACAAGACATCTCTCCTCCAGGCTAGAAAGCATGAGAGAAAAAAAAAACTAAATCCCATGCTTTCCAGCCGCGATTGCGGCTTAGTTTACAACTGCGGCCCAGGCCTCCAACGGTCATAGAGAGGACTAGTGACCATCTGGTCACCGGAAATCTCTATGCTCTTCATCCGGCAGCTTCGGATTTTTTCTCCGGGTCCCCGATGGCACGGGAGAGCCTGAAGAAGCACCGGAGGGTGGCGGGAGATGTCCCGTCCCGTCGCCTGTAAGAACGATCAAGCGCCGGAACTGCCGCTATGATCCTTCTTACGGTGCACAGAATCGCCGGCTCTAAAAGATGTTACCTGAATGATGTCTGTAGCTGCAGGCATCGTTCAGATATCCCCACTGAAACTCAAAGATGTAATATGACGTCCTTGGGCTGGAAGTGGTTAATGAGGGTCCTCAAGTGTTTTCAGCTTGTGAGTCACATCTCCACATTAACATGAGCAAGAGACAGCGGACGACACCCTAAAGAAAAGGCACATCCTTGGTGGGGGGGGGGGGGGGGGGGGGGGTGCAGGCCACACAATCTGAAGAAAGGCATTCTTAAAGGTGTAAGAAACCTCAGCCCTCCAGCTGTGGTGAAACTACAAGTCCCATTAGACATTGCAAGTCCCTGACAATCAGAAGCATGACTCTTAGAGGCAGAGGCATGATCAGCTGTGGTGAAACTACAAATCCCATCATGCCTCAGCGGCTTGGCTCGGGTGCCCCCCATAGCAAGCTGCTTGCTGTGGGGGCACTCAGCAGGGGGGAGGGGCGAGGGAACCAAGTGGAGGATCTGGGCTGCTTTGTGCTAAAATCACTACACAGGGCAGGCAAAGTAGAACATGGTTTTTCTTTTGTTTTGTTTTAAAATAACAGATTTTATTATCACGTTAAACTTGCAAGGATAGTGTCTTATCTCATCTCCCTGATATTCTCTCCTTTCTCCATTACAGGCAGCCTGCGAACTTCAGCACTGTAGCTTCTGTCAGCCTTCCTCTCTAACTGAGCCAAGAGATACAATTATGGCTGGAAATGTACATATTTAAATTGAAGAAAGTGACAGTTTTGATACTCAGGAGAGCGGGAGAGTTTCCAACAAGGAAGTGACGGCTCTGGGCCTGCCTCCAGTAACAACAGACAGGCAATTTACAGCACACACCAATTTTGGTAGCCTAGTTGTTAATGTGGAATAGATGTTCTTTTGTCAAAATTGTTATCACACTGTTCTGGGTAAAGTTACGCTTTAACTTGCCAGGAAGGACCATAAAGCATGGCTACGCAACCAGGGTTCTGTGACATCCTGGGGTTCCTCCAAAGGTTGCCAAGGATCCTTTGAGCAATGAAGAGTTTCTAACTCTTAGTAATCACTCATATCAATGATCTTTTTAGCTGTGTGGCAGCTTTCCCATTGGTCAACCATGTGATCATCCTTCTCTCACTGATCATTATTATAAGATGTCCTTCTCCTATTGGTCACCATTGTAGGAGACAACTACACCAAATTACCAATATAAAGAAGGCACTTTTCCATTAGTCACCAATGTAAGGGGTAATAACATTTTCACTGATGCCATTCCCTTTCTGGCCATTATTTTTTTGTTCCATTTTAGAATGGTTATTGAAACAATTGTTTCTCAAAGAGCAGGGCAGTGCTCTGTCAAATATGCGAAATACATAAAAGTACAAAGAGTGTAGTGTATTAGTAGACTTACAACATGCTGACCACGCAAAAGCATAAAAATTTAAAGGGTCCGTCTGTATTAAGAAGTTTGAGAAAGGCTGTTCTACTTAAGTAAATCTCCCACCACAAACATAAATACCAATTACAAAAGTGATTTCAAAATGAAAAACCCAAATAAACTCCTATTAAACCTATAGTAAATCTGGAGCTACCCTCAGGGGTAAAAAAGGAGGGAGATGTGCAATACATGGTTATACTCGACAGATTTCTTTGTAAAGCTAGCCATACATGTGTATTTTTTTCCCTGTTCAGCTTGCGGCCAAAACTGCATGGAAGGACACATTTTCCAGTTATTGGACATTGACAGTCCGCTCACCAGCCGTCAAAATACTGTAACAGCAGCTGCATTGGATTGGACACAGCAGCTGTTCGGCTGACAATTTTCCATCCAGCTCCTTCAGGTTTTCAACTGAAGGGATGCTGGGCGGGAGGCAGCCAACCCAATAAGCAAATTTAGGACTGTTTATTAACCCCAGCCCTCCATTTAAGTGCACCTGGAGGGGCAGAGTGGACTGCCTGATCATGTGACCACCATGATCGACTGTCACAGTGGTCACATGATCAGGAGCCCGCCGCACTGGTTTCCAATCATTACTAGAGCCTAGGGCTGGGAAAAAATTCGATTTAAATCTTGAATCGAGATGAGAGGTCAAATCGATTCAAAATTTAAGCAAATCGATTTTTTTAGATTTTTTTTTTTTCACCGCGCCGGTCCCGAGGCGCTGCGGGCATGAGTTTTTAGGCGAGGCCGCGGCTTCGGCCTAGTCCGTGGCTACGGCCGGACGCCGCGGACTAGGCCGAAGCCGCGGCCTCGCCTAAAAACTCATGCCCGCAACGCCTCCGGACCGGCGCGGACACCGCGCCGGGCCTGAAGAGCTGCGGGCAAGGAGTTTTTAGGTGAGGCCGCGGCTTCGGCCTAGTCCGCTAAAAGCTCATGCCCGCAGCGCCTCGGGACCGGCGCGGTTTCCAAAAAAAAAAAAAATGGAATCGTGAATCGAGTTTTTTTTAAGAGAATCGAAGATTTTTTTTTTTTTTTAAGAAAATCTCCCAGCCCTACTAGAGACCAGGAACTATCTATGACAGCTCAGTCACTGTGCTGGGAGTACACAGTTAGCACGCTCCCAGCACAGAAACTTCATCCATTCATAGATACATCTGCGCAGCATTTGAGTGTTAATGCATGTGCAATGGCAAAGAGGGTGGGCGCCAGGAGGTTAGGAACCATCTAAAATTTGATCAGTGTATGGCTAACTTAAAGTGGTGGTGAAGGCAATATCATTTTTATCTACAGGTCAGCCTCTGTAGGTTAAATGAATATCTCCTAAATGTGCAGCAGCAGCCGGTGACGTCACTGGCACATGCGCTCTGAAGGAAAGGTATACCCGCGCTGTTCCTTCAGAGCCCTGTGCTGCGGCTGTGTGCATGAGTGACGTCATTGCAGCTCGTCCATTCGAACCTGGAAGGAAGACCAGGTAAAAGAATGAGAGAGCAGCCCAGGAAAAGGAAGAATGTTAGTGTGGGAATAGAGAGGGCGGCTAACTGGGTATGTAAATAGAGAGAACCGCGCTTAACCAACAAATGTACATATAACTAGCAGCAGCATATAGTGCGATCACACCAAATAAATAGTTCAAAAAAGGAAAGCTGCGCTCAAAATGGACAGTCTATGCAAATGACATCAAAAAGATTTTAAAATCCTTCCAGAATAAGCAGCACCGCCACAGTGTATTATGAAGCAGTAGTGACAATCCACCCTAGTAGTAAAACCTGCTTACCAGATGGCAAGCATAAAAGGGCAAGTGGCTATAGCCCAGCCAAGGCCTTTCAGCTTGCTGGCACTCCCGGTGTTCGTATGGGGGGGTAAAACTCCAGATTCAATTGCGTTGCCACATATCACCATCACGAAAGCCACGGATGACCCAGAAGGAAGAAGAACTCACCATAGTGTAAAATCTTTCTGGTATTTATTTTAAAACAAGTAGTAACTTACAGTTAAGTTAGTAAAATCGCGTGTACAAAGAGCCGGCCGGCATACAAACAAACGGAGCCCGTCCTCTACTCCGGAAGCGTGGTGACGTCAGTGCGTACCTTCCCAGATGCGTTTCGTCATCATCTGACGTTGTCAATGGGGAACGGGCCACGCAGCGACTCACCACCATATAAAGGGAGCCAAGCCTCGATCTGAACCCCGAGCATCAAGGCGCCATATTAAGTATGGGAAAAAATTCCCTTAACCTGCAGACGTCACGGAAGGGAGCGTGTCATTACATGCGTCCCTCCCAAGACAAGCAGCAACCTAACACAATTGAGCCCAACGTTGATACCAGCTACAACAGTGTAAGTGTAATATGAATGCTATGGAAAGCAAAAAACGAAAATAATAAAAATAAAATATAAAATATAAAAACCTGCTGCCATCCCATATTAAATAACAACTAATTAAAAATCCTCATACATTAACAGGAACGATCCTGTGCTAGGATAATGGTTGGAGGAAACCAATCTTAAGATCCGTATCCTCTTGCGAGATTATAATTATATATCTATACCCAAAGTGTGTGATTAGGTTGAAAAGCTTATACGGTGTGATATAAACTAGGACCAAAGGATAAAGAAAAAAAAGAAATATAATAGAGACTTGTCTGATTATCATGGGAATGTGGTTTTTGACTGGCAGAAAAAACTCCTTGAGGAGTTGGCCAAGCAAAATAACAATGAAATGGACACAACTGTAGCCACACAGTCCCATGATATGATGGCAGGTCCATCAGGCGCTCCAATTCCTGTTCCCAATTCCAATAAACGAGGTATGCCTCAAGCCAGACCCCCAAGAACAGGAGGGAACAATTATCCCCATTATTCACCTTATAGGGGCAAGGGGAATACTAGAGGGGGCCCTTCTTCACGTGGCCAAATGAGACATAGTGGTACACCCGGAACCTCATATCCCTCTAATTATGATCATAGAGACTACCAACAAGGTTCCTCTTACTATAGGGCACCCCCCCAGAGGGGGAGGGGAGGATGGCCCTATTCTAGCCAGCGAGGCGGAGGTTACAACACCGCCTACCCAGAAACTTGGAGAGGTGGACATAATGGAAATTTGGGATACCAATCTCCAGGTTATGGCCATCCAGGTTTCGAGCCCGATTGGGAAAGTAACATCCCAACATCGAATAGCTTTTTCCCACTTATGGATAGGGACGGACCTGATGGTAGATTCCCTCAGGACCCTTCCCAGCCTTACAACTTCGGTGGAAGGGGTATGCCTCCACTAAAAAACCTCAATGTACCAGTACCTCATAATGAGGCTGCGGTCCCCCCCGATCAGACAAATTGGGGTTTTCACAAAACCAACCAAGGTGTAAAAAGACAGGGAGAAAGAGGAGAGGAGTCAGAGGGGGGAGGCGGTTACGGACAGGCTTGGCTCCCTTTATATGGTGGTGAGTCGCTGCGTGGCCCGTTCCCCATTGACAACATCAGATGATGACGAAACGCGTCTGGAAAGGTACGCACTGACGTCACCACGCTTCCGGAGTAGAGGACGGGCTCCGTTTGTTTGTATGCCGGCCGGCTCTTTGTACACGCGATTTTACTAACTTAACTGTAAGTTACTACTTGTGTTAAAATAAATACCAGAAAGATTTTACACTATGGTGAGTTCTTCTTCCTTCTGGGTCATCCGTGGCTTTCGTGATGGTGATATGTGGCAACGCAATTGAATCTGGAGTTTTACCCCCCATATGAACACCGGGAGTGCCAGCAAGCTGAAAGGCCTTGGCTGGGCTATAGCCACTTGCCCTTTTATGCTTGCCATCTGGTAAGCAGGTTTTACTACTAGGGTGGATTGTCACTACTGCTTCATAATACACTGTGGCGGTGCTGCTTATTCTGGAAGGATTTTAAAATCTTTTTGATGTCATTTGCATAGGTTAACTGGGTAGATGGGAAGGCAGATCAGACCAGGATGGAAATGCAGCACCACTGGGGCTCCATTCTGGTCTGCCTTCCCATCTACCCAATGGTGTGCCATTTCCATCCTGGTCTGGTGTGCCTCCCCACAGGGTGGATTTGATTTAAATCAAGTAGATTTAAATCACGATTTTTAAAGAGCAGCAGTCATTTCTGTCCCGCAGTGGCTCCTCTGACCCGCTGTTGACTCACCGACAGTCCCATTCACTTTAATGGGACAGCTGGTGATGCGGCACAACAAGGGGAGAGACGTGGCAGCAGTAGGCGATTGGACGCCCGCCAACAGGCGCTGCCATGATGGATCTGAAATGACAGGTGCTCTTTAAATGTAAGGACTCATTCTTGCTGGTAGTTAGAATCTTTCATTTTGTTTGCAAATATTAAGGTTTTCCTATTTTAGAATAAGGTGTCAGATTAGTAAATCAGCGATATCAGAACCGATTCAATCATAGTTTGTAGTGTACATACATAGATTTGAAAAACAATGGGATAAAGGGATATTCTTGAACTTGGTTTTATCTCATGGTTACTGTGAAATTGTGTGAATGCATCAATGCAGTGCATGTTACCTCAGCTTGCAGAGCTTGGATTCATTGAATGAGTTTACCAAAAATGTAAATATTGCAGAATATACATCCGCATGCTACACAACTAAGCTCCATTTCATGCTGAACAAACAAAAAGATTGTTCTTAAATAGAAAAAACTATCTTTAGATACATTTTTACTCAGAAAGCATTTTATTAAAATAAATTTGATTTAAAAAAAAAACAAAAAAAAACAAAACAAAAACACAACATTGATTTATATCCACCCTGCCTTCCCATCTACCCCAGTGGTGCTGCATTTCCATTCTGGTCTGATCTGCCTTCTCATCTACCCAGTTAGCCGCCCTCCCTATTCCCATGCTAACATTCTTCCTTTTCCTGGGCCGCTCTCCCATTCTTTTTCACCCCTACCTTTGCCTTCCCCTCCCACCGATTTTATTCTTCACCCCTCTCCCCCTTCATTCCTTTCCCTTCTTCCACCCCCCTCCTCCAACTAAAACCTCCATATACCCCTATTCACTGGTCCTGAAGGTAGACCGTGCCACCCAGCACACTACTGTTTAGTTTACTTCTCTTCACATACATAGTTACATAGTAGGTGAGGTTGAAAAAAGACACAAGTCCATCAAGTCCAACCTATGTGTGTGATTATATGTCAGTATTACATTGTATATCCCTGTATGTTGCGGTCGTTCAGGTGATTATCTCCAATATACCCAATCCCTGCAAGGTTGGTGTACCTTGCACACAGACGCGCTGTTCTGCTTTTTAGCGATCTAAAAAGGAAGAACTACAAATCCCAGCTTTGCACTTATGCAGCTGTCAGAGTTGCACACTTGTTTACAAAGGAACATTATGAAGAAGAAGAAGGGTGGAATATTTTCGGTTTTCACAAGAGAGGCCGGACTGACTCAAAGAAGCAACAACTGTCAGCTTTTCCGAGGGCACGTCTGACCTAAAAACATCTCTGCACAATACGGGCCAACAAAGAACCCGCCATTACTACCCGAAGAGTGAAGACATTACACACCGTATTAAAGTGGCATCTAAGACTTTTAATAAAACATATATAGATGTATACATTTATTCTCACACATCGCCTGCTCAGTCCCCCACCCTTTACTTTCTATGGAATACATTTACATTCTGCCATAAAAAAAAAAAACAAAAAAAAACGCCTGGCTGTTTAATTGCATGCATGCCAAGTAATGAGCATGAGTAACACTGCAAGGCTTTTTTTTTACCTCTCCATGATAACAATACTTCTCCCTGTAGGACAGCTTTGTTCTGGCATCAACCAGGATCACCAACTATTTCCTGGACTGAGAGATTGGCTCAGAGACAACACAATCATGTAAATTCTGCTACCTATGCAGTTCTTGGATGTGCCCACAAATGCCTGACACAGATCAGCCACTGCCGCAGCCTCTCACTTTGTGACCCACCACAACATTACAAAGCTGATCACTGGGGGGAGAGCGGAGACTGAGAAAATACTGGAGTCAAGGACTACTTTTCAGTAATAAAAGCTTTTCTGAAAATTATACTGTTGCTCTATTTTAGGACAGGTCAGGGATTTATTTATATAAACTTGTAAAATTACTGAAAGGTTCACTGGACTGGTTATCAGAGAAGGCCAACACCGGAGATAAATTCTCAACAGCCAGACACCCCCACCAGTGCAGCAATATGGTTTGAGCTTGCCTGAAGACAACTAAGGTCCCTTTCACACTTGTGTGACTTGTCCTGCGACTTGGGACTGCAAAGTCACATGACAAGTCGTACCCCATGATTTCCAATGAGTACCATTCATATCTGTGCGACTTCAAGTCGCACCCACTTCAAAGTAGTCCCTGTACTACTTTGGTCCGACTTTGATGAGAGTTACACAGGCATTCCCTGAAATTGCTGCAAAATCACAGGAGCGAAAATCGCATCAAAATCGCGGCTGTGAAATTACTGCACTGTAGTGTGAAAGGGGCCTAAGCAGGTAAAGTATTGTCTCCGTCATAAATCTACAAGATCTAAAGCCATATGATGGGAGTTAGCCACTTGCACTGACAGAAAACAAAGCTCTCTTTACCAATGTCTGATAATGTGGCAGATAATGTGGCAGATAAGGAGCCACAAATCTAAACCTATACAACACAAGTCTCCTGAGAAATACTGCATACCAAAAACGGAATATTCTGGAAGAGGGAGAAAGATCTAAACCCTTTCACTGCTTCTGACTACAGGGAATATGTAAACCAACTCCCAGCCGCTAAGGCAGCCAAGACTTTGTTTACATTTTTACTCCCCGATTTTCTTGAAGGGATACTTTTTAGCCACCCAATCACTTGTACATGTATAGCAATGTGCATTTCAATATCTGGTCACTGATTTGACCGTTGTGGTGTCCAATACGCAGCATACTGACACCACAGAGATGACCTTACCTGTGTATATGTGTGCTTGTCATAGAGGAACACTATTACTATCAGAGGAGGCACAGAAGCACATGGAGTATCAGCCAGGATGAGGGGACAAAAAGGTGACAAACAGAAGCAGACAACTTGGAGGATCGGGGCGGCACCTAAAAGTACCAAGTATGTCACTTTACATCCATGGGAAAATTGGGGATAAAATTCAAGGCAAGTGAAAAAGCAGGTGGGGCCGCCATTAACATAAACCTGTTACATTTGCTCTGCATGAGCAAAACAAAGGATCATGTTAAAGCGGAACTTCACTCTCCCAATCAACATTGATTAGCATTAGTAAATAGATAGGAAGGTATATTATATTTACTTGTTTCAATTGTTTTTTACATCCCATAAGTCCTCAGGAGAGTAGGAGGGGTTCTCTCAGCTAAGCACACTCTCCTGTATGCGTGCCTGAACTAAGGCAGATGGATTCCAAGAAGTAAATGCTACATGAATCCTTTCCCCTTACTCAAGATGGTCACAGCAAAAAATGGGGGGGGGGGGGGGGCTTTTTTCAAAGTGATTTCGCAACAAAATAAAGCATGGAGACATGGATGGATGAGGATGGGGGGGGGGGGGGGGGGGGGGTGTGCACTGAATATTAAAAATGCATTAAAGTGGAAGTTCACCCTAAAACTAAAATCTCTAAAAATGTACTTGCATCCACAAGACTAACCCTATCTAACCCTGTAAAGCAAAAATCACTATACATACCTTTTTCGAAGCCGATCCGGTCTGGTCTCCAGCGGCAGAAGCTCTGTGTAGCACACAGCCGACAACGGCTGGGAAATGAATGGGAAGTGAGGTCACCCATAGAGTTACTATGGGGCTTCCGTTGTCGGCTGCCTCCTCTCCACACACCCACACAGAGAAGCTGACAGCTCAGCGTGGGGCCGGAGCGGCTTCAGAAAAGGCATGTATAGCGATTTCTTCTTTACAGGGCTAGATAGGTTAGTGTTAGATTGTGGAACGCTGAAGATTTAGAGATTTTAGTTTTACCCTGAACTACTAGTGTTTTTGGTTTGTGGCTCTCAGTTGCAGTAAAGATCTGCTTTAAAGTGGTTGTAAACCCCCCCCAAAAAAAACCCCTAACACCTGCAAGACAAAGGCATAATGAGCTAGTATGCATAGCATACTAGCTCATTTTGTAATACCGGAGATCGAAGCCCTCGCTGTGGTGCCCATACACCGCTCCGGCGGCCGACATCACTCCCGGGGGTTACTTCCAGGTATCGCGGCTCTGGCGCTGTGATTGGCCGGAACCGCGATGACGTCACTCCCATGCATGCGCGCCGTAACGGCACACTCACTGAAGCAACGGCACATACGTGCCATTGCTTCGGTTTGTGTCAGTGCGCATGTTCCAATGACGTTGGCACATGCAAATACAGGGGATATCTCCTAAACCACTACAGGTAAGCCTTATTGCAGGCATACCTGTAACACAAAGTGGTCGGTAAGGGATTACCAACCACTTTAAGAGGCTGCATTGATGGGCTTTAGGTATGTGTGGATGGGGAAAATGCAGCTTGCATTTGACATTAGTTTGAGATGCTTTAGAGATCATTTACAGGTACATTTGATCTGCAGTAGATTTTCTAGGCTGCATCAACCGGCTTCAAAATGCTTTTGCATTTCTATTGACTTGTATGGGTAGAGAAGCAGTCCTCTTGCAAACAAAAGCCTATCAACACCAAGCACAAGGGTTCCAGAAGGCATCTGTCACACCATAAACAGAGCGGCGGAGATTTCTGCCTATTCTTTCATGTCATATCCTAATCTTTCACCAACACAGGTATGGATGCAGCACACCTGCGGGGAAACGCAACCATTCCACGCGATAGAAAAGGGAACACCTTACACTGGTAACACTGGACAATCCCCAACGGTACATCTCTAAGCAGTGGAACCTGATGGACCTCTTTCTGCAGATTCTAGTTGTATGGCTGTCTCTGCATTTAATTTTAACGGAGTCCCTGAGCTTGAACAAGCAGGTATCAAGGAAAATCAGAGCTCCCAATTTGCACACATTTTGGGGTCCAAGATGCAAGAAATGGTGAAGCCATTGATTGAGCACAGAAGCCAGACAACTAGCATTTGCAGAAGGGAAAGTCAGCAACTGTCACCTTCATGTCCCTTGAGTACAGCTTTGTTTTAAAAGACATCGAAATAGTCAACACACTCGTATTGCCTTCTAAATTGCTCCCAAATGGGTCATAGGCCTTCCAATCACTCCAATACTCAACCATTTCAGCTATCTGGTTACGCATGGCAACTCTGAGGACGGGGCCGGATAAATCCCAGGAGCCAGGTTAACACAAGTCTAAAAAGCATTTTTTGTTGTACCTACCCACTGCAGTCAACACAAGTAGATTTTTTTGCTCCAAAAAAAATAACCATGGGATCTTAGAACAATGAACAATTCTTGAGAAATGTGGTTAGTCTGCCTCCCTTTCCTGTAAGGCATTTAAAGTAAACCCTACCTATGTTAGGGGGCTTTCACACGTGCGGGCCGTTCAGATCCGCCTGTCAATTTTTTCAGCGGATTTGAACGGTCGCTCCATACATCTCTATGGATCGACGGATGTCAGCGGTGACATGTCCGCTGACAAACGATCCGCCCGATCCAGACGGATGGAAACCCTATTTTCCATCCGTCTGGTGGATTGGATGAAAACGGACAGGTGGTCCGTAATCATCCGATCCCCCCATAGAGGAGAGCGGAGATCTGACTGTTCCATCCCTGCACAGTGTGCAGAGACGGACTTGTCATCCGCCGGCTCAGCGGGGATCAACGGATCGATCCCTGCTGAGCAAGTGGATGGCTGGATACGGATCCGCATGTCTGAAAGAGTCCTTATGGAGAAGAGGAGAGGTGTTCTATAGTCCTATCCTATGGAGACAAGGCTGCCCCTCCGCAGATACAGTATGGTGAGTCAGCGCTTTCCCCAAGGACAAGAATTGTGTTGCTGGCAGGTGAAAAAGGAAAAAAAAAAGCCTGAAAAAAATAAAAAATAATAAATAATAAATAAAAAAAACTAATTCAGCCACCACATTTAAGGACTGGTAAGCTGTAGTAAATCACATTTTTGAATACGTTTAATTAATCACAAGAATTTCCAACTTCCTCTTACATTTCAGTATATTTGCACTTTTAAATTTAGAGAATAGATTCCGAGAGCAACTTCTCAAATTGATGTGAAACTGATCTGCTCAAACCATACAAATGCCTTTAAATATGGAAACCTCATTCCAAGGAAACATTCACCGTTTTTGCCACCTTTCATTATCCTAAGGTGTGTGCTTAAAATCTGTTACACAATAGTAGTAAGTTAGAGTGTACTTACAGTGGCACATGGCTCTGTTGCGTGTCCGCTTGGCCCAGTTCGTCCTCCTCCACATCTGAGTCGCCTCCTGAGCTACTTTCTGTGGCGTCCGAGTCAAAGCCTCGCTCGCAGGCCCGCAAAGTGGCGCTGCCGGAACAACTTAACCTTTCAAGTTCAGCTGCGGCTCCCTTTAAAATGGCCTCCGAGACAACGCTTCCAGCCTCTCCTCTGCGCTGAGCATCAGCTTTCCTGGTTACCACAGTCAATCGGGAACGAGACGTTTCCGTGTTGCGGCCAAAGGCAGCCCCGACTAAACCGCCTAACTGTTGGTGGAGATGGCGCTCAACCTGCTTTGCTTGGACCACCTGGAGCCGCTTTTGGATAGACCGCGCCCTCTTTTCCATCTCCCCATGGCGCTGTAACAAGGCTTTAAGACGAGCATCGGAGCCATTCTCCACGCAAGAGCCCTTTTGCTCATGTTCCTCATCAGGAGATCCTGGAGGAACCGGTGGGGCTTTCACCCAAGGCTCCAGCGCAGGAATAGAGAGACTTGGGGGCTTGTCCACTGCTGGCTTTGCAGGTCTTTTAGCCAGTCCATTCAGAGGTCCACCTTGGCCCCCTCTACTGGAATTGGTAATGCCTCTCAGATCCTCCAGGTTGAACTCCAGAATGGAGGAACGCCCCCTGCAGAGTGACTGAGACAAGATGGACCGTGGAGTATACACCCCACCCAGTTTCAGGCTCTCCTTTCCAGGTGTTCCGCTGTAGTTCGTTACCAGGTCTGGTGGGGCTGGTGGAGGAAGACAGCCGCCGTTGGTCTCACCAAGGGGGAGGGAGGACGATGGGGGCGCCAGCTTGAAGTGCAGGTTGTGGGCGTCAGGGGCAGGGTCAGTGAGAGCAGGTGCCATCGCAGCCATTCAGCACAGGGAAGAGGGCAGGGGAGGGGGGTGCTTCCCCAATGGGGGAGGGTGAAGTTGGCCACACCTCCCCAGGGCAACTCCAAGGAGATACACCTATAGGAAAAAGAGAAACAAGAGTTTATAAGGATCCAACATTTTGTCCATGAGAGGTTATCCAAATACCAAAGTCAAATAAAATGATGCAACAGTCAACAATTAAGCCCCTGTACACAGTATAACTCACATGTGAATCATACAGGAACCGCAGCACATTCCTGTGCAATTCAGTGCAATTTGATATGCTGCAATTTGAGCCCATTCATTTTGAATGTGCTCAAAATCACACCAAAAAAAAAATAAAAATGCAGGCACCATTTTTGTAACCGCAGCGCAACCACATCACTGTTCTGTACCATGAAATCTTTTGCAGGAAAACCACACTGCATTTACAATCGCGTTAACTTGACACCCACAGCAGATTACAAAACACAGCAGGAATGCAATGTGAGGTGGGAAATGCGCAGGAATCGTTGCGCTTCCTGCACCGCAAATGTGTGAAACTAGGCTTAAAAAAAAAAAAAGTGTGAATGGGCCATATAAAAAAAAAAACAAAAAAAAAAAACAAAAAAAAACACAGTTTGTACTATAATTGGGCTTTACCTTAAGAGTAAAACACAGACCAATGTTTTAATGGAAACAACCTCTATTGATGAAGGATTTTGTCATGTTCACGAACGTGGCTTGTGCTCAAACACCCAGTAAGAAGCACTGCAATGTTCTTGCTTAGAAGCAGCCCTTAGCTATTATTCAGTAAAATGAATACTTAAATAAAAAATAGATTAGCCTAGAAATCTAAAGAAACCTGTACATGAGCAGTGGGGGAGTCAGCTCAGAAACAGCAGGAAGTCACAGCCAGCTTCCCACAGAGAAGATGGAGGCACCAGGGACTCCAAGACTGGCAAAGAACCGGCCCGGGTGACAGCGCTGGACACCTGCACTGGTGTCGGTTTATTAAAAGTCAGCAGCCACAGTATTTTTATTTTTTGTTATAGATGACCAAAGTTCCTCTTTAAAGTGTAAGTAAACCCTCCTATCGTTTTCAGCCAAGGAAGCTGCCATCTTTGCCTCTGTTTAATCTACAACTGCCATGATGTTGCACATGTGATCAGTTATGACACCAGTCATTGGATGGCTTGACAGTTTGGTTGAGAGTAGAGCTGCACGATTCTGGGAAAAATGAGAATCGCGATTCTTTTGCTTAGAATACAGATCACGATTCTCTCACGATTCTTTAAAATGGTTAAATTTAAAAAGAGAAAAATCAGCTGTAGACGGCGCATGCGCAATCAACACGCCGCTCGCTCCCGATGCTCAGGGCTGGTTATTCATTTAATACAGAAAGGGGCGGATGCTTTTCTCAAAGGGGCGGATTCTTTTCTCAAAGGTGCGGATGTATAGTTAACCATACATCCGCCCCTTTGAGAAAAGCATCCGCCCCTTGCTGTCTTTATAACCATATATATACACATCCGCCCCTTTGAGAAAAGTATCCGCCCCTTGCTGTATTAAATAACCAGCCCCGAGCATTGGGAGCGAGCGGCGTGTTGATTGCGCTTGCGCAGTCCAGGCCGGCACTATGCTCTATGCTGACTGACGTCAGTTCCGGTTGCTGACGTCAGTTCCGATATCGGCGCCATTTGCGTTCCAGGCTGGTTCCGTGCTTCCGACTGGGAGATCCGGAAAATCGAGCTAATCCAGCTTGCAGATCGCGCGGGGGGGTGAATCGAAATCGCGATCTTATATACGATTAATCGTGCAGCTCTAGTTGAGAGCACAACCAATGGGAGTGTTACATTTCCGGCACGTGCCGGAAATGAAACAGTTTTATGGATGGGTTTACTTCCGCTTTAAGGTCTAGATTAAAATGATTTTTTTTTTTAACAAACATGTCATACTTACCCTGCCCTGTGTAGTGGTTTTGCACAGAGCAGCCTAGATCCTCTAGTCGGGTCTCCCACCGCGCCTCCTGCCCTTCCTCCTGCCAAGTGCCCCCAGAGCACACAGCTTGCTGTGGGGGCACCCAAGTAGGCTCGCTCCCAAGCTGCTGCTCTGTGTGTCTATTCACACACAGAGCCGTGGCTCAGCCCCACCCCCTCGCTCTTCTCATTGGTTCACTTGCTGCGATCGACTGCAGTGGGAGCCAATGAGAAGGGAGAGTCCCCAGAGAGCTGAGGCTCTAGTGGACATCGCTGGGCTCAGGCACAAAGGTTTTTCTTTATCTTCATGCATAGAGGAAAAAAAAAAAAAAAAAAAAAAGATAGGTTTCATCTCTGTATCTGAGGCTGTTCATTCACTGGATATATGTAAGGGTTTACACATCCACTTTAACTGCAGTTTGGGGGGAGGGGGGGGGGGGTCACCAGTTTTAGGCAGGCCACAGGAGGATTCAATTTTTTTAAATTCCACCACGGGCGGAAGGAAAGAAAATCACTTGATTCCCCATCTACAAGGTCAGTGTTGATGGGGGAAATCCCTCCTGCAGTGCTATTGTGTTCTGCTGGCGGAGAGCCTTCCCTGACAGCAGAACACACTGTGGCTGATTTACAAAAAAAAAAAAAACCTGAAGAATGATAAATCTGGTGCAGCTGTACATAGAAACCACTCCGCTTCCAGGTTTTTTTTTTGTCAATGCTTAATGTAAAAAGCTGAAGTTAGAAGCCGATTGACTACCATGCATAGCTGCACCGGATTTTGCACTCTAGTGCTAGTAAATCAACCCCAATGATTGCGGCAAGCAGCTACAGCCGTCGGCAGTAATCGAATGTAAAAAATCTGACATGCTGGTGGTACCCAAGTCAATCCATCCATCCATAACCCGCCCATAGATGGCTCGAATCTCGCCAGGTCCCTGCTGAACCAGCTGAGATTTGATCCATCTATGACAGGCTTTATCAATACGGTCTGCCAGGAGAGACCGGTTTGCCAGCCTGAGAGTTACAAATCTTGCCAGCCAAGGTGGTTGCCATATATGTACTTCAATTGTGATCTGAATTACTGTCCTGAAGGTTCAGCTTTATTGTTGGCCAGAATATCAAACCAACATGAATTTTAGGCTAAGAAATGAATCCAATAATTAACAGCACAACAAATCCCCCATTTGACACACTGCTAGTACAATATGAAGAGAAGAAAGCTCTGAGATGGACAAGTCCTGCCACCAACCAATGCCACACCCCATTATACATGATGGCCAAAGCAACTTTCACCCAGAAACATGGGCACACAGTCCTCCCAGGCATGGGGAAAGAACTGTGCCCTTATTTCCAGGGAAATGACAATATTCCTGGAAATAAGTCCAGCCTCAAAATTAGATTCCTAACAGCTTACCTTCAAACACTCAGATGTAATGCATGCTGGTGAACTGTCTTACCAATGAGGATTCCCAACTCTCCTCAGCTGTTTTGTAATCCAGACACCCCTACCACACAGCACCACACAGCAAAGGTAGGTCAGTGACCTCACTAGACTGCAGGTAAAGCAATCAAACTTAGCCAAGGACTCACCTCCAGTCTGGTGACTGGACAAAAAAAAAAAAAAAGGTGCAGCTACAAACATTTGAGTCCCTGCTCTATACCTCCTGCAAGCATGTTCACAGTGTTTGACTGACAGCACTATACAAGAAAACAGAGCCCTGGGCCCAGAATGGTTCAAACCCCCCCCCCCCCTATTTTGAGCCCAGGTGGGCTTTAAACATGGGCACCACATATATTTGTTCTTGTGTTTGTGCTGGGAGGGCACTGCACTTCCAGCACAGAGACCGGGCTTTTATCATGAGCTCCGGGTCTTCGTACTAATGATCGGGATCCCAGGACTCCTGGTTCCCGGTCACATGATTGCTGTGATAGACTATAATTGGCCATCAGTCACTGTGCAGCACGAACCTGCGTTTTCTTTCTTCTCTGACTAGAGAAAGATACCTTGTATTGTTCTCTCCCTGCAAGAGGGAAAAAAAAGATGTAAACAAAAGTGTGTAAAAAAAAAAAAAAAAAAAAAGGAAGAAGAAAAATGAAAGCTAGATCAAGGCTTTTCCACCAAAGAAAAACCCTTTAAATATTCAGGTCTCAGGGATCCTCTACTACAAATGATTAGAGCTGCGGCTCATGGTACTATAACCACACAACATTGGTGGTCTATGAGAGAAAGACTTCACTGCACTGGAGGTCAGTGGTAAGAATGAGTGGTGTTGGTGTCAGAACTATATGGGCACCATCACACAGACGAGCGACCCATCGCCGCCCACAGCTCAGGGAGACGAGCGACCCATCGCCGCCCACAGCTCAGGGAGACGAGCGACCCATCGCCGCCCACAGCTCAGGGAGACGAGCGACCCATCGCCGCCCACAGCTCAGGGAGGAGAGCGACCCATCGCCGCCCACAGCTCAGGGAGGAGAGCGACCCATCGCCGCCCACAGCTCAGGGAGGAGAGCGACCCATCGCCGCCCACAGCTCAGGGAGGAGAGCGACCCATCGCCGCCCACAGCTCAGGGAGGAGAGCGACCCATCGCCGCCCACAGCTCAGGGAGGAGAGCGACCCATCGCCGCCCACAGCTCAGGGAGGAGAGCGACCCATCGCCGCCCACAGCTCAGGGAGGAGAGCGACCCATCGCCGCCCACAGCTCAGGGAGGAGAGCGACCCATCGCCGCCCACAGCTCAGGGAGGAGAGCGACCCATCGCCGCCCACAGCTCAGGGAGGAGAGCGACCCATCGCCGCCCACAGCTCAGGGAGGAGAGCGACCCATCGCCGCCCACAGCTCAGGGAGGAGAGCGACCCATCGCCGCCCACAGCTCAGGGAGGAGAGCGACCCATCGCCGCCCACAGCTCAGGGAGGAGAGCGACCCATCGCCGCCCACAGCTCAGGGAGGAGAGCGACCCATCGCCGCCCACAGCTCAGGGAGGAGAGCGACCCATCGCCGCCCACAGCTCAGGGAGGAGAGCGACCCATCGCCGCCCACAGCTCAGGGAGGAGAGCGACCCATCGCCGCCCACAGCTCAGGGAGGAGAGCGACCCATCGCCGCCCACAGCTCAGGGAGGAGAGCGACCCATCGCCGCCCACAGCTCAGGGAGGAGAGCGACCCATCGCCGCCCACAGCTCAGGGAGGAGAGCGACCCATCGCCGCCCACAGCTCAGGGAGGAGAGCGACCCATCGCCGCCCACAGCTCAGGGAGGAGAGCGACCCATCGCCGCCCACAGCTCAGGGAGGAGAGCGACCCATCGCCGCCCACAGCTCAGGGAGGAGAGCGACCCATCGCCGCCCACAGCTCAGGGAGGAGAGCGACCCATCGCCGCCCACAGCTCAGGGAGGAGAGCGACCCATCGCCGCCCACAGCTCAGGGAGGAGAGCGACCCATCGCCGCCCACAGCTCAGGGAGGAGAGCGACCCATCGCCGCCCACAGCTCAGGGAGGAGAGCGACCCATCGCCGCCCACAGCTCAGGGAGGAGAGCGACCCATCGCCGCCCACAGCTCAGGGAGGAGAGCGACCCATCGCCGCCCACAGCTCAGGGAGGAGAGCGACCCATCGCCGCCCACAGCTCAGGGAGGAGAGCGACCCATCGCCGCCCACAGCTCAGGGAGGAGAGCGACCCATCGCCGCCCACAGCTCAGGGAGGAGAGCGACCCATCGCCGCCCACAGCTCAGGGAGGAGAGCGACCCATCGCCGCCCACAGCTCAGGGAGGAGAGCGACCCATCGCCGCCCACAGCTCAGGGAGGAGAGCGACCCATCGCCGCCCACAGCTCAGGGAGGAGAGCGACCCATCGCCGCCCACAGCTCAGGGAGGAGAGCGACCCATCGCCGCCCACAGCTCAGGGAGGAGAGCGACCCATCGCCGCCCACAGCTCAGGGAGGAGAGCGACCCATCGCCGCCCACAGCTCAGGGAGGAGAGCGACCCATCGCCGCCCACAGCTCAGGGAGGAGAGCGACCCATCGCCGCCCACAGCTCAGGGAGGAGAGCGACCCATCGCCGCCCACAGCTCAGGGAGGAGAGCGACCCATCGCCGCCCACAGCTCAGGGAGGAGAGCGACCCATCGCCGCCCACAGCTCAGGGAGGAGAGCGACCCATCGCCGCCCACAGCTCAGGGAGGAGAGCGACCCATCGCCGCCCACAGCTCAGGGAGGAGAGCGACCCATCGCCGCCCACAGCTCAGGGAGGAGAGCGACCCATCGCCGCCCACAGCTCAGGGAGGAGAGCGACCCATCGCCGCCCACAGCTCAGGGAGGAGAGCGACCCATCGCCGCCCACAGCTCAGGGAGGAGAGCGACCCATCGCCGCCCACAGCTCAGGGAGGAGAGCGACCCATCGCCGCCCACAGCTCAGGGAGGAGAGCGACCCATCGCCGCCCACAGCTCAGGGAGGAGAGCGACCCATCGCCGCCCACAGCTCAGGGAGGAGAGCGACCCATCGCCGCCCACAGCTCAGGGAGGAGAGCGACCCATCGCCGCCCACAGCTCAGGGAGGAGAGCGACCCATCGCCGCCCACAGCTCAGGGAGGAGAGCGACCCATCGCCGCCCACAGCTCAGGGAGGAGAGCGACCCATCGCCGCCCACAGCTCAGGGAGGAGAGCGACCCATCGCCGCCCACAGCTCAGGGAGGAGAGCGACCCATCGCCGCCCACAGCTCAGGGAGGAGAGCGACCCATCGCCGCCCACAGCTCAGGGAGGAGAGCGACCCATCGCCGCCCACAGCTCAGGGAGGAGAGCGACCCATCGCCGCCCACAGCTCAGGGAGGAGAGCGACCCATCGCCGCCCACAGCTCAGGGAGGAGAGCGACCCATCGCCGCCCACAGCTCAGGGAGGAGAGCGACCCATCGCCGCCCACAGCTCAGGGAGGAGAGCGACCCATCGCCGCCCACAGCTCAGGGAGGAGAGCGACCCATCGCCGCCCACAGCTCAGGGAGGAGAGCGACCCATCGCCGCCCACAGCTCAGGGAGGAGAGCGACCCATCGCCGCCCACAGCTCAGGGAGGAGAGCGACCCATCGCCGCCCACAGCTCAGGGAGGAGAGCGACCCATCGCCGCCCACAGCTCAGGGAGGAGAGCGACCCATCGCCGCCCACAGCTCAGGGAGGAGAGCGACCCATCGCCGCCCACAGCTCAGGGAGGAGAGCGACCCATCGCCGCCCACAGCTCAGGGAGGAGAGCGACCCATCGCCGCCCACAGCTCAGGGAGGAGAGCGACCCATCGCCGCCCACAGCTCAGGGAGGAGAGCGACCCATCGCCGCCCACAGCTCAGGGAGGAGAGCGACCCATCGCCGCCCACAGCTCAGGGAGGAGAGCGACCCATCGCCGCCCACAGCTCAGGGAGGAGAGCGACCCATCGCCGCCCACAGCTCAGGGAGGAGAGCGACCCATCGCCGCCCACAGCTCAGGGAGGAGAGCGACCCATCGCCGCCCACAGCTCAGGGAGGAGAGCGACCCATCGCCGCCCACAGCTCAGGGAGGAGAGCGACCCATCGCCGCCCACAGCTCAGGGAGGAGAGCGACCCATCGCCGCCCACAGCTCAGGGAGGAGAGCGACCCATCGCCGCCCACAGCTCAGGGAGGAGAGCGACCCATCGCCGCCCACAGCTCAGGGAGGAGAGCGACCCATCGCCGCCCACAGCTCAGGGAGGAGAGCGACCCATCGCCGCCCACAGCTCAGGGAGGAGAGCGACCCATCGCCGCCCACAGCTCAGGGAGGAGAGCGACCCATCGCCGCCCACAGCTCAGGGAGGAGAGCGACCCATCGCCGCCCACAGCTCAGGGAGGAGAGCGACCCATCGCCGCCCACAGCTCAGGGAGGAGAGCGACCCATCGCCGCCCACAGCTCAGGGAGGAGAGCGACCCATCGCCGCCCACAGCTCAGGGAGGAGAGCGACCCATCGCCGCCCACAGCTCAGGGAGGAGAGCGACCCATCGCCGCCCACAGCTCAGGGAGGAGAGCGACCCATCGCCGCCCACAGCTCAGGGAGGAGAGCGACCCATCGCCGCCCACAGCTCAGGGAGGAGAGCGACCCATCGCCGCCCACAGCTCAGGGAGGAGAGCGACCCATCGCCGCCCACAGCTCAGGGAGGAGAGCGACCCATCGCCGCCCACAGCTCAGGGAGGAGAGCGACCCATCGCCGCCCACAGCTCAGGGAGGAGAGCGACCCATCGCCGCCCACAGCTCAGGGAGGAGAGCGACCCATCGCCGCCCACAGCTCAGGGAGGAGAGCGACCCATCGCCGCCCACAGCTCAGGGAGGAGAGCGACCCATCGCCGCCCACAGCTCAGGGAGGAGAGCGACCCATCGCCGCCCACAGCTCAGGGAGGAGAGCGACCCATCGCCGCCCACAGCTCAGGGAGGAGAGCGACCCATCGCCGCCCACAGCTCAGGGAGACGAGCGACCCATCGCCGCCCACAGCTCAGGGAGACGAGCGACCCATCGCCGCCCACAGCTCAGGGAGACGAGCGACCCATCGCCGCCCACAGCTCAGGGAGGAGAGCGACCCATCGCCGCCCACAGCTCAGGGAGGAGAGCGACCCATCGCCGCCCACAGCTCAGGGAGGAGAGCGACCCATCGCCGCCCACAGCTCAGGGAGGAGAGCGACCCATCGCTGCCCACAGCTCAGGGAGACGAGCCAGCCAAAGCCGCCCACAGCTCAGGGAGGAGAGCGACCCAACGCCACCCACAGCTCAGGGAGGAGAGCGACCCATCAACGCCCACAGCTCAGGGAACACTTAGCACCCTCTGGATGAATCTTGTTTGAGAAAAGCAAGCCTAGAGTAACAATGCTGCCCCTCCAGAATAAAAGTTGAATACTGTGACTGGGTCCTCTGGGGGAATCCTAGGTGCCACCACAGGACAGGTAGTAAGCAAGTCACTAGAAAATAAAATAAGAAAATAAGCTGAAAATGAAAACTAATGCAAATAAAACATAAGGTGTAGCAAGTTTGAATAGATTACATTTTTGCTTTTAGATACTCCTTAAAGCAGTCACTATCAAATACCCTGGGCAATTCTGTAGAAAAAAGGCAATATTTAGGAGATGCTTGCAATCTGAATAGGAAGAAAAGGAGGAACTACGGGAGAATGATTTTGTAAAAGGTCAGGCAGCAAGAATGACGGATGAAACCAAAGCTATAGAAGCTAAACTAGTAATCAATGGCAGATAATAAAAAAAACTCAATACACTTAAAAAGACCTCCAATCTAAAGAAGGCCTTTTTCTTCCAGTCTGCAGATGCCAGGAGGACCAACATGCAAATTATCTGATCTGCAAAACCAGACACCCAGAATAATTGGCCTGCGCTGACCTTAGAGTTGTAAACCCTCAAGGTTTTTCATCTTAAGGTGAAAAACCTCCAGCCCCCCAGGGCCCCCCCCCCCCCCTTTTTACTTACCTGAAGCCGGTCTTTCCAGCAACAGGGACAAGCACACCAGCTCCAGCCGGTGTCTCAGGTCCTGATTGGGTAGTGTGATAGCAGTGCAGCCATTGACTCCTGCTGCTGTCAATCAAATCCAATGATGCGGAAACCGAGTCCTGTTGTCTGTGTCAATGGACACAGCAGCAGGACACAGGAGTGCGCCCGCTGGAGCGCCCCCAGGGAGAGCGGCTCTCCAACGGGGCACTCGAGAAGAGGAGGAGCCAGGAGCGCCACTTAGGGACCCCAGAAGAGAATCGGAGCCACTCTGTGCAAAACCAACTGCACAGAGGTGGTAAGTATGACACTTTTTAAACAAACCTTTACATATCCTTTAAGATCAACTGGTAGAGGCCACAAGGTCTTGTCTGTGCCCACTCAGACAGACAGCGGTTAACCCCCTCACTGCCAGTGAAGTAGGTCATATAAAAATCGGAAGAAGCAAGCCATTTTACACACATGCAAATCTGACAAGGCGACTGTCTGGTGGAAACGATCCTGCGGCTGTAAAGTTGCCTAATCACTTCCACAAACCTCAGTCGTGCGCCATTAGCTTCAGTGGAAAGCGGGCAAGATTTCAGGGGTCAATTAGACCCCTGTTATTAGAAAGAAAAAAAAAAATAACAAAATGCTAGAGGACTAACCCCCCCCCCCCCCCCCACGTGATAAAAATAAAGCCAAGGAGAAAAAAAAAATTAATGTTACATCCAAAAAAACTCTCAACCCCCCACCTATATATGAACGTAAATACCTGTCAGGGACATGTAGGTATGAAAACATTGATTCCACTACACGAGAGAAATAATTCTAAGGCCATTATTCACGTTCACTCTAATGGACCTGCAGGGACTTTTAAAGCATCAACTATTGAAAATGTTGAGTACTGGTGACGTTTCACATGCACAATTTTAAGGCTGGACATGTTTAGCATCGATTTACTCGGCACAACCTCATCTTTTATAGTTTACAAGAAAATTGCGCACTATATAGTATCTGTGTGCCCCAAAATTAAATTTTATTTTTTATTTTTTTGACAGAAAATTTGTGCTCGTTTACATCAATATAGCGCGAGAGAGAAATTTGCAACAACCGCTATTTTATTCTCCAAGGTCTCGGCTTTCAGGAGAATCTAGGTTTGGGGAATTTAACTAAACTTCAGGCCTAAAAATATTTTTTAATCGTGTGCAAACCCCCACCTTTGAAAACAGCTCTTAAAATGGTTTTAAACTCCAAACCAAAAATGTAATATATTGCAGCTTACCAATCATTAGATGTGGTGGCTGCATTAGTTTTCTTTTTTATGCTTTTCCCTTTCTCTTCACCTGGTGATCTGACTAAGAACACCTCCTGTATTAAGAGCGTCCCCACTCTGGATAAAGGAGCACAGGGGGCACCTTTGGACAACAACATTGTCAGTCCGGGGGGGGGGGGGGGGGGAGTGTTAATGTACCTAAACCTGCTAGTACACCTAACAGATTGAAGCCAAACTTCAGCTCATACAGTTACAGCAAACAGTTTGTTCCTTTTGGGATAGATTTTACCTAAATAAAAGCTGATCAATACCGTTTCCCCGAAAATAAGACCTAGCGTGATTGTCGGTGATGGCTGCAATATAAGCCCTACCCCCCAAATAAGCCCTACCCTGTTTCCCCAAAAATAAGCCCTATGCTGAAAATAAGACCTACAAGGACTTTAACTAGGGCTTATTTGGAGGGTAGGGCTTATATTGCAGCCATCACCGACAGTCACGCTAGGTCTTATTTTCGGGGAAACAGGGTAGTAGTAAATAGTTTGTCCAATTCCCCAAACTGCTACATCTGCAAGACAGTTTGTTCTTTTGAAAAATACCAGACTTATTAATGGCCTGATCACCAGGTTAAAAAAGGAAAGAAGGCCAAAAAAAAGAAAAAAAAAAAAAAAACTAAATGCTGTCAGAGCTGAGAATTAGTATGCTAATTAAGAATAAAAAGTTTGCTTTTGGGTTTAATATCACTTTAAATGTGGTGGCTGTACTTTTTCTTTTTTCAGGCCAAGTTTATTTTCTGCAAGTACAGAGAATATCTTTTGATCTTTCCAATGTCCTTGTAACTTCCTGTGAACTGAACGAAGATCTCAAAGTGAACAGCTTTCCCAGCTATCTTCTGTGCACTACCAGCGTCTCCCCTCTATGTTATGTAAGGGAGGAGTGGAAGTGGCGTTTGTAGTCCAAATCACAAAAGGCAGCCTAGGGCAGTGATGGTGAACCTTGGCACCCCAGAGGTTTTGGAATTTCCCATGATGCTCACCTACACCGCACAGTGCATGAGCATCATGGGAAATGTAGTTCCAAAACCTCTGGGGTGCCAAGGTTCACCATCACTGGCCTAGGGTGACAACACCGCTCCTACATAAAAACACTACGAGTGAGCTAGGACAGGAACTGCTACTGGCAGGATCACCAGGTGAAAAAATGCAAGAAAAAAAAATGAATGCAGACACCACATCTAAGGACTGGTACGCTGCAATATATGACAACTGTGTTCTCGTATACAGCAGATGATGTATGGGACCAGTTCACCCCAGCTGTGATGGGCAGCTATTCCAGCTCAGTCCCAGTACAACATGGGAAAAAAGCCTCGTCAGCTACAAGACCAGTTCTCACCACCATGCTGCGGAGGCGTGCACCAAAGAAAAGCACGGCATGTGTTCTAGCACAGCCACCGGGGTGCACGGCCCCATACTAAGAAGGCAGCTTCTTTATCTTTTAAATCTTTGCCTGTGTTTGAGTTGAAACCAGTGCCCCGGGTCTCCTGCTTCAGGGTGGCTCCTTTCTCTTGTAGCATCCTATGGAGTCCCCCTTGTATGCAGGGACTAAAGTTGTGTCTCCCAACACTGTGTGCAGCAATAGAAACAGCCCATAGCTTAGGATGGCAAAGCACCCAGCCCCCCCCCCCCCCCCCCCTACTATTTTTCCAAGCCAACAGACTACCTTAAAATGTTACTAAACCCCGGACCCTGCATTCGCTATATCTGGTCTCCCACAGTACACAGAACACGGGAATGCAAAAGTTTTAGTAAATTTAGACTGCAAAATACCTTTTCTCACCAGCAGTATATAGCAGTCTTGTGACCTCTGTTAGTGTCTGGTTAAAGCTTGTAGGAGGAGTTTTTCATTCTCCCCTAATTGTCCTATGAGGCTGCAGGACCCCTGACCCTCTGCTGATTGGACCTGTGTGGATCACATGCACCCTCAAGAAAAAAAATAAAAATAAAAACTCTGCCCATGCTCAGTTTGGTGTGTAATGCTAGAGTGCCCTCAAGGCTCTGTATCAGGAGATGGTTTGGGGACAGTGGAAGGGGAGGATCAGAGAAGACAGGATCAAACAGCCTTTTTACACAATGCAGAGGATTAACCCCTTAGGGGTTCCACAGTGAGTATAACAAGCATGTATTACTGCATATATAGACTGTTTTTACTGTTCTGGGTTTAGTAACACACTTAAAGTAGATCAGCTGGAGGACTGCACTGTCCACTATTTGCCATTTCCCATGAAGACCAGAAGTTCAGGGAAGCAGCACTGGAAAAGAAGGAGCCAACAGCATTGAAAAAGGTTGCAAACTGCAAATGCTGGGGTGAGAATTGTAACAAATTGTTTTTATTGGAATATGTTTTCTTTTTTACTGTGCTCAAGGTGTTAAAAAAAAAAAAAAAAAAAAAGTCATATTCCATAAAACGTATGTTAATACCCCACTGAGGATCGCTTTAGTATGAAATGGCCTGAGGGCGGCCGTTTGATGTTTACAATCGATGCGATCAATTCAATGCCACATGGGTATTATCAGGGGGGAGAAGAACAAGCAATCCCCAAATGTTGATGACTGGCTCCTCCCCACAGAGAATGACCCCCCTTACTGCACGTGTGCCGATACCCAACACCAGCTGAGCCGGGGAGAGAGGAGGGCCGGCCCCACCTGTGTACGATCCCTGCCAGCAGATCTCTCATCACCTCTCCCTCTATTCATTGTATGATGGGCCTCACATAGCACAAGACTTCTTCCTCTATAGTCCTCTGACCCCCCATACACTTCAATCCCGTATGTACAATCTACCCCAATTCACACAGGATATCAAAGCAGAGGGACACAATTCTATCATCAATGCAGGAATTATATAGCAACTTACAACATAAAGGAGACCCTATAGTTACAATTAATACGGGAAAGGAGGACCCTCCCCTCTCCAGAGATTACAATCCAAGGTTCAGCATACACGTTACAATCTGACTGTACAATTACAGCTTTAGATTTACAAAAACTATCCAATCTATTAGTATCCAATAAAGTAGGCCTGTACAGTAGATCTAAAAGGAGATTGTACAATCAGATGGTACTCTGGGGGGTGAGCTTAGCAATGGTCATACACACTACAATCTGACCGAACAATCCCAGGACAATCTCCTATAAAAACGTACCATGTTATAGAGAAGGACAGAACTAAACCTTCCATTTGTATCTATACACTGCAAGGGCCCGTGTGATTGGATAGAGTCGGTAGGTTTTTGTATGACATGATTTTGGTAAATCTCAAGTTGATTGTAGTCAGATTGTAGAGTGTATGGTCAGCTTAAAAGATGCAACAAGGACGTTTCAGTAAAACATTTCCCACCATCCTTCACATCCTGGAGTCAATACATGCCCCCGCACACGCCAACATTGTGACCCAAGTCCCGGGAACCGTTTGCTTTATCTCAGGTATGAGTAGAAGTTGTCAGAACGGTGGAAGGCGCACGGACGGGGGGTGGGGGAAGGGACGGACGGGGGGGTGGGGGAAGGGACGGACGGGGGGTGGGGGAAGGGACGGACGGGGGGCGGGGGAAGGGACAGATGGGGGCGGAGGAAGGGACAGAGGAAGGGACCGACGGATGGACGGGGGGAGGGCGGAAGGGACCGACGGACGGACGGGGGGAGGGCGGAAGGGACCGACGGACGGACGGGGGGGAAGGCGGAAGGGACCGACGGGGGGGAAGGCGGAAGGGACCGACGGGGGGGAAGGCGGAAGGGACCGACGGGGGGGAAGGCGGAAGGGACCGACGGGGGGGAAGGCGGAAGGGACCGACGGGGGGGAAGGCGGAAGGGACCGACGGGGGGGAAGGCGGAAGGGACCGACGGGGGGGAAGGCGGAAGGGACCGACGGGGGGGAAGGCGGAAGGGACCGACGGGGGGGAAGGCGGAAGGGACCGACGGGGGGGAAGGCGGAAGGGACCGACGGGGGGGAAGGCGGAAGGGACCGACGGGGGGGAAGGCGGAAGGGACCGACGGGGGGAAGGCGGAAGGGACCGACGGGGGGAAGGCGGAAGGGACCGACGGGGGGGAAGGCGGAAGGGCGGAAGGGACCGACCGACGGACGGGGGGGGGAAGGCGGAAGGGACCGACCGACGGACGGGGGGGAAGGCGGAAGGGACCGACCGACGGGACGGGGGGGGAAGGCGGAAGGGACCGACCGACGGACGGGGGGGGGAAGGCGGAAGGGACCGACCGGACGGGGGGAAGGCGGAAGGGACCGACGGACGGGGGGAAGGGACCGACGGACGGGGGGGAAGGCGGAAGGGACCGACGGACGGGGGGGAAGGGACCGACGGACGGGGGGAAGGGACCGACGGACGGGGGGGAAGGGACCGACGGACGGGGGGGAAGGGACCGACGGACGGGGGGAAGGGACCGACGGACGGGGGGAAGGGACCGACGGACGGGGGGAAGGGACCGACGGACGGGGGGAAGGGACCGACGGACGGGGGAAGGGACCGACGGACGGGGGGAAGGGACCGACGGACGGGGGAAGGGACCGACGGACGGGGGAAGGCGGAAGGGACCGACGAATGAAGGAAGGCGCACAGATAGGAGACTCCTCGCTCACCTTGCTGGAACGGACATATGGTGGGGGGAGGGGGTTCAGGTTTCTATGAACCCAAATGAGGCTTGCAGCCAAAATTTAATTAACAGGAGGAGAAGAAAAGGGCGCAGGGAATGCAGTAAAAAGGAATTATTGAAGGTGAAGAGGTTGGAGAGCCGGGGGAAGGACGGAGGAGAGGAGAGGAGAGCCGGGGGAAGGACGGAGGAGAGGAGAGGAGAGCCGGGGGAAGGACGGAGGAGAGGAGAGGAGAGCCGGGGGAAGGACGGAGGAGAGGAGAGGAGAGCCGGGGGAAGGACGGAGGAGAGGAGAGGAGAGCCGGGGGAAGGACGGAGGAGAGGAGAGGAGAGCCGGGGGAAGGACGGAGGAGAGGAGAGGAGAGCCGGGGGAAGGACGGAGGAGAGGAGAGGAGAGCCGGGGGAAGGACGGAGGAGAGGAGAGGAGAGCCGGGGGAAGGACGGAGGAGAGGAGAGGAGAGCCGGGGGAAGGACGGAGGAGAGGAGAGGAGAGCCGGGGGAAGGACGGAGGAGAGGAGAGGAGAGCCGGGGGAAGGACGGAGGAGAGGAGAGGAGAGCCGGGGGGAAGGACGGAGGAGAGGAGAGGAGAGCCGGGGGAAGGACGGAGGAGAGGAGAGGAGAGCCGGGGGAAGGACGGAGGAGAGGAGAGGAGAGCCGGGGGAAGGACGGAGGAGAGGAGAGGAGAGCCGGGGGAAGGACGGAGGAGAGGAGAGGAGAGCCGGGGGAAGGACGGAGGAGAGGAGAGGAGAGCCGGGGGAAGGACGGAGGAGAGGAGAGGAGAGCCGGGGGAAGGACGGAGGAGAGGAGAGGAGAGCCGGGGGAAGGACGGAGGAGAGGAGAGGAGAGCCGGGGGAAGGACGGAGGAGAGGAGAGGAGAGCCGGGGGAAGGACGGAGGAGAGGAGAGGAGAGCCGGGGGAAGGACGGAGAAGGAGAGGAGAGCCGGGGGAAGGACGGAGAAGGAGAGGAGAGCCGGGGGAAGGACGGAGAAGGAGAGGAGAGCCGGGGGAAGGACGGAGAAGGAGAGGAGAGCCGGGGGAAGGACGGAGAAGGAGAGGAGAGCCGGGGGAAGGACGGAGAAGGAGAGGAGAGCCGGGGGAAGGACGGAGAAGGAGAGGAGAGCCGGGGGAAGGACGGAGAAGGAGAGGAGAGCCGGAGGAAGGACGGAGAAGGAGAGGAGAGCCGGGGGAAGGACGCGGAGGAGAGGAGAGCCGGGGGAAGGACGGAGGAGAGGAGAGCCGGAGGAAGGCCGGAGGAGAGGAGAGCCGGAGGAAGGCCGGAGGAGAGGAGAGCCGGAGGAAGGCCGGAGGAGAGGAGAGCCGGAGGAAGGACGGAGGAGAGGAGAGCCGGAGGAAGGACGGAGGAGAGGAGAGCCGGAGGAAGGACGGAGGAGAGGAGAGCCGGAGGAAGGACGGAGGAGAAGAGGAGAGCTGGGAGAGGAGAGCCGGGGGAAGGACGGAGAAGGAGAGGAGAGCCGGAGGAAGGACGGAGGAGAGGAGAGCCGGGGGAAGGACGCGGAGGAGAGGAGAGGAGAGCCGGAGGAAGGACGGAGGAGAAGAGGAGAGCCGGGAGAGGAGAGCCGGGGGAAGGACGGAGAAGGAGAGGAGAGCCGGAGGAAGGACGGAGGAGAGGAGAGCCGGGGGAAGGACGGAGGAGAGGAGAGCCGGGGGGAAGGACGGAGGAGAGGAGAGCCGGGGGAAGGACGGAGGAGAGGAGAGCCGGGGGGAAGGACGGAGGAGAGGAGAGCCGGGGGAAGGACGGAGGAGAGGAGAGGAGAGCCGGAGGAAGGACGGAGGAGAGGAGAGCCGGGGGAAGGACGGAGGAGAGGAGAGCCGGGGGAAGGACGGAGGAGAGGAGAGGAGAGCCGGAGGAAGGACGGAGGAGAGGAGAGCCGGGGGAAGGACGGAGGAGAGGAGAGCCGGGGGAAGGACGGAGGAGAGGAGAGCCGGGGGAAGGACGGAGGAGAGGAGAGCCGGGGGAAGGACGCGGAGGAGAGGAGAGGAGAGCCGGAGGAAGGACGGAGGAGAAGAGGAGAGCCGGGAGAGGAGAGCCGGGGGAAGGACGGAGAAGGAGAGGAGAGCCGGAGGAAGGACGGAGGAGAGGAGAGCCGGGGGAAGGACGGAGGAGAGGAGAGCCGGGGGAAGGACGGAGGAGAGGAGAGGAGAGCCGGGGGAAGGACGGAGGAGAGGAGAGCCGGGGGAAGGACGGAGGAGAGGAGAGCCGGGGGAAGGACGGAGGAGAGGAGAGCCGGGGGAAGGACGGAGGAGAGGAGAGGAGAGCCGGAGGAAGGACGGAGGAGAGGAGAGCCGGGGGAAGGACGGAGGAGAGGAGAGCCGGGGGAAGGACGGAGGAGAGGAGAGCCGGGGGAAGGACGGAGGAGAGGAGAGCCGGGGGAAGGACGGAGGAGAGGAGAGCCGGGGGAAGGACGGAGGAGAGGAGAGCCGGGGGAAGGACGGAGGAGAGGAGAGCCGGGGGAAGGACGGAGGAGAGGAGAGCCGGGGGAAGGATGGAGGAGAGGAGAGCCGGGGGAAGGACGGAGGAGAGGAGAGCCGGGGGAAGGACGGAGGAGAGGAGAGGAGAGCCGGAGGAAGGACGGAGGAGAAGAGGAGAGCCGGGAGAGGAGAGCCGGGGGAAGGACGTAGGAGAGGAGAGGATGAAGGCAGCACACAAAGGACCTGAGCGGAGAGGGAGAGAGAGAGGCGGGTGAGGAGTACCGGGTGATATGCGGAAGACACAGAAAAGTGTGATCAGCATTGGGAAGGAGAAGTACAGGAGGATGGGGGGGGGGGGGGGGGGAGGGGGGGTCAGGCTAGAGGAGAAGGCAATGAAAACAATGTGAGGTTGTGAATACCGGGAAGGAGGGGGAGGGGGGGAGGGGGGGTCAGCACGCTGCAGCCTCATTAATAGAGAAGCGCAGACTAGTAAAGTGTTGTATGTGTAGGAGATATAAACGTTAGCGCTCTGCGTCCATCTGTCACATGACACACATCATCAATACAAACTCCAAATCCATACACCCCCCCCCTCCCCCCCAATAACACACCATAGAAATAAACAGACATTTCCTGCTCAGGATCGGGGCGGCGGCATGGAAAGGGTTACGGGTGGAGGGGGGGCCCTTTAAGAGGACCTTTAAATTGGGGGGAGGGGGAGGAGAGGGGGGGGGGAATTCTTCCAGGTGTAGGTAATAAAAGTCAGACTTACACAGGATGACCCCCCCGGGGGGGAGGGGAGGTGGGTGTCCAGGTCACAGGATCCCCCCTGCAGGGGTTAAATCTTCAGGTCAGATGACCAATCCCTGTTATTATTACCCTCCCCCCCTCCAGGGGGGGGGCAATAGGAAAAGTAAGAGGGGGGGCAGAGAATTTTTTAAAAAATGTGCTGTGATGGGAAGAAAAAAAAAAAAAAAAGAGAAGAGTTTTAGAAGAATGAGAAGGACCCCCGATCAGGATCTGCGGAGACCCCCCGGTCCACGTGCCGGGGACAGATCGGACCGATGGGGGGGGGGCGACTGCGGCGATTTCCACCCCCCCGGATCTTGCACTGGATCCTGGGGAGGAGAGGGGCAAAATGGCGCCGTCACAGCGACGGACGGAGAGGAAGACTGCGAGGGAGGGGGAGGAGGAGACTCGGAGAGATCGGAGGGAGGAAAGCGTGGAGAGGAGGAGACTGACACAGGAGGCGGCTGCTCCCAGGCTCCACCCGGTGGCCGCACACAGGTACTACCACTGACACCAATTACACATACAGTGTAGGACAGCAAGACACCGGCAGAAATGCTCCCCCTAGTGGCCGCACAGGAGGTACTGCCGCTGACATAAATATCATATACATTTCAGAAGAAAGCAGGGTTCACAAGCTCCCTCCAGTGGCCATACATAAATATTGCCGCAGACAAATATCATACAATATAGAATCAGTACTGCTTGGACCCTGAAGGGGACATACCCCAAAAGCTTGTCCTGAAAAACTGTATGTTACTGTAAATAAAATAAAAGTATCACAGACAGTACTCCATTTTCTTTGCTACAATATAGAAGGTAAGGTTCCCAGGCTCCCTCCAGTGGCCACACAGAGGTACTACCGCTGACATAAATATCATATACAATCTAGAAGGCAGGGTTCCCAGGCTCCCTCCAGTGGCCGCACAGAGGTACTGCCGCTTGACACAAGTTACATTAACAGTATGGAAGGGGTGCTCAAGCTCCCCCAGTGGCCACCCAGAGGCACTGTTGCCGACATAAATAACATATACAATATAGGATTAGGGGGAACGCGGGTTCCCCTAGTGGCTGCACAAAGGTACTGCTGCTGACATCACATATACAGTATAGGAGAAGGGGGAACTCGGACTCCTCCTAGTGGCTTTACAGAGGTACTGCTGTTGACATGAAATACACAGAAAAAAAACTAAAAAGGGGGGAACTCGGGCTCCCCCCAATGGCTGCACAGAGGTGCTGCCGCTTGCATAAACATGAACAGTATAGAAGGGGAGCTTGGGCTCCCCCAGTGGCTGCACAGAGGTACTGCCGCTTACATAAATAACATTAACCGTATAGAAGGGGTTCTCGGGCTCCCCCATAGGCACTGTTGCTAACCTACAATTTAGAAGAGGGAGCCCAGTGACTCCACAGAGGTACTGCTGCTGATAAATGCTCCCTCCAGTGGCAGCAGAGAGGTACTGCTAACATATATAATCATATACAGAATAGGGACCAAGCATCAGTCTCCCCCCAGTGGCAACAGAAGGACTGCCACCCAAAAAAATTCAAAGAAGGGGTGCTCAGGCTCCCTCTAGTGGCCGCAGACAGGTACTGCCACTGACAAACATACAGTATAGGAAGGGGTCTTCTCAGCTCTGATTGGGCTGTGCATTTATCTTTACACACAGCAGGAGGCACAGATGTCACCCAATCCACTGGAATGTAAAACAAATGACACGGTTTCTGTAAACAGTACCAATAAAAGCATGCCTAAAATGTGACAAAGCTTGGTCATAATTTAAATCAGTACAAAGGGAAAGTCATTTCACAAAGAGCAACCGGAGAAAGCCATAGCAACCCGAGGCTGGCGTGCCTTCAGACTGCTGCAAGTCAGTCGCTGCTTGTTCATGTGACATAGAAGGGGTTCTCGGGCTCCCCCATAGGCACATGTGACATGTGACCCCGAGCAACCTCATTAATGCAAAGCAAAAATTGATTTAAACACTGCAAAAGGCCAGACACATTTCCCAACCATAATGTAAACTATAGAAGACTATCAGGCATATTCCTTAATGCAATGATCACTGTGCCATGTACACAAGTCTGTGGTTCTGCACACACAATCAGACCACCCTGTGCCATCTATGCCACCCTCCGGGTCCCTAGACAGAAAGGTTGTAAGATAGCACTTTCAGGTTTAGTCTGGGATGGAAGGCATGGGTGCAGATGTAAGAGGGGGAAATCACCATCACCTGGATGAGTTAAGCCCGTTCTATCAAATCTGAATAGCAGCATCTGCTGGTGACCCGAAGGGATCATTCACACAGCACAAAGGTCCACAGATACAAACGTTTCCTATAGGACCCAGCACTGGGGTGCAGCACGTCTTCATGTGTACACACTCGTCCCAGCACTCCACAACGCGCCACGGGGCCTAAACATGAATCAGGTGCCATTTTATTTTTTTACAATAAAGTTATAAAAAAATAAACAATATGATGTGGGGTACCAACATCTCCCATCGCCCCTGTACAACGTATACCAGCATGCAGGCTTGTGGGAATGAACCGTTGTATTTTAGAATCCGGTCAAAACAGACTAATGTCCAAACGGCTAACATTTATACGCTACTGAAATGATAAAACTAAAGAAATCTACAACTAAGATTCATGTAAAAATAACCAGCTGAACACCAGACCTAAAAAGAAGGCAAATATCACACATTTCCTCTCCAGCATGTAATTATACTTGGGTCAGAAATAAGCTGCCTTTGACATTTATCTGGTAGATCGTCACATGATTGGCCTAGGCATTGGTCATGTGATCCAAGTAGACGTGTCATGTCAAGACTTGGGAATGATCACATGATGGAGCTTTGGAGGAATGCAGAATTTAGCCCATAATATCCAATGACACCAAGGGGTGTAATCTATAGATCCAAATCTCAGTTCGCTATTTAATATTTATTTGATGGGAACAGCCATTTCAAATTCCGTTTCCCAGTATGATTTTTATTATAAATGTTTCTGGACGGACTTGAGAAAGCCCAATGAGGACCTGGCCAGTAACATTTCCTGCATTAGGGTGCCTACACTCTGGATGAAGGAGCAACAGATACACAT
Source organism: Lithobates septentrionalis (assembly GCA_037952835.1). Taxonomy (NCBI): domain Eukaryota; kingdom Metazoa; phylum Chordata; class Amphibia; order Anura; family Ranidae; genus Lithobates; species Lithobates septentrionalis. The sequence continues at coordinate 3,417,872 of JBBDGP010000990.1, read as the reverse complement.
TTGGACAGCAGTATTGTCAGGGGAGTGTTAGATGCTCAACCCTCCAGCTTATACATCCTGCAGGACAGCTTGTTCTGTTATAAAAAAAAAAAAAAAAAAAAAAAAAAAAAAAAAACCCAACCACACTTGCTGGCCAGATCACCAGGTTAAAATAAAGGAAGGAAAACCTAAAAAAAAAAATAAAAAAGTATTGGTAAGCTGCAATACAATAAAGGCTTGCTTTTGGGTTCAATACCACTTTAAAGGGAAGACTAGAACCCCTGTCAGCTTTTTATGGTTGGTCTCTCTGTTGCACTTCCTGTCTAGTAAAAGATTGCCCCCAGAACATAAAGGTGAAATCTCTCTAACAGAGTGCCGGATAGCTGTAAAACCTGACAGGAGTTCTAACTTTCCCTCCTTCTACCAAAACAAAGATTTTTAAAAAATGGGGCTATATTTAACTATGACCCATGAGACCTTCCTTTATCGTGTGCCGCTCAAGCTCACTGAAGATGGTGTCAATCCTATATGCTGGAAATGCTGAGAGGGAGCCCGTCCTGGTTCCTAAGATAGCCCAGTATGGAGGAAGATGTCCCCGAGACCGCACATCAATAGCATCCCAAGGTATGGTGGCAACCTTACCCTTGACTCCAGCCAGGCCACACCTCCAACGCGTTTCGCCTCGACCCCCCAGAGCTTAGTCATGGGAAACTAAGCTCCTAGGGGCAGAGTGATACGCAAGGGGGCGTGGCCGGAGTCCAGGCTGAGGTTGCCACTTATCACCATACCTTGGAATGCTATGGATGTGCAGTAACAGGGACATCTTCCGCCATATAGATAACCATGAATTACCTGGTTTCCACCTATTTTTTGTATTTATAAATATACATGGGGACACCCCTCCCATTTCCTCCTCATATGTGCTGGCTCAGTAGTGCTAACCAAGGCACCAGTCACGTGGCCTCATGTTAAACACACCTGAATTTATAAAGGCAAGCTTTGATATTTTACACTTTTATTAGAGGATTCTGGGGGCGTTTTAGGCCCCCTTAGCAGTCAACTTCTCTGGGGCTCCTCTACCTGCATCTCTCAGTCAGGCATGGTATTTGGCACCCAAATGGACTGGATTTTACTGACTGCTCAACGTTCACCTCTCAGAGCCTTGCTTAGTCCTGAGCCAGCTATACATAATGCAGAGGAGCAACTTCTCTCAAATTCCTAAAATAGCAGAACCACTACAGAACCTGTCAGCTGCGCAAAGCGAAAGGCAATTTGAAGGAATATTTCTGAGACTGCAGTGAGCCTCGTCACCGGGCCAATAAGCTGGGTAAAGCCTCATTCTGTGTGGAGACTGGCTGCCATCACCAACCTCCAATGAAAATGCTTGTTGGCAAACAGTCTCTGGTGTCAATGCTTTCAAATCATCGATCTGGAACAAGAAAGCAGCCAGATAGGTCTCGGAAATCCAAGTTAGCATCACAGCAGGGCAGCCAAGCATCTAGCATGTTCACAAGCAGAGGCCAACCATGGCATCCTACATTTTTAAGCAGAACTGAGGTCTGAAAAAAAAAAAAAAAAAAAAAATAGCTGGGAGCTAGAACTTTTTGATAAAGAAGACGTCCCTTAGCTATTTATTACACCGCTTGTGGCACATGTGCGGTGCAAACTCCCCGCCTGCATGCCGAAAATGGAGTTGGGTGCTGGGATAATGCAACTCTAGTGCATTGGAGCTACGTTACATACAGCGCCATGTATATTATGACAAGGCCTACTGCGGCCCTAGCAAAGTTCAGGATTCCTTTAGACCCCCTTTCACACTGGAGGCGTTTTTCAGGCGCTAAAAATGGTGCTTGTAAAGTGCATGAAAAATGCCTTCCCTTCAGTCCCAGTGTGAAAGCCTGAGTGCTTTCACAATGGGACGCTGCGCTGGCAGGACGTTAAAAAAAGTCCTGCAAGCAGCATCTTTGGGGCGCTTTAGGAGCGGTGTATACACCGCGTCTAAAGCACCCCTGCCCATTGACATCAATGGGCAGCACCATCAAAGTGCCTCAGCAGCGGTGCTTTGCAGGTGCATTTAACCCTTTATTTGGCCGCTAGCGGGTGTTAAAAGCGCCCCGCCAGCGGCCAAAAAGCGCTTCTAAAACTACGGTAAATCACAGCCAAAATCAGCGGCTGCACTGTCAGTGTGAAAAGGCTCTTATGCCGTGTACACGATCAGAATTTCCGTCAGTAAAATCTTGGATGGTGTTTCCGACGGAATTCCGCTCAAGCCTGGCTTGCATACACACGGTCACACAAAAGTTCTGAACTTTCGACTGTCAAGAACGCGGTGATGTACAACACTACGACGAGCGACCGAGCATGCGTGATTTTTAGCGCGGCCGAATTGCATACAGATGAACGCATTTTCGGATAGGAACTTTTCCCGACCAAATAGAGAATATGCTCTCAATCTTTTGCTGGCTGGAATTCCACCAGCAAAAGACCGATGGAGCATACACACGGTTGCATTTTCTGACAAAAAGCTCTCATCTGAGTTTTGCTGGCGGCATTTCCAATCGTGTGTACGCGGCATAAGGGCCAATTTACTCCTTACTGTTGTGTTCCCGATATGAGCATTCCTTTTGCAAGAGCTGCGGTTAGGGATAGTGGGCCACTCGATTGCAAACCGCTTCCATCCAGGAGCGATCCTCTGTCCTCATTCACAGGGAAATCACCGGCCGTGCCATTACATCTGAACACCTGCAGACAGCTGCAGGCACCGCCGGCCTGCCATTGCTTTGTACATGCTCCGTGACCGCAGCCATTTGCGTCAACCTATCCGTAAAACTGCAGAAACATTTTTGTGTGAATGAGCCCTAGGAGCCCATTCACATTTTTCAAGTGACTTTGAAGATGAAAAGTCACAGCCCATTGTTTGCAATGGCGCCTGTTAAAATCAGTGCTACCCAATGTCTGTGATTTTAAAAAAGGTGCCTACACTACTTTGGTGTGACTTTTTGATGCGCCTTTGGTCCAGAAAGTGTAAAGTGGCATTGAAAATCGTGCGACTGGAGACGTGTTAATGTGAATGGAGCCTTAGCCTCCTTTGTAGCATCTTCCACAGACTGCAGATCCTATTTGCAGAACTTAGCATTTCAAAGTTGCAAATTACACAAAGACTGAGCAACTGATCCTTGTGGCTCAAAGTGTAGAATTACAGAAGTGGGTGCCAAGCCAAATGGTGAAAGTGTCCACAATACGACTACTTTTCTGTTTGGTCTGATATAAAAACTCTCCATATATATATATATATATATATATATATATATATATATATATATATATATATATATATATATATATATATATATATATATATATATATATATATATATATATATATATATATATATATATATATTTCACTTTTTTTTTCTATATATATCACATTCGGGCAGGAAAAAAAGAAAAAAAGAAAAAAAAACAGGCTGATTGTACTGAAGTCGATCGATAGATACAACCAGCTAGTCCATACATAAAATCGAAATTCGATTTCAAAGTCTGCCTCAAATCAAGACACTGCTGTGCTGTCTCTTTCTAGTACTCAGTGCTGGGAATCCTATGTCAAACATTAAGGCAAAGTCCAGGAATCCAAATAGAGAGAGAATATCACCGCTCCAGGTGGGTCAGATCAAGGTAAAAGGCATCTCCTTCAGTCTAGAAGTCCAGGTGCTGGCAATGCTATGGCAGTTAGACATCAAAGAAATTCAGCTAGTACTAAGCACTCCTTGTAGTGCGAAACGCGTAAACTTCGTTACATTTTGCTGTGACTTGTATTTTGGATGACACCTTATTGAATAAAGGCAAATATTTTTGGAGTGTGGCTGTCCAGAATTTCTTTGATGTCTATCAAGCATTAAGGCCCCTTTCACACTTGTACGACCTGAAAGTCAAGCGACTTTGATGAGACTTGAAGCAATGCCGGTGTCATTTTGGACCTCAAGTCGCATCAAAGTCGGACCAAAAGTAGTGTAGGGACTACTTTGAAGTCGCACAGATATGAATGGTACTCATTGGAAATCGTGGGGTACGACTTGTCATGCGACTTTGCAGTCCCAAGTCGCAGGACAAGTCGCACAAGTGTGAAAGGGGCCTAAGGCTGAGTTCACACTGGTGCAATGCCAGACATCGCATGTGATTCACACCGCATTGCTGCGCACATCACATACAGTTTGTATGGCTGAAATCGCATCGCATTCGCACCAAATTGGTGCAGGACCCTTTTTTTGGTCTGCATTGGAATCAGATCGAATGGGTGTTCAGGCCCATGCGATCCGATTCCTGTTCGATTTCACAGTTCACACTGCGATCTGAGAACTGATTTGGGGGTGTCATTAACTTTACATCCGACACCCACAGCGATTGGCAGAGAGCAGTGCGAGATGTGATGCGGGAACACGCATAGGAATCGCACTGGTTCCCGCATCACACTAGTGTGAACCTGGACTAAAGGTTTATTTGTGAAAAAAAAAAGACTGTATACATATAGTAAACAAAATATAAAGATTTAAAAATATATAAAATAAGTCTGACCCCAAAAACATCAAAAAAAATAAATAAAAGCGTATTTATTTTAAAATTACAGTGACTGAAACTTGTGTTCCTTGGCTCCATTTAATGTCCTGTTTGTTCCTGGATGGAGCTGATGAATCCTTGATTTCTAAATTAAGAACAGATGAGGGACTCTGAATACAAGCGGTCTGCATCCAGAACTGATCATCTGTCCCTAATCAGATGTAACCTTACATGCCAACTGCTGCCATGCTTAAAAAACGCACACCTGTGCAATACCGATTCTTGGTGGGGTACAACCCAAATGGACTATGTGAAGGAGCCCTTAGAGCCGGTTCACACTAAATATATATATATATATATATATATATATATATATATATATATATATATATATATATATATATATATATATATATTTTTTTTTAATTGCTATTTTTTTCCCCCCATGAAAGTGTAGTGACCCTTTAAAAACACTGTAGTCTTTAACGCCATGAAACACCCACAATGCTCCTTCCATCCATGTGATTTAATCACCAATAGCTGCAGACGGTTAATCATGGTAGGAAGGATACATTTTGATTTACCGTAATAAAGTCATTTGGTAAAGCAGTCACATTATTAAATCAAAAGACATTTTCATTACAGGTCTGCTTAAACAAAAAAAAAAAAAAAAAAAAAAATCCAAAAAGAAAAATCCTAAAAAGATACCCATGAAGAGGGGACTGCCTCCAGATAATTCAGAACATTATGTGTACATCTAAACACAGGGCATGGCACAGAAGATTAATCTACTCCCTCATCTACCCACAAGCCTGCAGTACAGGCAATGCAACATTCATCAAGACGCGGGTTGCCAGCCTTCCACAGCACTACATCTACACAAGGCAGCAGTGTTCACTACCCGAGAGCTGCGGATCTGATTTGTATACAGAGAACTGTCTGTTTGTGGTATACACAGCTCAGACAATGGTGCGACTCTGGGTGTGTGACGCTACAAGAAGGGCACACACCTGTACGGCATTACCACACTCTCCGGGAATGCCAATCGCTCCGGATGAACCCGCATGCTACGACGGTGCTCTGTACTCTGCTACAAATCCATGCCTGACAGCCATAAACAAACTCATTAATGCTCGTTGGAATTTCTACCGTGTTTTACAGAGTGCTGCCTATAATAAAATAACTACAACTTCCCAAAAAAATACTACGGAGATGGTGCCATTGTTAAAAATGCCAATTGCCTACCTGCCTCTGGCCTATTTTGAGCCACCAAGGCTGAGCAAGCATGCAGCCAGTGAAAGTATACACATACCGAGCGAGTAGTGAAGGCGGCACAAAAGTCAGGTGTCTGGGATTTTCTAAAACAAGATCAGCAGTTAAGTCTGAAAAGCTGCACTACCAACCCATGTACATCCTATAGGCTCCATTCACATCCTTGTGTTGTGGCAACGTGTGCGTCACCGTGTGCGTTCGTGCAGTGCATGTTACATTGCGCCATTTATCTGCGCCATTTATCTGGACCTGTAATGCATTACAGCAACGCACATACTTTGCAGCATGTCATAAATGCAACACATTACAGGGTTCGTGTCGCATCCAATTTTCAGCACCTTTTTTTGGTGCATTGGCAGCCTATTATTTTCAATGGGCTGTCTTAGCGCAATGTTCATTAATAGACCATAAAAGTTTAAGCTCGGTTTCACACATATGCGGTGCGAATTGAAGCTCAGGTTTCACTGGGGAGATAAAAATCTCCTGTTCAAAGGAATCACTGAGTTTTAGCTCAGGATCAGAGGGGAGGGAGAGGGGGAGGTGTAGTGAGGAGAAGTAGAAAATCCATGTTCAGAACGCAATGCATCTGCGAAGCAGATGCGTTCCCATAGAAGAGAAGGGGCTCAAAAATTCGCACCGCAATGCCCAGAAAACGCACACCTTTTTTGTGCAATGCGCAGTGCGAATGCAACGCACATATGTGAACCAGATGCATTCATATGAATGTATTTTAAAATGTCCTGCAAATTAGATGCGGTGTAAACCGCATCTAATTCGCATAGGTGTGAACCCGGGCTAAAGCCTTCCTCAGGATAGGTCTTTAATGCAGTCTGGGCCAATCTGACCAGGGTGGATGAAAATCATTGATAAAAAAAAAAAAAATCTGATTCTCTCTCCCCCCCCCCCCATTACGGTAAATCAGATCCCCCCCCCCCCCCTCATTTAAAATACAATTCTTTTTCACCCCCATTTAAAATCAGATTTCTCCCCCCCCCCCCCCCATTTAAATCAGATTTAGATTATTAGTAAATGTATGCTTTTGTAGTAAAAAAATAATAAATAAATCTAAAGAGTTATCAATTTAATATACATTAATAGTCTATTCAGCATGAAAATGGAGCTCAGTTCTGTAGCATGAGGCTGTATATTCTGCAATATTTACATTTTTGGTAAACTTATTCAATGAATCCAAGCTCTGCAAGCTGAGATAACATGCACTGCATTGATGCATTCACATAATTTCACAGTAATCATGAAATAAAACAAAGTTCAGGAATAGTCCTTTATCCCATTGCTTTGCAAATCTATGTACACTACAAACTGTATGATTGAATCGGTTCCGATGTCGCCGTTTTACTAACCTGACAGCTTATTCCAAATAGGACACTTTCATTTTGTTTGCAAATATTAAAGATTCTAACTACCAGCAAGAATGAGTCCTTACATTTAAAGAGCACCTGTCATTTCAGATCCATCATGGCAGCACCGGTTAGCGGGCATCCACTCAGCTGCTGCTGCCACGTCCCTCACCTTGTTGTGCCGCATCACCAGCCGTCCCATTAAAGTGAATGGGACTGTCGGTGAGTCTACAGCGGGTCAGAGGAGGAGCCGCTGCGGGACAGAGATGAGTTTCCTTTTAAAAATTATTATTAATATTATACAGGATTTATATAGCGCCAACAGTTTGCGCAGCAATTTACAACATCGGGGAAGACAGTACACTTACAATACAATTCAGTGCAGGAGAGATCAGAGGGCCCTGCTCGTTAAAGCTTACAATCTAAAAACTATGATTTAAATCAAGCCTTTTTACTAGCGATTTAAATCAAATCCACCCTGAATCTGACACATGAAAATAAGGACTGCTGCCCAAAACAGCCAACCTGCTTCCTCCTTTTTACTGCCTTCTCTGGAAATGAAAACCCCCAATAGGCTGTTGTGGGCAATGCTGGCAAAAAAAATTTAAAATCTGTATAGGAATCAGAAGCAGTCAGACACATACAGGACCCCGACAACAAGCACCCACATATGTGACCTCGTCTATATTCCCCTCGCACACATTCCTGGGCACAGCTCATCATCAATAGTGGGTGCTGCAGCCACTACTAGCTGGTTACTGGAAACATCACAGATAAATGCCCACATTCACCAGTACACCAAGAAACCTCAAATGTCATCCAAAGGTTTTTATTGTAGAAAGATCACATGAGCAACGTTTTGGAGCCTTGCAGGACCCCCTTCATCAGGCATGCGATGACCAAGAGGTCCTGCGAGGCTCAGAAACGTTGCTCTTGTGATGTGATCTCTCTGCAATAAAAACCTTTGAATGACATTTGAGGATCCTTGGTGTGCTGGTGAACATGTGTGACCGAGGACACTCTCCTGGGCCCATTTGTAAAGTCTAGTCCCGTTCTGCTCGGCCACTGGTCTTAAAGCGGGGGTTCACCCACACCGCAAAAAAAAAAAAAAATATATTAAAAGCCAGCAGCTACAAATACTGCAGCTGCTGACTTTTAATACATGGCCACTTACCTGTCCCGGGGTCCAGCGATGTCGGCAGGGGACGCCGAGAACCCGCTCGGTTCTCGGCAGCTGCCGCCGCCATCCTAGGTGAGGGAATCAGGAAGTGAAGCGTTGCGGCTTCACTTCCCGGTTCCCTACTGCGCATGCGCGAGTCGCGCTGCGCGTCCCTAGTGGTCCCCGCTCTCTCCTGGGAGCTGTGTGTTCCCAGCAGACAGCGCGGTCGGGACGGGAAGAGGCATAGACTCCCATGGGAGTCTATGCCGGAAGTGGGTGCAAATACCTGTCTTTGACAGGTATCTGCACCCCCCTCCCCCCTGAAAGGTGCCAAATGTGACACCGGAGGGGGGGAGGGTTCCGAAAAGCGGAAGTTCCATTTTTGTGTGGAACTCCGCTTTAACTTGCCAGTCATATACCTAAACAAGTTATTTTGGGCACCTGCATCTAAGGTTGGTAATGGATTTCAGGCCTGGTTAGCCTTTTTCTTTTTTGTTAAATGTGGCGGATGGAGTTATCTCTTCAACCGGCGGCCAAATCGCAAACGCAAAACTCCACTAGCTGGTGTCTCTCACTGACCACACCAACAAATGGTTTACAAATATAAAGCTCTATTCTTGTAGGATTATATAGAAAAGCCATGGTTTTGGGACCACGCAGAGTGTGCTGGCGATAAAAAAAAAAAAAAAAATGGAGATAGAGATGATAGAGATGATAGAGATGATAGAATCAGATATGATGAAGCCCAAACTGAGTCAATCATGCTATCCTACATACAAACAGCTATCTGCACAGTGCTAGAACTGGGCTTTAAGCAGGTAAGATTGGAGTCTATTGCCGCCAATAGGAGTGTCCCAATCAGTGCGGCACCACACTGATTTCCAAAAGTAGTTCCTGCACTACTTTAGGCGACTTGGGCGGGCGATTTGGGCTACAGCACCAATCTTCTCTCCAAATATCACCCAAACCGTCCTCTCTGCTCCTCCCAAGACCTCCTACTCTCTAGCTCCCTTGTCGCCTCCTCCCATGCTCGTCTCCAAGACTTGTCCTGAGCCTCTCCCATCCTCTGGAACTCACTACCCCAATTTGTCTGACTGTCTCCTACTCTGTCCACTTTTAGGAGATCCCTGAAAACTCATCTCTTCAGGGGAGGTCTATCCTGACTCCAACTAACCACCAAATCCTTCTACTCCCCTCATAAGTTCATGCCTCACAGTCCCTACCTTTTGTTTGACCAGCCCCTCCCTCTTAGATTGTAAGCTTGCAAGAGTAGGGCTCCTCTAACCCTCTTGTTTTGAATTGTACTGTTGGTGTAGTGTCTCTACATTGTGAAACGCTGCGCAAACTGTTTGCGCTATATAAATCCTGTATAATAAATAATATAGTATTTGCAAAGCTTTTAGCAAGCTTGAAGCAACTTTGAAGCAAACCAGTATGAGGACCTAAAAACTCAGCGTTTAATGGGAGCGATGGCTGTCACTTTAAACAAGCTGCTTCAGCTGCAATCTTCTGTAGGCTGCCATAAGCTTCAGCACTACTTGAAGTTGATGAAATCCTGCTAGCAGCTTATTAAAAAGGGACCGTCGGAACTCCAACTATGATCTGTGTTTAACATCCCCGAACTGGAAGGGACATTTATGTTAAAGAATTCAACAAAGCTACTTGAAGTTTGAGGACAGCTTTGCAAACACTTTGTAAAATCTTGCTCTCTCCTATAATGAGGGCCTTGTGCACAAGTCCTTATTAGATGTTATTCGTTAGTGGATGATCAGATGCCTAGAGTATCATCAGCAGGAGAAAACTTTTAGGAGGGGGGGAAAAAAAAAAAAAAAACACACCACCCAAGATGAAGTTTTCTAGGGACGTACTAAACTGCACATTGGGATGATTTGGATAATTGGCTGCAATACTCAGAACTCTCACTAGATGTCAGTGTACTTTATACACACACATAATATTTGTGTCTCCGCTCTGCAGTGCAAAGCAGGTGGAAACGAACCGCCTGTCCGTTTTCATCTGATCCGCCAGACGGGTGGAAAATAGGACCACCATCCGTCTGGATTTTGCAGGCAGGATTGGTTTGGATGCAGGCGGGCGCCGACACCCGCTGCTCCATAGTGGAGACTGAATGGTCCTGACAGGCGGACCTGATCGGAAAGCCTGTGTGAAAGGGGCCTAATCCTAAAAAGGGAGCCAGACACTTAAAGGACCACTACTGCACCCATTCTGTATTAGAACTGCATACAGCTAACCACTTACCTTCCGGAAGGTTTACCCCCCCCCCCCCCCCCCCACCTTCAGGACCAGGCCATTTTTCGTGATACGGCACTGTGTTACTATAGCCAACAATTGTGTGGTCATGCGACACTGTACCCAAATAAAATTGATGTCACTTTTTCCCAGAAATAGAGCTTTTGGTGGTATTTGATCACCTGTTTTTTTGGGGGGGTTTTTTGCGATATAAAAAAAAAAAAAAACAAAGACTGATTATTTAAAAAATAAATAGTAAAAAAAACAAAATTTCTTCAAAAATTTAGGCCAATATGTATTCTGCGCATGTTTTTAGTAAAAAAAAATATCCCAATAAGCGTATACTGATTGGTTCACATGAACGTTATAGCGTCTACAAACTATGGGATATATTTATGGAATTTTTATATACAAGTAATGGCGGCGATCAGCGACTTACAGCAGGACTGCGATATATGGATCCATGGTGGCAGAGGTTTTTGTCCTGAGAGCAAAAAAAAAAAACGTGGCAGACAGCTCCCAATCTTGGGTAATGAGAACAAACAGGATAGTCTCCCAGACATATGACTATTGTGACAGCCAATCACAGTGATCACATGATCAGGAAGTCCATCTCTCCTCTGGAAGTTAAGACCCAGATAAGGGTCACCTGGAAGAGGCAGGAAAGGGATAAAAAAAAAAAAGCCAACCCTTTTCATGCAACAGCTCAGAAGGAATCTGTAAATACGAAGGTTTTAGCTGCATGCAGTTATCAGACTACAGGGTTATTTTTGTGACAGGGATCCTTTACCGAAATAGATCCACCCTGCACTAAAACAATACCCACCACAAGATCCCAGCACTGGAAATAATGGCTTCAGAAATCCTCAGTAAGTTCACGTCTCATGTAGCTGGAATTTCTTGTTTTTGTTATCTTAAACTGAAGCAGAACCTGCAATGAGAGATTCTCCCAGCTGAGTGCTTGTCCCTGACCAGGACAGTTTGTAGACGGCAGGCAGTATGGGTGAATTAAACTGCATTACACATAATGGCATGACCACAATGGAGCAGAATCATTTCACAGTCAGGCTTCGCTGGCTTCTAAAGGCCTTCAGTGAAGGTCTCCGCTTCCATTGTAAAGTCTAACAACTGTAAGTATTACTGCACTCTATTTTGGGCACACAAATATCACACCACTCCAGTCTGCCGGACACCATAACCCCGTACCATCCTATTCCCTGCCCATCTGATGGACAAAGTACATATCCTGGGAAAGTTTTACCCCCCCCCCCCTCCTCATTTCCTAACAGAAGCAATTGCCTGTCGGCTCAAAATAGTTTCTCCAAAGTAGAGCTGTTACTGATTAAAATTTTCGTGTTCGATTAATCGATATAACGCACATACAGATCCAACTACTTTTAGCTGATTTAGCACCGTTATGGCAATGGCCAAAGCCGGACATAGCGGGGCATGGCTAGGACGTCACACGTCATAAACGCAGCCTCACTGTGCCCATAATCGTCACTTTAGTCAGTGCCTGGATTACAGTCTGCGGGCATCTCCCGCTGTGTGTCTCGGAGCTGAGTGTGAAAACTTTGGCCGCGCTGTGAGAAAAGTCCCGCCCTCCTCTAGATCAGCTCATGTGATAGACAGAACACTGCGCCTATCAAACGAGCTGATCTAGGAGGAGGGCGGGACTTTTCTCACAGCGCGGCCAAAGTTTTCACACTCAGCGGGAGATGCCCTCAGACTGGAGGAGGAGGGGGAGAAGGGAGAAGGGAGAAGAAGGGAGGAGGGAGGAGAAGGAGGAGGAGCGCTGCATCCACAGCTTGGCCCAAAGCGGCCCCAGGGCAGGCAGCCTACCGAGCAAAAAAATTAACGATTAATCGAGGAATTAATCTTTAATTTCCACAGCCTTACTCCATAGCGTTAGAAAATTACAACAATTGCTTCCAATATTCCAAAGCTCCAGTTATAACACCTCTAGACACGCCAACTGGGATGGGGGAAGGAAGAACTATGAAATCCAAATAATCAAATTAAATTTTTGACTTTTTTTTTGCATACATCTGCACTCTCTCTCTCACACAGGCACTGCTGTACACCCCAATACAGCTGGGCACCACCATTCATGTCTATAGACGGCCGTATGCAGCACCTGGGCTTACCACGCAGGGGGAAATACACCGGAATTTAAAGAGCAATTCCACTATTGTTGAGAAAAAGGACATTCCCCTCCGGGTGATCTCTGTACATTGCAAGGATTTGAAAGCGAGAGTCCGGCCACCAATTTTTTTGTTTTAGGTCATTGAGAAACTTTGCTAACCCCAAAATAATACTCACAGTTTGGATGTAATATTTCCACCTCTGTCTGTTTTCGTACAGAAGAAGAACTTAAAAAATGTGATGCTGGCTGTTTCCATCTTGCTTGTGGGCATGTGAAGCCCACAAGCATTGATTTCCTGGATGCGGTGAATGCTGTTCATTCACAGCTTGTTCAAGCGCATGATCATTGTTTCCACACTGAATCTTGGGAAGCCTGACACTAAGCTCCCAGGAGATAGTGCGGTGCCGGGGAAAGGCAATAAACACACCTACTCCCATGGGAGGAGAGACAGGAAGTGCCACAATAAAGTACAATATAAAAGGTAATTACAGCGATAAAAAAAAAAAATTTGTGCGGCATTTGAACATCTATGCAATCAACTAAAAGGTAAGATTAAGTTAAAAATTTGAGTGGAACCCCGCTTTAACAAACTTTGTTGCAGATTCCTACCTTTTGTTATTCTGAAGAAATCCCTGTGCGTTTGTCTGTGTCCATGTGGTAATTGAATCTGTATGGGAGTGGTTTCATAATCAACCAGGTGCTGCACCTGCAGGGCTCTAAATGAGGAAAATTGCAGGGTCTGCATCCCTTTAGACGCGATTTCCTATTTGGAGTATCTCCCCAAAAGTGACATTTTTGTTGCAGGGGATGCCTGAAATCTGACTTGTATCTTAGTGTAGACTTCTGGGAAAATCAGTGAGCCAATCACAAAAGCAGGAAATGACATATCTGTCGGGGGACGTTCTGTACACCACCTGTGTACAGAACACCTCCAGGTGACCATATCGCATTTACAGAAAATTTACAGCGGCTGCAGACAGAAAAAGAAAGGTCATTTTTACTAACATTCAATTACAATATGACTTGAGTTGCAATTGTATATGCTATATATATATATATTTTTTTTTTATTAGCTTTTGTTTCCCCCCCATGAAAGTGGAGTCATCCTTTAAACTGCACAAGCTCAGATGCCCGTGTGCAAGAGGCCTTAACCCACAGCCATCCGCAGCCTCCTGGGATACTCACGTTTTGCATCCAAGGAGGCTTTAGCGCAATCAACCCACTGAAAATCGCACATGCGTCATGGCACACCATCAGTGGCTCACACATTAGACAGCCGGCTCTGATGAAGAAGGAATCCCTTTGAAACACATCAGCCAGCAGCGGTTCGTATGTCCAGTCTCCAGGACTCAGAGACTGCAATCAGCAGACAGACTGCCATATGCCAAAGACCTTTTTTAAGCGCGATTGTCTCCTACTGTTGTGAGTAGTTTTTCTGAATAAATGTACCATAAGATAATGCACTAGGCTGGTGCGCCCTCTTTTCTTTGTGTTTTTATCAGACAGCCGGCTCCTGATGATGTTGGAATAGAAGACGGTAGGTTGGCCCTGGTGAGCAACAGCAAAAGAACAGTGCTGGACTGGCTGGGAGTATTTTTGTGGATGCCACAAAAGGGTAAAGAGGACATGGGTTTAAAAAAAAACAAAAAAAAACAAAAAAAAAACAAACAAAAAAAAAAAAAAAAACCACAAAATGTTTTACACGGGGGAGGGGGTAAAGTTTCTTTGTTAGTACGGTCTCTAAACATCTAGCTTACAACTGGTAATGAGATATGTCAGCACAGTACACAAAAAGAGGAAAAACAGAATTTTGCACGGTCAGAAAAATTATTGACCAAGTATAAGTATTAGAATAAAATAGCCACAGCTTCCTGTGAGATATACGCAGCAATCAAATATTGAAAAATGAGTTGCGCCAAACAAGCAAATACCGAAAAAAAAAATAAAAAAAGGAAAAGTAAAAAGAGTATGTTACAACAAACCCCCCAGTAACATTACATAAAAAGGGGATAGCCACGAATATAGAAAATTCTATAAAAAAAAATAAAAAAATAAAAATAAAAAAAAGGTAGAAGAAAGAGGGCGCACAAGCCTAGTGCATTACCCCAAGTAAATCGATTTATTGATAAAAAGAAGGTAAAAACTACTCACAACCATGTGGAGAAATATTGCTTGAAAAGGCCAACTATTTGTGGCAATCAGCCCTGAAACCAACAGCATCCAGATGACAAAGGGGGAGGACATCAGGGCCGCTACTGGTTGTCACGTTTCGAAGGAGTACCTTCTTCCTCAGAGTGACCTAGAGCCTCCTCTTCGGGTGTCCCCCGCCGCCACTCCTGGCTCCTCTTTTACACCATAGGAATCCACTTGGTGGCACAGCTGTGGGCTCGATCCTGAGCATCTATGGGCACAGTGCAGCTCGGCCCCACCCCTTCATCACAGGATTTGACTGACAGCAGCGGGAGCCAATGGCTCTCATCAAAGCCTCAGAGTGGGGAGAGGAGGAGAGAGCTGCTACAGATGGGCACAGCACTGGATTGAGTGAGGGCTCAGGTAAGTTTAAGGGGGTGAGGGGAGCTATACAAATACTAAAACATGTTTACCTTCATGCAGGGTTTACCGGGATTCCCGTTTTAGCCTGGATTCACACCTATGCATTTTTAGTGCTTTTTGCAGATTTGCACTACAATCCATTTAACATGGTTTCCTATGGAACACGTTCTGTAGTGCAAATCTGCAAAAGCACTAAAAATGCACAGGGTGTGAATCCAGCCTTAGGGTGACTCCTTTCAGCATCCTATGAAGTCATCCTTACATGCAGGGACTAAAGTTGTGTCTCCCTGCACTGGGTGCATCAATAGAAACACACAGCCTCATAGCTTAGGATGGCAAGGCACTCCTCTGCCTCTTCCTGTTCCTCCCCCTCCTCAGACTGCACTGCCCACTTAACCCCTTTCCTGTGAAGACCAGAAGTTCAGGAAAGCAGCACAGAGAGCAAAAAGCCAACAGCACAGAAAAAGTTGTAAAGTGCTGGGGTAATATAATTCTACCAAACAGATGACTAGGAAATGATTTTTTATTGCGCTCAAAGTAATAACCTAAAAAACTATTGGAGGGTTCAATACTACTTTCAGTTATACCATGTGAATGGGAAGAGGCAACATTATTAAAAGTAATGGGAAGAGGCAGCAGATATAAATGTGAATGGGAAGAGGTAACAATATAAGAAGTAGGAGTTCTCCCCAGTTTGTCTGCACTCCAGGCTATATACAATCACATGGGTTGACGTCTCCTGGGAGGAGGAGGAGGAGGAGGATGATCAGTGACGTGCACTCACAGGCTCCGCCCCCTGTGGCTCGCACACTCTTTGTTCTGTACAACGCTGCGGAACATGTTGACACGATAAATGAACTGGCAGCCCATGCCGCTGTGTGACCAGCAGGGGGCGCCCGCACACCCGCCGTGACTGCACCACCAGCCTCCCGCGCACAACACAAACAACCCAGGGAGGGGCGTGATGTCACGGAGGGGTGAGAGCAGAGCATGCTGGGAGTTGTAGTCCCCGACACATAGACCCGCACAATGCACAACACCACCCCGAACACCCGGAGAGGGGAACCCACCGGACACCGAGGAGGCGGCTACATGTCTGCAGAATGATCTACTGGAATCACAAACCATATCACAGGGGGGGAATCCACCAATCACATCATCACAAGGAGAAGACGTTCCACATTAACCCCCCCCCCCCAATAATGGCCAATGCCGCAGAAGACACACACGTGCTGGTGACAGCCGGCCAATCACCGCATCACACCGCCTGCTACAATGTATTCATTCCCCGGACTGACCAATCACAGCGCAGGAACTGCACACACCTGGAGCTGATTATATTCACCATTATCACACCTGATACCCAGAGGGGGAGTCCCCAATCACTGCCATACACACCCATCATCTATATACACACATACACTTTTATATACGTCCATCTATATACACAATCCTAGCCATACACCCAGATATATACATCCATCAACATATACATCCCTTTATATACACAGACAATACAGATCTATACACATACATCTGTCAATAATATATCACTATTATAGAACAATATATTCTTTTCTTTAACAATATGTATCCTTTTCTATATAGATTTCCATTTATCTTATTCTGTGTCTCTCTTTCTCTCACTCTCTCCAAGGCAAAGCTCTAGGACTTGCAGCTAAACCACCACCCCTCTGAAAAGTAATCTGCATTCAGATCACATTTTAGAGGCATTAGACAGCGAGGAAACAATGACACCTCCTTGGAAGCTGTTTAAACCCTGTAATGGCTACACCAATGCACTGCAACCGTATGCATTGCACATGGTTGTTGGGGTATTTGGGGAGCTTCCCCATTCATGCCACTCACCAAATGTGACAGGAGCACTTCGATTTTGCTGTGGCAAAAAAAAAAAAAAAGCGCAAAGCATTACAACCATGGCATGTGTACATCGCAGTTCCTTGCTTTTGCAGCTTAAAAGAAAAGTTCACCTTTGGAACAGGTCACATTTCCCCCCAATACTCCCTCCTCCCTGTGATCATAGACGGGGGGATCTTCTGTCACAATTTGAAAAGTTTCCTGTGAATGAATAGACTACAAGTACTGTCTTCCATTACGGCTGATGGGTTGTAGTTCTCAATGAGCTGTGAGGGCAATGGCGAGTATCCTCGTAGTCCATGGATCGTCCTGCTATCAGATAACTGCGAGGTATGGGCAGGCAGCTATGCTGAGAGCCTGCAGGAATTGGACCTTTCCCCCTGCGATCTGCTGATCGTGGGTGCAATGCGCTGCAGGCTCCTTAAGGCAGGTAAAAAGCTCCTTTTTACCTGCAAACTTATCCTTAAGGCTGCTTTCACACTGAGGCGTTGGGGGAGTCGGCGGTAAAGCACCGCTATTCGGCCGCTAGCGGGGCGCTTTTTAAAGGGTTAAAACCAACCACTTTGCTGGCGGTTCATCGGTGCTGCCCATTGATTTCGATGGGCAGGGGGCGCTTTAGGAGTGGTATATTCACTGTTCCTACAGCGCTGCAAAGATGCTGCTTGCAGGACTTTTTTTTTACCGTCCTGCAAGCGCACCGCTCCAGTGTGAAAGCCCTCACCGCTATTTTTAGCGATATAGCACCTGTAAAGCACCTCAGTGTGAAAGCAGCCTTAAGGGGGTGGTTGAGGGTGCTAAAAACACAGCTCAACAGTGCATTTTTAACACCCCCCCCCCCCCATATGAAAATCTAAGGGCACGTTTACACATGTGACTTGCAGTCAGCACTAGGGCACAATTGTTTTCTATGGGCCCCATTCACACTGCAATGCAGCCCGGAAGTACAGAGCAGGGAGCTGCAATAAAATGCAGACATGCTGCCACCACCTGTCCCTGAGCAGCAGCACAACACACTGTGCTGCTGTGCAGAGACACAAATAAAGTTTTACTTTGTACACTAAAGTTGACAAAAAAAAAAAAAAAAAGCGATGCACTGCAACATGCATCACAACGCAACACACTGCAGCCAAACCTGACAGCTGCCCGCACACTAGACCCCTCCATTTAGTGTGCACAAGTCCTAAACAAGCTCCATCTCTCTCTCTCTAGTAGATCTATCGGCTCCCTTACACCAGATTAGGGATTCGCTGGCCGCTATTTCCAGTGCAGCCCCAATGCATGGACAAGGCAAAACACCTGGCTTCCAATAGGGTCAGTTCAGACTAGAGTCAATGTGGTGTTTGCTGAGCAAAAAAAAAAAAAAAAAAAGTATTACTTTTAGTGCAGAGGGTTATGAAGAAAACCATGTAATCACAATGCTGCAGCAGTAAACTTAACTGTAGAAATATCACTCATGACATTTCAATAAAGTTTTGAGAAAAAAAAAAAAAATGTAAACAGTGTGATGTGCCAGGATCAGAGCATGGGCACTCTGTCCACAGTACATGACAGCAGCCATGAGCGGGTGACTGGTGTAAAACGAACCTTATATCTAATTCAATAAACCTTTTACAACTCCATATGTCTTCCCAGCAGAAGTAAAGCCGAGATTCCAAACATTAAAAATCCTCTCCCTTTCCTTTCCTCTAGCCAAGGTGGTGGACAGCAAGACTCTTCATGACCCCCCACATAATCTGCCACACAGCGGGACAACACCATCACTGCTCTGTAAGACCGTGTGAGTAGAGTTGCCACCTCATCCCTTTAAACCCAAAAACATATTAATTACTCAGGTTCTGTGGCTAATTAAATGCAGATAAGGCACCGATTGAGTTTAATTACCATCTTAATCAGCCACAGAAACTGTGTAATTAATATGTGTTTGGGTTTAAAGGGATGAGGTGGCAACCCTACGTGTGAGCGTGGTCACCCTGGTAAGAGACATGCCAGGGCTGGCAGTATGCATTTTTTTTTTTTTTTACTGTATACAACACTAAACATTACACAGTTATAAAGGTTACAATGTTCACACAAAGCAACAATCTGTTTTTGGGTGTACAATACATACACAATAATACTACCTCTGTCTCAAGTTATGAATCAACATGTAGACACCCGCACAGGGGCTTAGTGGTTAGCATGTCTGCCTTGCAGCACTGGGGTCCTCAGTTTGAATCCCAGTCAGTTCACCATCTGCATGGAGTTTGTATGTTCTCCTTGTACTTGTGTGGGTTTCCTCCCACAACGCAGACATGATGGTAGGTTAACCCGACTTCTGTCTAGTAAAGCTGTCCAAACATCATACAAATTTTCTTATTCAATTTTCTTTAGGATTTACCTTCAAACTATGTAATGCAAGGGCCGGCATGATTACATACACATTGAAAGTGTTTAGGTCTGACCTCATAATCTGATGGAAAATTGTATAATGTATGGCCAGCCTAAAGCCTGGTACACACTAATAGTTTTTTTGGTTGAATGGAAAACAAACAAACTGGCAGCTCTGGTTAGAGCCGCTGTACTAATGATCCGATGTTAGTACATCGACCTCCCCACGCCGAGCTGCTGTGTTGTGACGGGGGAGCTCCGTTCAGCGCTCTCAGCCATTGGCTGCTGGTTTTCCAGCATGCTCGTCCGACAGAAGTTTGGCCAACTTCTGTCAGACCGGCTGATACACACGGGCCGAATGCCGTTTTTTACTGAACCAGCTGATGTCTCCCGACATTCGGCCCGTGTGTAGGGGGCTTAACTTGACCGAGTATGTGAGGCAGGACAAGTAGATTGTAAGCTCCTCGAGAGAAGGGACTGATGTGTACAATATGTAAAGTGCTGCATAACATGAAGGTGCTATAAAAATACTTCTATAAAGAAGAATAATGCCTTATATACTTTATATCTACAAGCAGGGCCCTCCATATCAGTGTTTCTCAACTCCAGTCCTCAAGGCGCCCCAACAGGTCATGTTTTTAGGATTTCCCTCAGATGAAACGGCTGTGGTAATTACTAAGGAAGTGAAACTGATCAAATCACCTGTGCAAAATAATGGAAATCCTGAAAACATGACCTGTTGGAGCGCCTTGAGGACTGGAGTTGAGAAACACTGCTCCATACCCCCTTCTATTATATTGCATTGTAACTCGGCGTCTCTTTATTTTGTAAAGTGCTGAGCAAACTTTTTGGGACCATATCCTGATAAATAATAATAATTCTCATCATAACTAATAATTTATCCCGTATGCCTTTAACACCAGCTCTCTTTAGTAATTGTGTCCCCCAAAAGACTCCTTGTAGCCCCCATAGGACCCATGAGACAAATCCATTAATACAAAGAATTTCAGGGTCAATTTGTAGAGCGTCAGCGATGATTATAATAATAGAATATCACAGAGCCTGTCACTACAACAACAAGCAGAGTAGGCTTTGATCTCTATGCTAATGAGCCCAGCCTGTCCTGGTAATAAGAATTCTCGGGGCCCCCTAGGTGTGCGGCTCCTCTGCAGGGAGAAAACACAAAGCATGCACACTGTCAGCCTGCCACCCCAAAGCAGGCGGCCACGAGGTCACAGTACAACAGGCACAGACCCCAGCCTTGCCCCCCCACCAATTCCCCCCCTCCATGTGTTCCTTGGTGGCAGAAGCGGACACGGCATGGCCGGGCCTGGATGTGACAACAGTAAAATGGTATGGGCTATCCTATCCGCGCTACCAAAACACCTAAATCCAATATATTGGAGGAAAAAAAAAGCAGCCAGCACAATCTGATAAAGAAAAGCATATAAAAAGTCCACATGGATGTGAGAAGCCGAAGGAAAGTCTTCAATTGTGCATTCACTTGTTCTACAATTGGGTTACATAAGAGTTCTCACTGGCTAGCTGCTCTCCGTAACTGCATGTATACCGCAGTGTACAAAGACATGCATGTCTGACTTAAAGGATCAGTCCACCAAGAATTCAGAATTCAATTTTCCATGACATGAATCGCTGTTCCCGATCGGAGATTTCCACACTGGGCTTCTCACCCCCCCCCCCCCCTCTTTTTTTTTTTACACTCCAGAGTTTAGAGAATAAAGAGGCGAACCTCTCTCCCTTACTGCAGCAGGAGGAGTGAGACTGAACACTGCAGCAGGAGGAGTGAGACTGAACACTGCAGCAGGAGGAGTGAGACTGAACACCGCAAGCAGCACCAAGTATGGAGCTCACACAACAGCAAGCAATGCAGTCCACACATTGCTAAAAAAAAAAATAATCAGTTTTGGGGTGAGCAGACCAAAGCAATCTATTCACAAAAACACACAATGGGTTGATCTGTTTAAGGCATGGCTAGTGACATGGCCGAGGCAAGGCATGTCATGCTGTACTACTCTAAACTACAAAACACTACAAATCCCACAATGCTCCAGGAGTAAAGTTACATAAATTAATATTTAATCTGTAAAAGTAATTATCCTGGGCGGTTAGGAGAAAAAGGCAGCTTGGAGGGGGGGGGGGGGGAAGGGGTTTTAGACTGCAGAGCTTACGCTTTGCAGTAAAGCCATGGGGGGGTGGGTGGGGAGGATCCTTTGCATGGCAAGCTGACATGGAGGGAAATTCCAAAACAATAGAGGTGAAGGCAGCAGGCATGCCCATAGAGGAGCATGGAAGGAAGGGCTTGGAAGGACAAAGCATTGTACTCACAGGCAGCCAGAGGGAAGAGTGCAGAGAAGGGAAAAGCTGCAGACCTCAGCACAGGGAGCTCAGTGTTCATCGCTGCTGCTGCTGCCTCATATTCCAGCTTTGCACTAACCACACACAAGCTGCACTAATGTGAGCTTCTGCAACACTCCCCCCCCCCCCTCCCCTCCCTCCCCCACAGCCCAGGGATCAGTCCATGCCAGCCTGCAGGGGAGCACTTCTATGTAGTCCAGCAGCTGGCACCCGCATAGCATGCCAATCTGCAATGCTGAGCATTCCCTGAAAGCTTCAATATCTACCAAGCCGACACACGACAGCACAAAGGAGAGTAAATGGTGAAATAAGGAAAAAAGCCAGCTCCCAGTGTGACAGCCATTCCACCCTGTGTGCTTGTGAATGGTTCTTCCAGCTGCTGCTGGTACAGAGACACTGGGGCTGCGGTGGCGTCTTGTGGCCACAAGAGGGCGAAAAAGTGAACACAACGTGTCATATGCCTGGATTTCATGGAACATCAGACCTATTATGCAACATGCATACAAGGCACAGATCCTCCTGACCAGCGGCACAGGGGCTAACTGCTGTCTCCTTAGTAACCTTTCTGAACGTCTAGCCACTCCATGCACATCGATGCCTCATCAACCTGTGCTATGTAAAGCCTTAGTTTTCCAGGCAAAGCCCCAGGGGATTTTTTTTTTTTTTTTTGCCGAGCGTGCAAAAAAAAAAAAAAAAATGGCGCAACTTGCGACACATTCATGTCAATGTTAGTAAGGTGTACATGAATATGCTGCGGAATTGCCTCAGACAGAATTTTGTTCCAATATGGAAGAGGTGTTATTTACCTTCACTTACCTCATCAGCGACTGTCGCACGAGTCAGAAATAGCATGAAAACTGTCGCACAACTTTGATGAATTTGGTGCAGGATTTTATACCACCAGAAAAAGTGTCACAAATGATTGACTGAGCGTCTAGCACAGTGCAGCTGACAGGTAAAATCAAAGCCCATTCATGCTAAAGAGAGAACTGATGTTTTTACACACATTGAAGTGGACCTTCAGTTGTTTTTTCAGCTTTCCTTCTATTAACCCTTTCATGACTAAGCCTATTTTTGAAATTTGGTGTTTACAAGTTAAAATCCATATTTTTTGCTAGAAAATTACTTAGAACCCCCAAACATTATATATATATATATATATATATATATATATATATATATATATATATATATATATATATTTTTTTAGCAGAGAATCTAGAGAATAAAATGGAGATTGTTGCAATATTTTATATCACACGGTATTTGTGCAGCGGTGTTTTAAACGCAAATTTATGGAAAAGGGAGACTTTCATGAATTTTAAAAAATCCAAACAGTAAAGCTACCCCAATTTTTTTGTATAATGTGAAAGATGATGTTACGCCGAGTAAATAGATACCAAACATGTCACGCTTTATAATTGCACGCACTCGTGGAATGGCGACAAATTATGGTAGCTATGAATTTCCATAGGCGACGCTTTAATTTTTTTTTACGGTTACCAGGTTAGAGTTACAGAGGAGGTCTAGGGCTAGAATTATTGCTCTCGCTCTGACAATCGCGGCGATACCTCATATGTGTGATTTGAACACCGTTTACATATGCGTGCGCGACTTCCGTATGCGTTTTCTTCGCTGCGCGAGCTCGCGGGGACGGGGGCGCTTTAAAAAAAAATTTATTTATTTATTTTTATACTTATAAATTGTGTTTAAAAAAAGTGGTTTTTTTTTAACTTTTATTGCTGTCACAAGGAATGTAAACATCCCTTGTGACAGTAATAGGTGGTGACAGGTACTCTTTATGGAGGGATCGGAGGTCTAAAAGACCCCCGATCCCTCCTCTGCACTTCAAAGTATTCAGATCGCCAAAAACGGCGATTCTGAATACTGTGTATTTTTTTAAATTCGGCGCCATTGGCAGCCGAGTAAACGGGAAGTGACGTCATGACGTCGCTTCCGCGTTTACATTGAGAAGGCTGGAACGAAGCCGCCCACAGCTTCATTCCAGCCCGCCCACAGCCGCCGGAGGCACCCGATTGGACACCGGGCCTCCAGATCGCACGGGAGGCCCGGTAAGAGCGGCGGGAGGGGGGATGTCCCCTCCCGCTCCTCCGGTATAACAACCGAGCGGCTTTTAGCCGCATCGTTGTTATATACGGATAGCCGATCGCCCGCCCGAACCAACGGTACCGGGATGATGCCTGCAGCTGCGGGCATCATCCCGGTATAACCCCCGAAAGCCGAGTACGCATATCTGCGTACGGTCGGCGGGAAGGGGTTAAAGCGACACTAAAGGTTCAGGTTTTTTTTTTTTTTTTTTAAATATCAAACATATCATACTTACCTCCACTGTGCAGCTCGTTTTGCACAGAGTTGTCCCGATCCTTGTCTTCTGGGGTCCCTCAGCGGCTCCTCCCCACATCAGATAACTGCGGGCGCGCTCCCAAGTCCAGCATTCGGCGTCCATATCCAGTGAATGTATGGCTCGGCCCCGTCCCCCGCATCATTGGATTTGATTGACAGCAGTGGGAGCCAATGGCTGCGCTGCTATCAATCTATCCAATCAAGAGCCGAGAACCCCGGGCAGAAAGAGAGCGCGTCCCCATTGGACAAGTTCCAGGGTTCAGGTAAGTAAAACAGGGGGCTAGGGGGCCGGTCACTGACAGGTGTTTTTTCACCTTAATGCATAAGATACATTAAGGTGAAAAAACACAAAGCTTTACAACCCCTTTAAATCTTCTGCCTTTGTTGTTTTAAATTTGGATAGTAAAACATTTTTTTTCTGCCAGTAAATACCTTCTACAGCCCACTTCCTGTTTCTTGTCTGGTCATTAGTCTAGGCGTATGACATCATGTACAGCTCTCTCTCTCACTCTTGTGAGAGTTTGACAGGACGGTTGGGGGGGGGGGGGGGGGGGGGCGAGTCATAAGAGGGCCAAAGAGGGCTGCAGAGCTGGAGGTGTGCCTCTGTGTGTCTACATCCAGGAAATGAACAGGCAGCAGCTTCAGCTGCCCACAGTTAAAATGGTTGCAGCCAGACTCAGTGGAGGGAGATTTCTGCAGCATATTTGGCAAGTACAGAGTCACAGTATATATAAAATAATATGCAAAATGGTTGGAGGGAAGCTTCAGAATGGCAAAGATGTTTTTATTACAAATTATATGAGCAGACTGCAGTTCCTCTTTAAAGACCACTCCACCTTTACTATGTAAAATCGAAAACCTGTCCCCTTAATAAAGTAAGAAAAAAACAAACACACATACATAGGCTTGATTCACACCTATGCATTTTTTGGTGCTTTTTGCAGAAACGCACTACGGTTTAATTAAACTATTTAACATAGTTTCCTTTTGGGATAAATCACCTAGAAATCCCAGGAGGCAATTCGCAGGACCGCTCCGTGCACAGAAATACCACAAATGGATCCCCGAGTGACCCGCGGCATTTCTGCGCATGCGCAGGATCTGAGAATGTCATCCTCGCCTAGACCAGAATTACAGACATGAGCCTTAGGGGGGGAAAAATTATTTACTGTAAAAATGTTTTTTTTTTTTTTTTTTTGCTGCAATTGTGTTATAGCGAGGGAGGAGGAGGCTTCATAAAACATAACATAAAAGGAACATAAAAAACAAGGAGTGAAGGTCCGCTTTATTGTGGGTTGTATTAAAATAGCCTATTCATTATGAACTGGCTGCCAAAGTACCACAACGAATATCAAAAAGTGCATGTACAGGTTTCAAAAACGCACCACAAAGCACAGTACAGTATGCCTGCTGTGGAGCGTTGTACTCTATAGTACAGTGCGTTGGGGTGCCATTCACACCGCCAATAGAACAGGTGTGGTGGCCAGCATTGTGGCAAAGTGTGTTTTGGGGGTGGTTCACACCACAGAAATGTAGTCTGGATGAATTTCTGCATGCACGTTTTTGCTGTGTTCCGATGCGCTTTCAATGCATTTTTCCCCTATTGTTTACCAACGTTTCCTGGGGGATTTCATTTTTTTTTTTTCGGCTGTAATGCGTTTTTGATGTGTTTTGGCACATTCCAACACAGTTCAGTGCAGAAAAAATTCAGCACGTTCTACTTTTTTTTTACTGCACTGGAATACACTGCACTGGTGTGCACTATGTCATAGGAACCCATATAACCTAATGTCCATGCGTTTTTGATGCAAAAAAAAAAAAAAAAAGCACTGGACTGCATCTGGTGTGAACAGGCCCTAAGTGTGCATTGCCGAAACACACAAGTGTGCATGGACCTTTAATGTTTACAAACTTTTTTCTGTAACTTATTATCCACCTAAAAGGGGAAGCTCTACTTGTCAGCCTCCTCCCCCCCTCTGGTGTCACATTTGGCACCTTTTGGGGGCGGGGGGATGGGTACCTGGTCTTGACAGGTACCTGCTCCCACTTTTGGCTGAAGTTCGGTCCTCCCTCCGCCTTCTCCCGCAGTCGGCCCAATAAGAGCGCAGCATGCTTCGGTTTCTTTAATGGAGCTGGCAGCGGCAGCACCCGATAGCCGATTGAAAAAATCGGCTTGGGTGAGGACACCACTGGCGCCATGGACAGGTAAGTGTCCTAATATTAAAAGTCAGCAGCTACAGTATTTGTAGCTACTGACTTTCATTTTTTTTCTGCAGGAGTTGGAGTTCCTCTAAGTTGAATAGATTGTTACAACTGCAGTTTACTGATGGAGCAAGGTGTAGTGAGATGGAATTTTAGTTGGTTTTAAAGGTCTGGTAAATTTGGCAAACATAAAAAAAAAAAAAAAAAAAAAAAAAGTTGGGGTACGCCCCCAAAACCTCGCTCACAAACTGTACTAAGCAGATGCGACAGCAATCCAGATCCCACATCCATAACAATTCTGCAGTGTGGGCACCAATGTCACTCTGATTAAGGACACCACTGATATCTGTGTTTCTGTACACTGCCACTGCACTTCCATGTCCAAGTACTGGAGCACAGCAGAATCTGCTTATCACATCTGATAGGTACTTTTATACTGCTTCCCTTATTTATACTCATTGACTTATTGGGTGCCTTCAATAAAAAGAAAAGGGTGAGACAAGATGCTGAAAAACCTTTTTCGATAAGTGCCGTCATCACTTGGGCCCAATGCCTTGGTTTGGCAACTGGACACAAAACAAAGGACCCCTTGGGAATTGGGGTCACCAAGATTAAGAATACAAGTGTAGTCAGTCCAATAAGAATGCCAAACAAATGTCCACTATCTTTTTATGATAAATTCAGTTTATGGTAGGAAAGTATAAAACAGCCAGTTTTGGGGGCCAAAAAAAAAAAAGGCTCAAAAAAAAAAAAAAAAAAAAAAAAAAGTAATTTCATAGACTCAAATGTTTTTAGCAGACTAGTCTATATTCAGACATAAGTTAAAGAAGCACGGTCACACAGTTAAAACAATAAGGTGAACTCAATACAAGCTGAGATCAAAGTTCAAGACCATCTTCATGTTAAAGGATCTAGCCAAAACAACCAATAGCAGCCAATCGGATTTCAGCTTTAATCAGTTAACAAACAAAAAAAAAGTATATTGTACTAAAATATCAAAAACCAAAAAAATGCATCTCTATCCAAATTCTAACTAAATAAAAGTTACATAAAGATCAGAGGTCCATCTAAAAATCTACAGTGAGGACACGGTTAAGAAAGATGGAACCCCAAAGAAAAAAAAAAATATAT
This sequence comes from Lithobates septentrionalis, assembly GCA_037952835.1. Lineage (NCBI taxonomy): Eukaryota > Metazoa > Chordata > Amphibia > Anura > Ranidae > Lithobates > Lithobates septentrionalis. The sequence goes on along the minus strand of JBBDGP010000990.1, from coordinate 3,390,280 downwards.
ATTCCATAAGGCATCTAGAAAACCACCACTGGGACGCACACCCTGATAAGCCAATAGGACTACAGAATTGTGAAAACTTTCATAACAAGTTGCCTAAACGACAATTGCTGTGCTGTTGTGACTATCCATTGCATTTTCAAGAATTACACAGACAAGCATGCCAGAAATGTAAAGTATATGTGCACTCATCCTTTTTGCCCCTTCGTCCTGACCTAACCCTCACTCCACAGATGCACACTTGCCTCCATCCAGGGGTCACAGCCTCTGATGATTGTTTACATGTAGCACCCCAAATCTTAGTGCCCTGGCTAGACTTCTATGGAGCCATGTCTGAGGCGGAAGACACCCCATATACATCTATGAGGCTGTAATGCTTAGGCACGGCGAAGGTACAAACATGGGGAGGGGAGGATCCAGGTAAGTATGCATTTATGGGGGTGTTTTTGATTAGGTCAGGGCAAAGGTGCAAAAAGACCAAGTACATGTTGTCTTAATTCCCCCTAATCTTTTGCACAGAAAATTCAATTCAAAGTGGAAGTCCATGCAAAATTTAAAGCGGAGCTCCGCCGAAATTTTTTTTTTTAAAGTCAGCAGCTACAAATACTGCAGCTGCTGACTTTTAAAACATGGACACTTACCTGACCAGGGCGCCCGCGATGTCGGCACCCGAGGCCGAACCATCTCTCGGTCCTCTGGTGCTGCCGCCTGCAGCTTCGGTAAGGGAATCAGGAAGTGAAGCCGTGCAGCTTCACTTCCCGGTTCCCTACTGCGCATGCGCGAGTCGCGCAGCGCAATACGGCTGGTCCCTGTTGTCTCTGGGACCCGTGTGTTTCCCAGCAGACAGCGGGGGGGGGACGGGACAGGAAGTGGCGTAAATAACCGCAGAATCTGCGGCTATCTATGCCGGAAGTGTATACAGGTATCTGCACCCCCCTGAAAGGTGCCAACTGTGACACCGGAGGGGGGGAGGAATCCGATGAGTGGAAGTTCCACTTTTGGGTGGAACTCCACTTTAAAATCGCTGCATCTATAGACACCAGGGATCTAACACTAACCTCTCTATCCCTGGAAAGAAAAAAAGGAGTATACATACCTTTTTCGAAGCTGATCTCACCCGATCCGACTGGATCCAACACTGAGCTGTCAGCCGCGGCTTCACTGTGGAGGCGGGTGCAGAGGAGACGGACGACAACATAAGCCCCATAGTAAGTCTATGGGTGGCGTCACTTCCCATTAATTTTTACAGCCGTTGTCGTCCGTGTCTTCTGCAGAGCTTCCGGCGCTGGAGATTGGGTCGGAGTGGGTCAGATCGGCTTCCAAAGAGGTATGTATACTCATCTTTTCTTTCCAGGGATAGAGAGGTTAGTGTTAGATCCCTGGTGTCTATAGATGCAGTGATTTTAGATTTTGCATGGACTTCCACTTTAAAGACAACATCTGCTTAGACTGTCTATCTCACTACCAGTATGCAACAGTTTAACTAAAATTGTGCCAAATATCCCTTACCTCTTGTATATATCCATTCTCCTTTTAGACAGAAGAAGGAAAAACATTTTTTGATTAAAGCCGTCACAAGACTGGGCCATTCACACTAAGCATATGATGAATAGATGGAGAGGCACGCCAATACTTTCGGTAAAAAAAATGCATATCAAAATGATCGTTAGACCCAGAGTTATAGGCGGCTGAAGTTATATGCAAATCTTCACCTTCTTGTAAAAACAGCAGGCCCACCCTTTCCACCTCTCAAGCCTTCCTTGATCTTTTAGCTTGCAAAGTTTTTTAAATAATTTTACATTTTGAAAAGAAACAATGGGGGGGGGGGGGGGGGATTTACTAAAACAGGAACACACAGAATCTGGTGTAGCTATGCATGATAGCCAATCAGCTTCTAACTTCAGTTTGTTTAATTAAGCTTCGACAATAATAAAACCTGGAAGCTGATTGGTTTCTATGCAGATCTGCACCAGATTTTGTATGCTCCAGTTTTAGTAAATCTACCCCAATGTATGACGTATTCGTCCTTAAAGTATAACTAAAAAGGCAAAACTTTTTATTTAGTTTTGGATAGAATGGAGAGAGATTAGAACCCCTGTCAGGTTTTTATTGCTGTCTGTGTGCCCTCATTAGGGCAATTCCCCTTCTCGATGTGTCCTGTTTACCATTATTATTGAAAATGAAAGTAAAAGCAAATCCCAAATTTTGGGTTGTCCGCAGAAAAGTAATAGAAGGGAAATCTTCCAATGGCCACACTAGTCCTTGTGACCTGGGGGTCCCCCAGAAATTCCCCTTATTTGCAGGGATTTCTTCTCACTTCCTGTTTTGGCCTTGGGACAGGAAGTGAAGGGAACTCTCCGCAATGGGACACAGATGGCGAAAAAAAGTCTGACAGGGGTTATAACTCTCCATTGCTCTAAATGAAAAAAAAAAAAAAGTTTTACCTATAGTTCTACTTTAATGAGAAGGGCTACATCACTGACCAATAGGAAGGCCTAGAGCTGGAACTGCTGTCTGGGGTTGTGGCAATTTATTGTCAAGCCAAAGACTTATTTTGTTTTAGATAAATTGGGGAAAGATTGAAAAGCCTGCCTGGCTTCTCCTGCTATTTAGGTCTCTGTTAGAGAAATTTACCCTCATTCGCTGTCCTGCTCACCTTTTAACAGTCAGAAAGTAAGGGAAAATCTGCAACAGGGACACCACCATCAATAAAAATCAGACAGGGGTTCTATCCTTCTCCTGCTCCACTATAAAAAAAACATTTTTTATTTCTGTCTGTGATGCTGCTAGAGCATTCCCCTCACTTCCTGTCTGAGAAAACATTGTCAGCAGGACAGGAAGTGAGGGCGAATCTCTCGAATGACACATCGGATAGGAGTAAAAACCTGACAAAAGATTGTAATCCTTCCCAATTCCATCCAAAACTAAAGAAAAAAAAAAAAAAAAGTTTTGGCTCGACGTGCACTTATTTTTAATTCTAAGATATCAGTAGCTGACTTTAAAGCGGAGGTCCGCCCACCGCTGCAAAAATTAAAAGCCAGCAGCTGCACATACTGCAGCTGCTGACATTTAATAATCGGACACTTACCTGTCCTGGAGTCCAGCGATGTTGGCACTGCAGCTGATGCTTCCATCAGCTGTCGGGTACATGCCACCTCCATTGCGAGTAAGGGAACCCGGCAGTGTAGCCTTTCGGCTTCACGCCGGGAACCCTGCTGCGCATGCGCGAGGCTCCGCTCCTCTCTCCAACTGGCCTAGCGACAGGGGGAGAAGGAGGGTGCCCCAGCCGTGACGTCAATACACGCGGCTGAGGCTCCCGGAAGTGGGGAAAGCATACCTGTGAAAGATAGGTATGCTGTTCCCCCCCCCCCCGAAATGTGCCAAACGTGGCACGGGGGGGGGGGTACAATGAGCGGAAGTTCCACTTTTGGGTGGAAATCCGCTTTAAGAACAATCTGGCAATATACTTCTAGATAAAACATCCCATTCCTAATTTATCTAATAAAACATTTTTTAGTAAATTGCACAAAACAAAACACCTTTCAACAAAAACAAAATAATGGAACTGTCCATTCCAGGAGATAATATACAAAGCACCCCCTTCCAAGGTGGGTACCTGAATCCAGAAGACCCCGCGGCAATGAGATGATGTGCCAAATCCAGTGCAGTCATGACAGCCATAACACAAATTAGATGTAGAAACAGGGAGGAATTCATTCCGGCCAAACCCCAGCTGTGGATAAACAGAAACCCATTTTATTCTGCTATAAGAAATAAAATTCTTCATTTTATACACCTAATAAATAAGATAATAAATACCATTTCCATTACTTGTCATCTTTTACCACCCAAAATACAGAGGCTTTGCATAAATATAGTGAGTTTTTTTTTTTCTAGCTGTAACTATGCAGATCGTCTAAAGCTGGCCATCTCATTGAATAATCTCCTTCATATTACCATCCATAGTATTGAGCATAAGATTGTTTGAATATAAAATTGAATGAACTGTTTTGGGAGACCATTGCATTGCATATAACAATCCAGGATGTGGTTTAACTTAAAAAAATAAAAAGCTTTAAATTGAGTTGATTGATCTTTACGTTTTTGGACTATGATGAAGCCACAATCGATCAAGACCAGTGGTATAATAAGATCAGCATTCATACTTAAAAGCTTTTGATGTAATGGGGGAGATTTACTAAAACTGGTGCACACAGAATCTGGTGCGGCTCTGCAAGGTAGCCAATCAGCTTCTTAGTTTAGCTTGTTCAATTAAAGTGGAAGTCCACCCTAAAACTAAAATCTCTACATCTACAGACATCCACGATCTAAGGCCTCGTACACGCGGTTTGATTGTTGTACGACCGAGCGTCTGATATTTGTCAAAAGCACGTGTGCAGGATTTTGTCCAGCATACCAACTATCCCCAAATTGTCATTTGACAAACACGAACGTAGTGACGTACTACGAGGGTATAAAGAGGAAGTTCATTCCTCAAGTGCCACCCTTTGGGCCCCTTCTGCCAATTTCGTGTTAGTAGAAGTTTGGTGAGCGTTGATTTGTGACTTTCAGATCAAAACAAACGCCTTTTAAAATACATTTGGCATAACTACATCAGTATCACCAGCAAAGCAGCTTCATTATTATCCCATTAACCACTTCATCCCCGGAAGGAGTTTCCCCCTTCCTGACCAGGCCATTTCTTGCGATACAGCACTGCGTCGCTTTAACTGACAATTGCGCGGTCGTGCGACGTTGTACAGAAACAAAATTTAGGTCCTTTTTTCCTCACAAATAGAGCTTTCTTTTGGTGGTATTTGATCACCTCTGAGGTTTTTATTTTTTACGCTATAAACAAAAAAAAAAAAAAAAAAAGAGCGACAATTTTGAAAAAAAAAAAAAAAAAAAAAAAAAACACAATATTTTGTCGTTTTTGCTATAATAAATATCCCCAATTTTTTTTTAAAAAACAATTTTTTTCCTCAGTTTAGGCCGATATGTATTCTTCTACATATTTTTGGTTAAAAAAAAAAAAAAATCCCAATAAGCGTATATTGATTGGTTTGCGCAAAAGTTATAGCGTCTACAAAATAGGGGATAGATTTATGTCATTTTTATTATTATTTTTACTAGTAATGGCGGCGATCTGCGAATTTTATCAGGACTGGGACATTGCGGCGGACAGATCGGACACTTTTGACACTATTTTGGGACCAGTGACATTTATACAGCGAAAATAGCCATTGATTACTGTATAAATGTCACTGGCAGGGAAGGGGTTAACAATAGGGGGCAATAAAGGTGTTAACTGTGTTCCCTAGGTGTGTTCTAACTGTAGGGGGGATGGAACTGACTAGGGGAGGAGAGAGATCGGTGTTCATACTTAGTATGAACACACAATCTCTCTCCTCTCCCCTGAGAGAACTGGGATCTGTGTGTGTTTACACACACAGATCCCGGTTCTCGCTCTGTCACGAGCAATCGCGGGTGCCCGGCGGTCATCGCGCCCTACTGGGCGCGCTCATCGGCTCCAGGGGACACTCAGTAGGTGCGCCTGCTGTGATGTCATAAGTGACGTACAGCTACGGCGATTTGCGCAGCCATACCAACCTGCCGCATTATAACTGTGGCGGCTGGTCGGCTAGCGGTTAAAGAAGATGAGAATGTGCGCTGCTTTTCGACATTTCATCAATAGCTGCATCATGTTAATTCTAGATTACGAACAGTAGTTTACAAGACCGAACTCTTCCCAGTCGTTCCCTGATTCCGAGCATGCATGTTTGTACTTTCGACTTTTGTGCGATGATTTCTGTACTGACCATCTGAAAATCAGAGTTTGAGTTCACATCCGACAAAAATTTATAGCCTGCACATCCAGCTTTTGTCTGACGAAAAAGTCAAAATCGGCTGTCGAAAGCACCGTACTAACGATCCGAAAATCCGCAGACAGCTTGTCTTACCAATTTTTCCTTCTATTTTTCGTACCGTGTGTACAAGGCCTAACACTAACCTATCTAGCCCTGTAAAGAAGAAATCAGTATACATACCTTTTTTGAAGCCGATCCGACCCGATCCTACGCTGAGTTGTCGCTTTGCTGTGGAGATGAGTGCAGAGGCCACAGCCGTCAATGGAAGCCCCATAGTAACTCTATGGGTGACGCCACTCCCCATTCATTTCACAGCCGTTGTCGGCCGTGTCCTCTGCAAAGCTTCTGCCGATGGAGACCGGACCAGAGCGGCTTCAAAAAAGGTATGTATGTATTCTGATTTCTTCTTCACAGGGCTAGATAAGTTAGTGTTTGATTGTGGATGTCTGTAGATGCAGGGATTTTAGTTTTAGGGTGGACTTAAACTTTAACAATAAAACCTGGAAGCTGATTAGTTACTATGCAGAGCTGCACCAAATTCTGTGTGCACCAGTTTTAGTAAATTTCCCCCATGCCTACCCAGAGAGACAGACACCCTGTATATGGTACAGGTCAATGGCCCAAAAAGGTGACGGGGTCCCCAATAGGAATTACAAAGGAGCACCATGGGAAACCAGATAGCTTGAAAGGCGCAAAGATGGGCATGATCCCAATAAACGTTGCTTAAAAACTAAGTAGAATTCCAGGTATGAATATTTTATACATAGTTACATTGATCCAGCTTGGACCAATGTAACTATGTACAGTCTGTTGCTGTCACTATCAGTGAAGCAAGCCATCATTAGGCTGAAAAAAACAAAACAAACCCATCAGAGAGATAGCAATAACATTAGGTGTGGCCAAATCAACTGTTTGGAACATCCCTAAAAAGGAAGAACGCACCGGTGAGCTCAGCAACACCAAAAGATCCGGAAGACCACGGAAAACGACTGTGGTGGATGACCGAAGAATTCTTTCCCTGGTGAAGAAAACACCCTTCACAACAGTTGGCCAGATCAAGAACACTCTCCAGGAGGTAGGTGTATGTGTGTCAAAGTCAACAATCAAGAGAAGACTTCACCAGAGTGAATACAGAGGGTTCACCACAAGATGTAAACCGTTGGTGAGCCTCAAAACCAGGAAGGCCAGATTAGAGTTTTCCAAACAACATCTGAAAAAGCCTTCACAGTTCTGGAACAACATCCTATGGACAGATGAGACCAAGATCAACTTGTACCAGAGTGATGGGAAGAGAAGAGTATGGAGAAGGAAAGGAACTGCTCATGATCCAAAGCATACCACCTCATCAGTGAAGCATGGTGGTGGTAGTGTCATGGCGTGGCCATGTATGGCTGCCAATGGAACTGGTTCTCTTGTATTTGATGATGTGACTACTGACAAAAGCAGCAGGATGAATTCTGAAGTGTTTCGGGCAATATTATCTGCTCACATTCAGCAAAATGCTTCAGAACTCATTGGACGGCGCTTAACACTGCAGATGGACAATGACCCGAAGCATACTGCGAAAGCAACCAAAGAGTTTTTTATGGGAAAGAAGTGGAATGTTATGCAATGGCCAAGTCAATCACCTGACCTGAATCGGATTGAGCATGCATTTCACTTGCTGAAGACAAAACTGAAGGGAAAATGCCCCAAGAACAAGCAGGAACTGAAGACAGTTGCAGTAGAGGCCTGGCAGAGCATCACTAGGGATGAAACCCAGCATCTGGTGATGTCTATGCGTTCCAGACTTCAGGCTGTAATTGACTGCAAAGGATTTGCAACCAAGTATTAAAAAGTGAAAATTTGATGTATGATTGTTAATCTGTCCCATTACTTTTGGTCCCTTAAAAAGTGGGAGGCACATATACAAACTGTTGTAATTCCTACACCGTTCACCTGATTTGGATGTAAATATCCTCAAATTAAAGCTGAAAGTCTGCAGTTAAAGCACATCTTGTTCGTTTCATTTCAAATCCATTGTGGTGGTGTATAGAGCCAAAAACATTAGAATTGTGTCAATGTCCCAATATTTATGGATCTGACTGTATGAGTGCTGCCAGCATTGCTGCAGAGGTTGAAGGGGTGGGGGGGTCAGCCTGTCAATGCTCAGACCATACGCCACACACTGCATCAAATTGGTCTGCATGTCCGTTGTCCCAGAAGGAAGCCTCTTCTAAAGATGATGAACAACAAAGCCTGCAAACAGTTTGCTGAAGACAAGCAGACTAAGGACATGGATTACTGGAACCATGTCCTGTGGTCTGATGAGACCAAGAAAAACTTATTTGGTTCAGATGGTGTCAAGTGTGTGTGGCGGCAACCAGGTGAGGAGTACAAAGACAAGTGTGTCTTGCCTAAAGTCAAGCATGGTGGTGGGAGTGTCATGGTCTGGGGCTGCATGAGTGCTGCCGACACTGGGGAGCTACAGTTCATTGAGGGAACCATGAATGCCAACATGTACTGTGACATACTGAAGCAGAGCATGATCCCCTCCCTTTGGAGACTGGGCCGCAGGGCAGTATTCCAACATGATAAGGACCCCAAACACACCTCCAAGACGACCACTGCCTTGCTAAAGAAGCTGAGGGTAAAGGTGATCGACTGGCCGAGCATGTCTCCAGACCTAAACCCTATTGAACATCTGTGGGACATCCTCAAATAGAAGATGGAGGAGTGCAAGGTCTCTAACATACACCAGCTCTGTGATGTCATCATGGAGGAGTGGAAGAGGACTCCAGTGGCAATCTGTGAAGCTCTGGTGAACTCCATGCCCAAGAGGATTAAGGCAGTGCTGGAAAATAATGGTGGCCACACAAAATATTGACACTTTGGGCCCAATTTGGATATTTTCGCTTAGGGGTGTACTCACCTTTGTTGTCAGCGTTTTAGACATTAATGGCTGTGTGTGGAGTTATTGTGAGGGGACAGCAGATTTACACTGTTATACAAGCTGTACACTCACTACTTTACATTGTAGCAAAGTGTTATTTATTCAGTGTTGTCACATGAAAAGATATAATAAAATATTTACAAAAATGGGAGGGGTGTACTCACTTTTGTGAGATGATGTATGTATGATTTGTAGATCCAAATCAATGCCTCTGTGTGTAGGAAATTGTTTTACACAAAACTACATACATGTTCTGTATTTTTCTGGGTAGAAGAAAAATTACTGTTTTAGGCCTGATTCACACCTATGCAGGTTGCATATTCCAGGTGCAGTTTGCATTTTTTAATACAAGCTTTTGATCCATTGAAATCTATGGAACCAAAAACCAGAAAAACAGTCTCTGACTCTTTCCATAAAATGCACAGGTGTGAACTACATCCATAGGAAACCATGTTAAATGGACTGTAGTGTGTTTCTGCAAAACTGAAAACACACTTAGGCTGGGTTCACACCAGTGCGAATTGGATTTGGGTTTTCCGCATCCAATTCGCACAGCAGGAGATTGTGACTGGCTCTCTATGGAGCCGGTTCACATATCTCTGCAGCGGCTCTGGTGCCATTTGCACAGGAGCTCTGTGCGTCTTTTGGTCCATTTCAGGTCAGAATTCAGCCAAACATTCGGGCTGAAATCGGACCTGAAACGGTGAGCCGCTGCGTGCTCATATGTGAACCCAGCCTTTAAAATGCATAGGTGTGAACCAGGCCTTACCTGAAATATACAAAACTGCAGAAATAGTTCAATCCCGCTGTTGGTTGATGACAATGATGCCAGGATCCACCCAGATGCCTGATCTGCAGCTAGCTCAGCCTCTTAGCAGCCACTCTTGCCCCCTCCAGAGTAGTCTCTAGTAAGCACTGGAGAAGCAGAGAGCGATGGCGAACAGTCTGCTCTCTGCTCTGATAGGTCCGCAAACTGAACAATCAGCGGTCGTGTAATTGCTCAGTTCCCAAGTTTAGAGCCGGAGGGGGACAACTGCAGCATCAGATGAATGCTGCAGCATGGAGAGTATGTATGTTTGTTTTTTTGTATTCCCATACTTCTCCTTTTAACAATAAAAGTAGCTAGCTGTAGGAGCTGCACATGCACTATAGGAATGTCAAGTGATTGTATCCAGCTATTATAAAAAAATAAAAGTTTTATGACATTACAAAGCAGTGCAGAAAACTTAACTTTAAACCTCTTATTAATAACCAACAAAATTATAAAGTCCGTATAGTGCAAAATGTCCAATATCCTCAAAATAAATCTTCTTCCCACAATCTCCTCACGTGTTTTGATACCCCCAAAACATTCTAAACCCTCAAAAGATGTTTTGTCCTGTGTATGTAAATGGGTCTAATTAAGCTCGATATGTTAATGATTGCAATCTCAAGTTCTTTCCCTCCTTGCAATTTCACATTTATTTCTAGTAAATACTACACTATATTGTTTTTTTGTCTTTTAATAAATACACTTTACATTTTTGAAGCAGTGTTTTTTATAGACCGGAGGGAGATACCTGGAGATTGCAATCATTAGCATATGAAGCCTATCTTAACTCATTTATATACACAGGCCAAAACATCAGATGAGAGCTTCAGGTTTTTTTTTGGGGGGACCACAAAACACGTGAGATTGTGGGAAGATTTATTTTGAGGATATTGGACATTTTACACTATATGAAACGTATCATTTTCTCGGGTATTAATAAGGGGTTTAAATCATTTATGTATTTTTTCTACATGGGGGATTAAGGGTTCCAGCAGCTGGGGAGTATTATATGCATTTTAATCATACACCTGAGCGCTGGGTTCCATCCATTTTATAATTACAAAGTGGTACTTACATGATTTTCAGCAGCTCCATATTGTGATCTTTATACTTGTGACTCCAGGACTCTTTATCCAGGTAGATCATACTAAAAGGAAGAGCAGAAAGTTGTTATTCTGTGTACACAGACTTGTATGTAAAAAAATAAGTAAATCAGCAGCATCTACTGTACCTGTGATATTACAATTTCATTGGCAACTCAGTCTTAGTCAGTAGGCTTCGCCCACCCTTTGCAGCTATAACAGCTTCAACTCTTCAGGGAAACCTGTGCACGAGGTTTAGGAGCCAGGCCTTCTCATCCAACATCAATGCCTAACCTCACAAATGCGCTTCTGGAAGAATGGTCAAACATTCCCATAGACACACTCCTAAACCTTGTGGACAGCCTTCCCTGAAGAGTTGAAGCAGAAGTTGTTATAGCTGCAAAAGGTGGGCCAACTCACTATTGAACCCTACGGACTAAGACTGGAATGCCATATTTATGTGCGCGTAAAGGCGAGCGTCGCAATACTTAGACAAAGATAGTACACTATATTGTACAAAGATCTGAGGGCTGGCAGCGGTATCCTGAGTAAAAAGTTGTCTGTGCCCTGTACGCATGTAACATTTGTTCTATCGTTTACTTACATACTGTATACATGGACCCTATTGGCTGCCACGGTTGCTCAGGGTCGAAATAAATATCAACATCATGTAGCCAGTGGTGCTGCCACTGTTGATTTATATGTTATTGGTGTTTACATCACCCCCTAGAATAAGCCTTTTATGCGGTGGTGACGCATTTGCAGAATGACCCCTGGCCAATTCTGAACTACTGTAGGCTGAGGTCATTACATGCAGATGCCGCTGGTGCATGAATGACGCATTCAGGGGGAGATGTGAACATCAAGAGCGTGTAATCAGCAGAGCTGCTGGATACACATTGTTGATATTTACATGTCAGTTCTAAGCAGCGGCGGCGGCCCATACGCAGGACCATCATTTTTCTAGTGCAAACCAAAATGGAACCGTGCACACGGGCCCACAGCATGCAATACTGCTGTGTTCAGATCGGTATCTGCATGCAGCAAGTTGTACACCTGTGTGCATGAAACTCCAAAAAGGCACAGGTGTCACAGCTCTGCCTTCATCATGTCCTGTAAAACCAGCCCCACTCCAAATGAAAGGCCTTTATATTTTTCCGCAAGGAGAAAAAAAGCATAAATCCTGCAGCAAACCCTACCTAGCCCCATGCTGTAAAGTATACTCAAAGGCCTCCGGGAGACCCCCACTCCACATTTTTTTTTAGATACTTACCATTTTCAGAACTGTCACATGACATGCAAAATTCTCTTCTGGGTGTTCATAAATGATGCAGAATGCTTTGCTGACATGATGACGTCAGGACCATTCTCAGCATGACTGACTCTCCTATGGTGCCCGCCCAGGGGGCGGGTCCACGACACCCTGAAGTGCATCATTCAGCCAGAAAAGTCTGCACCTTGGAGATGGTGAGTCTTTGGGGGGATAGCACCAGATAAGAGGGGACTTTATTTATTTACTTAAAAACCTAGGTTGCTATTTTTTTTTAAAGAAAACCTAGAACTGGCCTTTAATACTGAAACATCCCCTTACACTTCCTCTGCCTCCTGTAAAGACACATGGGGGCTGCAAGTGCCAATACCTGTCTGTCATGCTGAGTTCAACCTAAATGAAATGAAAGGCAGCAGCTACAAATACAATAAAAGGACATTTACCTGTCCAAGGATTTAGCACTGTCATCACCCAGGCCGGTTCTTCATGGGTCCTCAGGTCCCCAACGATGACATGTTTCTTGTGGGAAGCTAGCTCTGACTCCTTGCGGCTTTACAGAGGGCTTCCCTCTGCGCATGCGCAAGCTGTGCTCTGTATATGGTCCCACAGCCTCCCGGGACATGTAATGAGTCCCAGGAGGTTTCAGGCGGTGGGAGGGGGTGGGGCCAAGAGGGTGTGATTTCTGAGGAATCGCCTGCCAGAATAAGGCACCTGCCCCCCCCCCCCCCCCCCCACAAAAAAAAGTACCAAAAACGGGGGGGAAGACATAAAGCAGAAATTCCTTTTTTAGGAGAAGTTACATTTTAATTGATTTTAACATTTTCTAAGGCACCGAAAAAGAGATTGGACTCTCTGATCTGCACACTTGTTCTAGGTCAGTGACTCCTGGAAATCCTGAAGTCAAAGTTCCAGGTGACCAGCGATTTGAGCAGGAGGTATGCACTGGCATCCACTGTATTACTCTCAGTACAGGATACCTGGGGATCGGATTTTTTTTTTTGATGAGCACAAAGTAAAGCCTGCCTCTTTGTTTACATGAAAGACCCTGCCTGCAGCTTATTGGGGTAAAAAAAAAAGGAACATGCGTTCGCTGTAGAGAATTCTGGTCTAAACCCACGTGAGTGCGCCCACCAGGAATCCATCATCTGTACTGGACCAATCAGCTGTGGCCACCAAGAGGTGTATACATATGGCTGCAGAGGATTGGTCCAGTACAGTGACAGCATCCTGGCGGGCACACTCACGTAGCTTCAGACTAGGATCTGAACACGCACAAGCTCATCTCTCATCCAGATTCTCTCATTCATTCCTGTATTTTATTCCTCAATCCTGTACTGAGGAGTCCCCATTGCTGACTGTTGTATCCAGACAGCCACCGACACCGCGGCTGTCTGAATCCCTGATCAGTGGCTGAATATGACTGACTGCAATCACTGCTCAGCCAATAATTTTCCACCCGACCTCTGCGATTTTTAAATCGACATTTGTCTCCTAAAGTTGGCCATAGATGGCTCACATTTTGGCTGAATCAGCCAAATTTTGAGCTTTGGGTTTCCCTGTTGGCAAAGGTTGGTTGATTCAGCCGAAATCTCGGCGAGCTTTATGAGACCAATTGCCGTCACTGTGCAGTTCTTCAAAGCAGGAAGCAAAGCCTGCACCTGTAATAAACAAATACAACCACCCCCATATATATAAATGCAAGCCACACACATAAATAAAATATATATATATATATATATATATATATATATATATATATATATATATATATATATATATATATTTATATATATATATTTTTTATTTTTTTTTTATATTAAAATACTTGGTGAGAATATTAATATATTATTTAGACCTTACTACCATAAGATGCAGAGCACCTGAATTGCATGTGCTATATAAACAAATACTTTAAAATCTATACATCTCTCCTTTTTTTATTATTATTTGCTTAGTTGCTAGGGGCAACGGCTCCTCGGTTCCTTTCTTGATTTTTTTTTTTTTTTTAAGCATTTCTATCTGCCAACCAAAATTAGTTCTGACCAAAATTTGAGTGGGTGTCATTTCTATACCCCTTTATGAATTTGGCTCGGACCCCCAACCCCTGCCCTCCATTTTGAATTCCAAGATACTTACCATTTGTATGAACTTTAGTTTCCGAATTTGTAGAAAAGCCGTCATCCACATCTGTTACTCTTTTCGCCCCTTCCTAAAAATGTCACTCTCCCCTAGAATGACATTCCGTTTTGATTTACAAGATGGAGAAAAATCGCTAAAGCTACAAATTTATATATTTTTAACAAGCCATGAACGGAACCATATTTTTTTTTTTTTTAATTTTGAAATTATTGCTGGGAATATTAATATACTATTGGGATCTTATCGCCATAAGATGTAAAGCGCCTGAATTGCAAGCGCTATACAGATGCCTGTCATAAACAAATACTTTAAAAACTGCACCCTTTTTTTAAATTTGCATAGTTGCTATGGGCAACAGCTCCCAATTTCTTTTTATTTTTGGGCTCACATCCCATCCCAAACCATTTTTAATATTTTTTTTATACCCCTTAATAAATTTAGCCCTGACCTCCACCCCTCGCCCTCTATTTTGAATTCCAAAATACCGTACTTACCTTTTTTTTTGTATATATACACACACACACTTTAGCCTGCAAATTCGTAGAAAATCCGTCATCTCTAATCTGTTGCTCTTTTTGCCTCTTCTTAAAATTAACCCCCCCACTGGAAGGAGCCTCCATTTTTATTTAGAAGTTGGAGTAAATCGCTAAAGCTATGAATTTATATATCTATAGATCTTTTTTTTTTTTTTTTTTGCAAGCCATTTAAAAAGAATAAAAAGTTATTGCTGAGAATATTAATATACTATTGGATTTGTATGGCCATAAGATGTAAAGCGGCTGAATTGCGTGCCTGACATAAATAAATACTGCACCTTTTTGTTAAATTTGCTCAGTTGCTATGGGCAACAGCTTCCAATTTCCTTTTATTTTTGGGCTAATATCCCATCCACAAACCATTTTTACAATTTTTTTATACACCCCTTTATAAATTTAGCCCTCACCCTCCATTTTGAATTAAAAGATAGCATACTTACACACACACACACACACATATATATATATATATATATATATACATACTTTAGTCTGCAAAATTCGTAGAAAACCCGTCATCTGAATGTGTCGCTCTTTTTGCCTCTCTTTAAAATTGAAAATCCCCCCCCCCCCCACAGAAGGAGCCTCCATTTTGATTTAGAGGATGGAGCAAATGCTAAATCTATGAATTTATTTTTAGATTATATATTTTTTTACCCCTTTATAAATTTAGCCCTGACCCCCCAACCCCGCCCTCCATTTTAAATTCCAAGACACCGTACTTACCTTTTTTTTTGTTATATGTAAACTTTAGTCTGTTAATTCATAGGAACCCCGTCATCTGAATGTGTCGCTTTTTTCCCCTCTTCTTAAAATTACCCCCCGGAAGGAGCCTCCATTTTGATTTAAATCTATGAATTTATTTTTATATGATATTTTTTTTTAACCCTTTATAAATTTAGCCCTGACCTCCAAGATAGCGTACTTACCTTATATATATATATATATATATATATATATATATATATATATATATATATATATATATATATATATATATATAAAAGCTTTAGTCTGCGAATTCAGAGGTAACTCTTCATCCGAATGTGTCACTTTTTTCGCCTCTTCTTAAAATTACCCCCCCCCCCCCCCCCCCCGGAAGGAGCCTCCATTTTGATTTAGAAGATGGAACAATCCCTAAATCTATTAATTTATATTTATATTATATATATTTTTTTTTTTATTTTTTTTTTTTTATTTTTTTTTACCCCTTTATAAATTTAGCCCTGACCCCCAACCTCCATTTTAAATTCCAAGATAGCGTACTTACCTTTTTTTTATATATATATATAAAAACTTTAGTCTGCGAATTCGTTGGAAACCTCGTCATCCGAATCGGTCGCTCTTTTCGCCTCTTCTTAAAATTGAACCCCCCTCCCCCGGAAGGAGCCTCCATTTTGATTAAGAAGATGGAGCAATCGCTAAATCTTATGAATTTATTTTTAGATTATATTCTTTTTCGCCCTTTAGTTCTACCCAGAACTACGATTCCCATCAGCCCGCCCCCCTGGCCCCTCCGCGACCACCTACCCGTCCCATCAGGAAAAGCCTCCATTAGGTGTCAGTACAGCCAGCCGGTGTCTGCTAAGTTAACCCCTTCCTCCCCGCCTGGCATCCTAAGTGCCCCCACCCTCAGCCCAGCTGATGATACAAAGTTCCAGTATCTGGCCTGCCTCTGTCTAGGGAGGAATGGAGTGCAGCCATTCTCCACCTCCAGCCATGGCCTGGGACCAGCCGTGCCCTGCCTTCCCCCTCCCTCTGCATGCTCCAGGGTGCCCCCCTCCCCTGTGTCCCTCTGCCACCTGGTGCATGAGCACCCCCCTCACCCAACCTCAGCACCCCTCAGCCTGCACCTACCTGCACAGCTCAACCAGGGCTGCTGGCGACAGCCTCACCCATCACCCTCCCCGGGAGGCGCGCGATTGGCTCACGCCGCGCAGCCCGCCCGCTGATTGGCCGAGGAGACGTCAGTCAAGGCGCCGCGGGCGTGGCCTAGCGCCAGTTACGGTGTCCCCTGGTTGCAAAAAGGGGGAAGGGTGTTAGTCATGTCATGGTATGAGGGGAGCCCCTGCTGACTGTGCCCCACTCACACACCATGTCAGTGCAACTTGTTTAATAAAAATAAACATTCTAACACTCCTTCCTTCTCCCTCTGTACCTGTGCCACCTCACAGACATTTGGGGGACCCCCCCTTGCCCAGGGTGCAGTGTGTTATGTGTTCAGGGGTCACCAGTGTGAGCAGCAGCCATGACCTGCATTGTTGTGCTTCCCTGAGAGGAGGAGGGGTGGGGGGACACACAGCAGGACAGGCCAAGCACAACAAGTCAGGCCTGTGTTTACATTGTAAGTGTCCCTCACATTCTGCACCTGAAACACTCCCCTGACCAATCAGAATGGTGGAATAGAGAGCGCCATGCTAAGCTCACAAGTGCCGTCCATTATTACTTAAAGTATACATAGAAGGGAAGAGGTAAAACCGCCGTCTGCTAACGTTTCTGTGGAAATTTCTCTTCACTTCCTGTCCCTGAGACCCAACAGGAAGTCAGAGGGAAAGTGAGGGGAACTCCCCTGTCAGGCAGGTGTCCCCATTAGAAACACAAAACAGAGGTCACATAGGCCTAGCACATCATCCTCAATAAATGTCTTTAATGACTGAACGGAGGTAAGTATCATACTCACAAACGAAAGCTTGAATCATAGCTTGTCATACAACCAACAGCTTAGGTCCATGTAGTAACACGCACATCACAAAGGACTATCTTGCTAAAACATAGGCTAACGCGTTTCGAGGTTTTTCTCTTCCTCAGCCAACCAAAAGGAGGTGGGGTGGGGGGGACACACACAGCAGGATAGGCCAAGCACACTAGTGTTTACATTGTGAGTGTCCCTCACGTTATGCACCTGAAACACTCCCCCAACCAATCAGAATGGTGGAATAGAGAGCGCCATGCTAAACCCACAAGTGCCGTTCCCTATTACTTAAAGTATACGTAGAAGAGAAGAGGTAAAAGCCCCATCTGCTAAGGTTTTTGTTTAAATTTAACCTCACTTCCTGTCCCTGAGACCCAACAGGAAGTCAGAGGGAAAGTGAGAGGAACTCCCTTGTCAGGCAGGTGTCCCCATTAGAAGATTTCCTCTCACCTCTTCTAAAAGTTTGGATTTCCACTCACTTTCTTGGTGACATTGGTTACCGGTATAAACAGCGGGTGAATCCCCCCGATGGGGACACAGATGGTAATAACAACCTGACGAAGGGCCTAACCATTCCCCAGTCTATCCAAAATGGAAGCGCCACTTCACCTGAAATGGAAGCTACGCTCCTCCCCCCCCCCCCCCCCTATTGTAGATCAGTAGTCTTCAAACTGCAGCCCAGGAGCCAGATGTGGGCCCTTTGCTTGCTTTTATCCAGCCCCTGGGGCACTATTTCATCCACTGATACCAATGATGGGGCATGATTCCCCCCAATGACACCAACGATGGGGTACAATTCCTCCCAATGACACCAACGATGGGGCACAATTCCTCCCAATGACACCAACTATGGAGCACAATTCTTCCCAATGACACCAACGATGAGGTACAATTCCTCCCAATGACACCAACTATGGAGCACAATTCTTCCCAATGACACCAACGATGGGGCACAATTCCTCCCAATGACACCAACTATGGAGCACAATTCTTCCCAATGACACCAACGATGAGGTACAATTCCTCCCAATGACACCAACGATGGAGCACAATTTCTCCCAATGACACCAACGATGGAGCACAATTCCTCACAATGACAGAAACGATGGGGCACAATTCCCGCTAATGACACAAACGATAAGGGCACAATTCCTCCCAATGATTCCAATGATGGGGCACAATTCCTCCCATTGACAAAAAGGATGAGGTGCAATTCTTCCCATGGACACCCATGATGGGGCACTATTCCTCCCACTGACACCAATGATGGGGCACAATTCCTCCCACTAACATCAATGATGGGACACTATTCCTCCCACTGACACCAATGATGGGGCACTATTCCTCCCACTGACACCAATGATGGGGCAATATTCCTCCCACTGACACCAATGATGGGGCACTATTCCCCACACTGACACCAATGACGGGACACTATTCCTCCCACTGACACCAATAATGGGGCACAATTCCTCCCACTGCCATCAATGATGGGACACTATTTCTTCCACTGACACCAATGATGGGGCACAATTACTCCCACCAAAACAAATAATGGGGCATTATTTTTTCCCACTAACATCAGAACCTTTTCCACTCCCACTGGCCATAGTCTGGCCCCCTAAAATCTGAAGGACTGTAAACTGGCCCTTTGTTTAGAAAGTTTGGAGACCCCTGTTGTAGATTGTTCTTTTTTCTCTGAGGGAGGAAATACCTATTTTTTACAGGTACCCCAAAAAAGCTGCCCATGCAGGTAAGGGACATCTATAGATAAAAACAATCTCTGCAGCTCTGACCAAAGTTGAATAATGTCCTTGCTATTGGTGTAGGCCATTTATGTACCTCATGAAGCCTGATTGGAAAACTCCCAGGACGTTGCTAAGACACGTCTAGCTGTTACTGATCACCTTCACCATCACTGGAGTGAGTTCTCAAATGCTGAGCTCAGAGCTACTGCATCAGAGAAGAGAAAGAGTATGTGAGGGAGTTTGAATCAGAGAAAGAGCTTGCTCCTTTGATGGGGAAGGTGCACAGTAGCAGCTGGGCCTCTCTTAGCAACATCCTTAGCAACTTCCCAGGAGTTTTCCAGTCAGGCTGCAGGAGATGTGTACATGGCCTACACCAATAGCAAGGGCATTTTTCAACTTTGTCAAAGCTGCACAGTTACAGAGGCCCCTCCTGGCCTGAAGTTGCTAAGGATGTTGCTAAGAGAGGCCCAGCTGCTACGTACACCTTCCCCTTCAAGAGGACTAAGCTCTTTCTCTGATTCAAACTCCCTCACATGCGTTTTCTCCCCCCTGATGCAGTAGTTCTGAGCTCAGCGTTTGACAGCTCACTCCTGTGATGGTGAAGGTGATCAGTAACAGTTAGACGTCTCCTAGCAACGTCCTTAGCAACTTCAGGAGGTGTGTAAATGGCCAACACCTATGGCAAGGGAATTATTCAACTTTGGTCAAATCTGCACAGTTACAGATGCCCCTTATCTGCACAGGAAGTTTTATGGTAAAGGTGAACTATGCCTTTAAGATAATCACTCATAGCAGGGGTCTCCAAACTTTCTAAACAAAGGGCCCGTTTACTGTCCTTCAGACTTTAGGGGGGGCCAGACTGTGACCACTGGGAGTAGAAAACGTCCCATCGTCAGTGCGAAAAAATACTGACATCATCTTTGGTGTCAGTGGGAGGAATTGTAACCCATCATTGGTGTCATTGGGCCCTGTGGTTGGTGTCATTGGGAGAAATTGTGCCCTATTGTTGGTGTCAGGGGGAGGAATTGTGCTCCATTGTTGGTGTCATTGGGTGGAACTGTGCCCCATCGTTGGTGTCATTGGGAGAAATTGTGCCTTATCATTTGTGTCATTGGGTCCTATGGCTGGTATCATTGGGAGGAATTGTGCCTTATCGTTGATATCATTGGGCCCGTGGTTGGTGTCATTGGGAGGAATTGTGCCTCATCGTTGGTATCATTGGGTGCCGTGGTTGGTGTAGTTGGGAGGAATTGTGCCTCATCGTTGGTATAATTGGGCCCCGTGGTTAGTGTCATTGAGAGAAATTGTGCCCCACCGTTGGTATCATTGGGAGAAATTGTGCCCCATCGTTGGTATCATTGGGCCCCGTGGTTGGTGTCGTTGGGAGGAATTGTGCCTCACTGTTGGTATCATTGGGCCCTGTGGTTGGTGTCATTGGGAGGAATTGTGCCTCATTGTTGGTATCATTGGGCCCCGTGGTTGGTGTCATTAGGAGGAATGGTGCCTCATCGTTGGTATCATTGGGCCCCGTGGTTGGTGTAATTGGGAGAAATTGTGCCCCATTGTTGGTATCATTGGGCCCCATTGGGAGAAATTGTGCCCCATCGTTGGTATCCTTGGGCCCCGTGGTTGGTGTCATTGGAAGGAAGTATGTTACTAGCAGGATCATCCGGTGAAAATAAAGGAAAAGAGCCTGAAAAAAAAAAAAAAGAAAAATAATGCAGACCCCACATCTAGGGACTGGGAAGATGTAGGATATTACAACTTTTTTTCTTTTGCTTAGATATGCTGTATATAATGCCAAAACATTTATTTCTAGTTTGGATAGTAAGATAGGGTTAGAACCCTGTCATGTTTTTATTGGCGTTGGTGCCTCCGCTGGAGAGTTTTTCTCTATCTGTCCTTGTGGCCGCTGTCACAGGGATTGAAACTGATGAAAATGGGCAATTTGTAGATTTCATAGTGCTTTCCGACCATTTCTTGTAGCATATGTGCAGTCCTTGACCATTTCTTGTAGCATATGTCCAGTCCCTGACCATTTCTTGTAGCATATGTGCAGTCCCTGACCATTTCTTGTAGCATATGTGCAGTCCCTGACCATTTCTTGTAGCATATGTCCAGTCCCTGACCATTTCTTGTAGCATATGTGCAGTCCCTGACCATTTCTTGTAGCATATGTCCAGTCCCTGACCATTTCTTGTAGCATATGTCCAGTCCCTGACCATTTCTTGTAGCATATGTCCAGTCCCTGACCATTTCTTGTAGCATATGTCCAGTCCCTGACCATTTCTTGTAGCATATGTGCAGTCCCTGACCATTTCTTGTAGCATATGTCCAGTCCCTGACCATTTCTTGTAGCATATGTCCAGTCCCTGACCATTTCTTGTAGCATATGTCCAGTCCCTGACCATTTCTTGTAGCTTATGTGCAGTCCCTGACCATTTCTTGTAGCATATGTCCAGTCCCTGACCATTTCTTGTAGCTTATGTGCAGTCCCTGACCATTTCTTGTAGCATATGTCCAGTCCCTGACCATTTCTTGTAGCTTATGTGCAGTCCCTGACCATTTCTTGTAGCTTATGTGCAGTCCCTGACCATTTCTTGTAGAATATGTGCAGTCCCTGACCATTTCTTGTAGAATATCCTAAGTCCCCGACCATCTTCTGTAGAATGTAAGCAGTCCTCAACCATTTCTTGTAGCATATGTGCAGTCCCAACCATTTCTTGTAGCATATGTGCAGTCCCAACCATTTCTTGTAGCATATGTGCAGTCCCCGACCATCTCTTGTAGAATCTCCACAGCCCCTGACCACCTCCTGTGCAATGTCCCCAGTCCCTGAATTGAATGACTCCTGTAGAATGTACGCAGGCCCTGACCGACTTCTGTAGAATGTATGCAGTCCCCGATTAACTCCTGTAGAATCTCTGAAGTCCCTGCCTGCCTCCTGTAGAATGTCTGCAGTCCCTGACTGATTTCTGTAGAATGTCCCCAGTCTCTCCCCCGACTTGTGTAGAATGTCCCCAGTCTCTCCCTGATTCCTGTGGAATGTCCTAGTTAGTTACATAGTTAGTAAGGTTGAATAAAGACACAGTCCATCCAGTTCAACCTGAGTGAGTGTGCAATTGATTGTCCCTATCCCTGTACATTGTGTCTCATCAAGATGCTCATCTATTATTATTATTTTTATTTAAGGTACCCATATAGCACCATCAATTTACACAGCGCTCCACACATACATCACACACTGACATCAGTCCCTACCCTCAAGGAGCCCACAATCCAAGGTCCCCAACTCACAACCATATACCAAGGCCAATTTTGGACAGAAGCCAATTAACCTACCAGCATGTCTTTGGAGTGTGGGAGGAAACCGGAATACCCAGAGGAAACCCGCGCAGGCACAGGGAGAACATGCAAACTCCAGGCAGGTAGTGCCATGGTTGGGATTCGAACCAGCGACCCTTTTTACTGCTGGGTGAGAGTGCTAACCACTACACCACTGTGCCGCCCAGTCCCTGACCGACTCTTGTAGAATTTCTGCAGTCACTGATCAACTCCTATAGAATGTCCGCAGTCCCTGGCCGACTTCTGTAGAATGTCCGCAGTCCCTGACCAACTCTTGTAGAATTTCTGCAGTCACTGCCCGACTCCTGTAGAATGTCCTCATTCCCTGACGAACTCCTGTAAAATAAAATGCAAGCAAGTTGGGGTGAGTGGCGCTACCTTACTGGCTGTCAAGTGAGGGTAAATCAAACAAATTTATGTAAATAAATATAACTGCCTAAAGGGAAAAAAGGCTTTCCCCAATAGTGCAGACAGCGTGCGTTCATAACAATGTGTATGATATAAAAGTAAAATGGGATACCAAGTACCCAATAGACCTGTACATATATAATGTGAAATGTGTAGGTGAAATATAAATCGGCACAAATATATTGTAGATCAAATGATTATGGCCTAAGATCAGCAATAAATTATCTCGGAAAGATAAATATCACAAAAGATAATAAAAGTAAAAAATGGTGAAGTGTCCAAACTGTATATATATGAAAAACACAAGTGCAACAAAGTCCCAAAAAAACACATACACAAAAAACCTTGGTAGAAACAATAAAAAATAAAAATAAAAAATAGTGAAGCTCCAAAGTGGCCAAGTGTCCAAAGCATTCAGGTGACTCTTGTGTTCAGTAAATCAAGTGTGTGCTCCCCCTGTTGGGTCCCCACTCACCAGCTCCTTATACCCCTGCAGGGGTAATAGGCATGTATGGATAGCCTTGGGTGACGTCCCTTGGTGGCTCTGCTCCTGGTCCGTCTATGACTACTTGTGGTTTGTAGTTTATGGCCTCTGCAGCTCGCTCTACCCGGTCAGGACATCCAAAGGCATCTCGCCGGTCACCTTTTTCCAAAGAGTTATTTGTCAGCTTGTCAGGGATGGATCCTCATAGAAAAAGATAGGGCTCCCATTGTGTAGTATTTAAAAAACTTTTATTTCAAAATTGAAATGAAAAACAAAAGCAAAAACTTCCCATAATAGGGAAGATTAAGTGTAAATGAGGCCCCTTTCACACGATCGGACCGTTCAGGTCCGCCTGTCAGTTTTGACGGCGGACCTGAACGGGCGCTCCATGTTAGCCTATGGAGCGACGGATGTCAGCGGAGACATGTCCGCTGACATCCGACCCGGTCCGATCCGCTAAAAGCAGACGGATGGCTCTACGTCCAGGTCCGTCGCTGGCGGATCGGATCGAGGGAGATCTGACGAAAACGGACACGCTGTCTGTTTTCTTCCGATCTCTCCATAGGCGGCAGCGGCGCCTGACAAGCCCCTCCCCGCTCAGTGAGCAGAGAGGGACCTGTCATCCGCCGGCTCAGCGGAGATCAACGGACTGATCTCCCGCTGAGCCGGCGGACCGAGGCGAGCTCCGTAGAAGCGGAGCCCGCCTCGTGTGAAAGGGGCCTAACACAATGAATAGTAAAAACAATGTGTAGGGACAGCTGGTTCGCAGCGTCCTGCAGGGGTATAAGGAGCTGGTGAGTGGGGACCCAACAGGGGGAGCACACAAGTCACTTGATTTACTGAACACAAGAGTCCCCTGAATGCTTTGGACACTTGGCCACTTTGGAGCTTCACCATTTTTTATTTATATTTTTTATTGTTTCTACCGAGGTTTCTTGTGTATGTGTTTTTTTGGGACTTTGTTGCACTTGTGTTTTTCATATATATACTGTTTGGACACTTGGCCATTTTGGAGCTTCACCATTTTTTATTTTTATTATCTTTTGTGATATTTATCGTTCCGAGATAATTATAATTTAATTTATATTTGTGCCGATTTATATTTCACCTACACATTTCACATTATATATGTCCAGGTCTATTGGGTACTTGGTATCACGTTTTACTTTTATATCATACACATTGTTGTGAATGCACGCTGTCTGCACTATTGGGGAAAGCCTTTTTTCCCTTTAGGCAGTTATATTTATTTACATAAATTTGTTTGATTTCATTTGACAGCCAATAGGTAGCGCCACTCACACCAACTTGCTTGTGTTTTATTCTTTGTAAGTTCCTTTTGGGAACTGAATAGAGGAGGCTGCAACCTGATACTATCCTGAGCGCAGAGTATATCTCAATTCGGCCAACTCCTGTAGAATGTCCCCATTCCCTGACCAACTCCTGTAGAATGTCCCCATTCCCTGACCAACTCCTGTAGAATGTCCGCAGTCTCTGGCCGACTCCTGTAAAATGTCCGCAGTCCCTGACCAACTCTTGTAGAGTTTCTGCAGTCCCTGACCGACACCTACAGAATGTCCGCAGTCACTGCCCGACTCTTGTAGAATGTCCTCATTCCCTGACCAACTCCTGTAGAATGTCCACAGCCTCTGGCCGACTCCTGTAAAATGTCCGCAGTCCCTGACCAACTCCTGTAGAATGTCCGCAGTCACTGCCCGACTCTTGTAGAATGTCCTCATTCCCTGACCAACTCCTGTAGAATGTCCACAGCCTCTGGCCGACTCCTGTAAAATGTCCGCAGTCCCTGACCAACTCCTGTAGAATGTCCGCAGTCACTGCCCGACTCTTGTAGAATGTCCTCATTCCCTGACCAACTCTTGTAGAATGTCCGCAGTCTCTGGCCGACTCCTGTAAAATGTCCGCAGTCCCTGACCAACTCCTGTAGAATGTCCGCAGTCACTGCCCGACTCTTGTAGAATGTCCTCATTCCCTGACCAACTCTTGTAGAATGTCCACAGTCTCTGGCCAACTCCTGTAAAATGTCCGCAGTCCCTCAACGACTCCTGTAGAATGTCCGCAGTCACTGCCCGACTCTTGTAAAATGTCCGCAGTCCCTCAACGACTCCTGTAGAATGTCCGCAGTCACTGACCGACACCTGTAGAATGTCCCCAGTGCCTGGGTGACACCTGCAGGATGTTCCTAGGTCCTGGCTGACTCCTGCAGAAAGCACTAATGCCCCCAAACTCACCCCGCTGACAGAAAAGCATGTTTTTCTCAGGGACCGCTACCTCCAGGGTATCACCTGTCACTAACCTCTGCCAATTTTTCCCCAACACTGGGATAATTTTTCTTCCACTGACCAGCAATGTAAGAGGTCCTGCAAACTCCTCACTGCTGAACTCTATACATTGTTCTACACTGCATTGTCCTAATTGCTAAAGAAAAAGAGTGGGGTATATGGCGCTACCCTAGACTGGAGAGGGGTGTCCTAATCCCTTATTATATTACAATAATGCACCACCCAAAAACTGATGTGCTCTATAGTGATAATGTTGTTTTATAGAACCATATAAACCGCCGTATAATATGATACAAAGTGCAAAAATACATACACCAAAAAAATCCTATTCCTTAGAAAATGGATGATCCTAAATGTCCAAAGAATAGCTAGAATACATCTGCGAAACAGTACCATCAGAAAAAAAACAAAAATAATAAATAAATGTGTATATACTGTAAATACTGTGAAAGAAACCAGTTCATCAATAAGTGTAATATCAAAAATTATATATATATATATATCATAAATATATATATATATATATATATATATATATATATATATATATATATACAGTGGCTTGCGAAAGCATTCGGCCCCCTTGAACTTTTCAACCTTTTGCCACATTTCAGGCTTCAAACATAAAGATATAAAATTTAAATTTTTTGTGAAGAATCAACAACAAGTGGGACACAATTGTGAAGTGGAACGAAATCTATTGGATATTTTAAACTTTTTTAGCAATTAAAAAACTGAAAAGTGGTGCGTGCAAAATTATTCGGCCCCTTTACTTTCAGTGCAGAAAACTCACTCCAGAAGTTCAGCGAGGATCTCTGAATGATCCAATGTTGTCCTAAATGACTGATGGTGATAAATAGAATCCACCTGTGTGTAATCAAGTCTCTGTATAAATGCACCTGCTCTGTGATAGTCTCAGGGTTCTGTTGAAAGCGCAGAGAGCATCATGAAGACCAAGGAACACACCAGGCAGGTCCGTAATACTGTTGTGGAGAAGTTTAAAGCCGGATTTAGATACAAAAAGATTTCCCAAGCTTTAAACATCCCAAGGAGCACTGTGCAAACGATCATTTTGAAATGGAAGGAGTATCAGACCACTGCAAATCTACCAAAACCTGGCTGTCCCTCTAAACTTTCAGCTCAGACAAGGAGAAGACTGATCAGAGATGCAGCCAAGAGGCCCATGATCACTCTGGATGAACTGCAGAGAACTACAGCTGAGGTGGGAGAGTCTGTCCATAGGACAACAATCAGTCCTACACTGCACAAATCTGGCCTTTATGGAAGAGTGGCAAGAAGAAAGCCATTTCTCAAAGATATCCATAAAAAGTCTCGTCTAAAGTTTGCCACAAGCCACCTGGGAGACACACCAAACATGTGGAAGAAGGTGCTCTGGTCCGATGAAACAAAAATCGAACTTTTTGGCCACAATGCAAAACGATATGTTTGGCGTAAAAGCAACACAGCTCATCACCCTCAACACACCATCCCCACTGTCAAACATGGTGGTGGCAGCATCATGGTTTGGGCCTGCTTTTCTTCAGCAGGGACAGGGAAGATGGTTAAAATTGAGGGGAAGATGGATGCAGCCAAATACAGGACCATTCTGGATGAAAACCTGTTGGAGTCTGCAAAAGACCTGAAACTGGGACGGAGATTTATCTTCCAACAAGACAATGATCCCAAACATACAGCAAAATCTACAAAGGAATGGTTCACAAATAAACGTATCCAGGTGTTAGAATGGCCAAGTCAAAGTCCAGACCTGAATCCAATCGAGAATCTGTGGAAAGAGCTGAAAACTGCTGTTCACAAATGCTCTCCATCCAACCTCACTGAGCTCGAGCTGTTTTGCAAGGAAGAATGGGCAAGAATTTCAGTCTCTCGATGTGCAAAACTGATAGAGACATACCCCAAGCGACTTGCAGCTGTAATCGCAGCAAAAGGTGGCTCTACAAAGTATTAACGCAAGGGGGCCGAATAATTTTGCACGCCCCACTTTTCATTTTTTTATTAGTTAAAAAAGTTTCAAAAATCCAAAAGATTTCGTTCCACTTCACAATTGTGTCCCACTTGTTGGTGATTCTTCACAAAAAATAAAAATGTTATATCTTTATGTTTGAAGCCTGAAATGTGGCAAAAGGTTGAAAAGTTCAAGGGGGCCGAATACTTTCGCAAGCCACTGTATATATATATATATACATATATATATATATATATATATGTGAGCCGCCCAGTGATATGCTACCTGTGCCTAGGCAACATAAGAACCGAGAGGAACCACAGGTAACAGCAGTTAGTAGCAGCCAGGACTCCCAGGAGGAAGATCATTTTGATTTATTTATTGCTAATTTGCTGGAAAGATATGTCTCTTTAGTGTATTATGTTGTTATTATCATGACTAAAATACAGAGATAATTCATGTTTTCTTCACTTTGTATTAGAAGTTACTACTCAGGCCAGGCATACCAGACCAGTTTATGCCCATATAATTTATATAGCCTAGAGAATGCAATGTACATCTTTTTGCATTGCAATACATCTGTTGTGGCCATATTTTGATCTTGATAAAAACAGCTATATAGCTGTTTTCATCAAGATCAAAATATGGCCAGAACACAATGGCGGCCCGTGCATTAAGGGCGCACAGGCGCCGCCCCCTCTCTCCTGCCATCCCTCTATCACCTATAGATAGATTCATGCATTGCATGAATCTATCTATGGTCGCCGCTGCCACCCCCTATTAAGGCGCCTGGACCCTTTTCGCAGGGCTCCTAAATTACAGCGACGGGGAGTGTTTTTGAAGCACCCTTCATATCATCCCCCACCTGCCCCCCCCTGAAAAAAGTTCTGCGGACGCCCATGGTTCTGAAACCTGCACTCTATACACTGGGTTTGTATTATGTAGACAAAACATTTGCACACCGCCTGCACCCGCTGCCCACCCGAGACAAGGTAAGTGCCGGGCAGATGGCGGGGTGCACAGTGGCAGCACTTGGGGCACAGTAGCAGCACTTGGGGCTCAGTGGCAACATTTGGGGCAAAGTGGCAGCACTTGGGGCACATTGGCAACATTTGGGGCACAGTGTCCGCACTTGGGGCACAGTGGCAGCATCTGGGGCACAGTGGCAGCACTTGGGGCACAGTGGCAACATTTGGGGCACAGTGGCAGCATCTGGGGCACAGTGGCAGCATCTGGGGCACAGTGGCAGCATTTAATGGGCACAGTGGCAACATTTGGGGCACAGTGGCAGCATTTGGGGCACAGTGGCTGCGTTTGATGGGCAAAGTGGCTGCATTTGAAGGGCACAGTGGCTGCATTCGATGGGCAAAGTGGCAGCGTTTGTGGGCACAGTGGCAGAATTTGATGGCACAGTGGCTGCTTTTGGTACAGTGGCTGCGTTTGATGGGTACAGTGAGGCTGCAATTGATGGGGGTTTTTTCAGAATTTTTCAGTTTGTTTGCGCCCCCCCAAAAATTTTGAGCACCAGCCGCCACTGGTCTTGACACTTGTACTGTATACACTGTATTATGTATCGCATATTCCAGACACCTGCACTCTACATTCTGTGTTCTGTAAAATAAGTCATGTAGCCTGCACAAAGCCCTGACCTTAGCCATAATGAACACCCTTGGGGTGAATTGGAATGAGATTTATGCCGCGTACCCATGGCCGGACTTTCCGGCAGACCTAGAAATAGAACATGTTTCAAATCTTTCCGTCGGAAATAGGTTCCTATCGGGAAAACCGCTAGGAAAACCACTAGGTACATCTAGCTGAGCTGAGGGAAACAGTCCCAGTATTTTTCCTGCTGCCATCCCTGCATGCTACTCGTGCCTGAGAGCACCCAAGACCGAGGTCGGGCCTCCAGGAGTGACCCTCTACCTCGCCCAGCTGACTCTCTGTCTGCACCTCCCGTCCTCTATCTCCCTGGATCCAGTACCAGCCCAAGACTCTGTCTCCACAGAGCCCGCCAGGATGAGCCACCCATCACCCAGACCACCTTACCGGCAGCTCCAGGCCAACAGGTATTCTTAAAGTGACTCCTGAACTCTCCTGTCCTCTTTGTTGTGACCTATTGTCATTCCCTCAGACGGTTACCCCGTGCTGTGCCATATTACTGCCCCAAGGATCATCGCCCTTGCTGTGGCATATTACCTACCGATCTTACCATGCCTTACTATTGCCCTGTATTGTTTCCCTTTTGCTGTGCAGTATTATCGTTTTCCCCTTGTCATGCCTTACTGTTGCTCAGTGGACTGTTTCCCTTTTGCTGTGCCATATTTCCTCTCCATGGATGCCCAATCCTTGCTGTGCCTCATTGTCATCCCGGGGTATGTTTCCTTTGTTGTATCATATCCCCGCTCCATGGACAGTTAACCCTTGATGTCCCTTTTACCACCCTGAGTATCTTCTCCATGTGCCATGTCACTGCTACTCTGTGAATTGTTTATCCGTGCTGTGCCCATTGCTACTCTATGGACTCTTCCTCTGTGCCATGTCCTAACGCTACCCTTCCTGTACCCCCAAGTTCCGCAATAAATGCCCACATGTCGGGTTCCATGTGATTGGTCTTCGCGTGCTCTCGCTCTGCGCTCCTAATTGGTCATATGACCCTATCTCAATCTCCTAAGAGATCTTATACCAGATATACCCATCATATAAAAATGAAAAGAGACATTTATGTTTCTTGGCAGTAGAGGTGAGCTTGGGTGTCCTCCAAACTCATCTCTAACTTCCACAGCTCATTGGAGTGCAAAAAAAAAAAGGAGTACGGAGTTTGGGTTAGAGATGAGTTCAGAGTACACCCAAGCTCATCTCTACCTGCCAGCAGCACTGGGGGGGCTTCTTGCCCACATTCAGTGTTACGCTGCTAGGGCTCCCAGACTTGCTACTCTTTCTCCTCCCTGCTCTTGTAATCTGGACAAGCAATACCTTGGTGGATCAAGGACAGGTTTGTAGAAGACTGGGGAGAGGGTTGTGACCAGGGGGACTAAAGGGGCAGATACACATACAGGAGATGCAATAGTTTCAATACGTTCCTTGTCACACAGTCTGAGGGTTTTTGCTTTTTTTTATCCATTCAGCAGTTTCCCATATTCCTACTAATCACCAAGAATAATCAAAGCACACAGAATTCTAAACTTCATTATGACAAATTAGGCAATTGGATGCCAGGTCATCGCTGAGTAGCTTTGATGCATTTCACATCATCAGTGCTTATTCATAAAGCCCTCATAATCACTACTGATTATACTTCTTTAGAGAAAAGGAGATAAGTTTAAAAGTGGGAGAAAGGTCGTCCTACCCCAAACCTATTTTAAGTTTGCAGTAGAGTAAGCCGCTGTACTAACCATGCAAGCTTAGTACAGCGATCTGTCCACCCCTGAGCTGTTGTGTTCTGACAGGGGGGCTATTTTTAGCGCTAAAACGCCTGAAAAACGCCTTCAGTGTGAAAGGGGTCTTCAGAATTTCAAAAACAAAATTGCATCACTTTTCTACATAGTCACCTTCCTTTGCAATGCATTTTTCCCAGCGTCGTACCAACCAGCAAAACATGTTTTTGGTTGAGCGTGTAGCTACTGATGCACTGCTGCTTTCACATCATCATCACATAAAAATCTCCTTCCCCTTAAGCTTCTTTGAGCATCCAAAAAGATAGGGAGCTAAATCCGGACTATAAACTGGGTATTCCATAACCTCCCACTCACCACCCAAAAAAAAACGAGAGAGAACTTTATCCCTATAGTGAGCACACATACACAGATGAATTTGTGCTTCGGGCACACCTTCTGCCCACAAAAATCGTATGACAGAACGCTGTTCCTCATTGGTGCAATTTATATGTTTCGCAGCCATCTTCACCACTGTGTGACAACTCTTATGCCCTGTACACACGATAGGATTTTCCGACGGAAAATGTGTGATAGGACCTTGTTGTCGGAAATTCCGACCGTGTGTAGGCTCCATCACACATTTTCCATAGGAATTTCCGACACACAAAGTTTGAGAGCCGGCTATAAAATTTTCCGACAGCAAAATCCGTTGTCGGAAATTCCGATCGTGTGTACACAAATCCGACGCACAAAGTGCCACGCATGCTCAGAATAAAGAGACGAAAGCTATTGGCTACTGACCCGTTTATAGTCCCGACGTACGTGTTTTACGTCACTGCGTACAGAATGATCGGATTTTCCGACAACTTTGTCCGACCGTGTGTATGCAAGACAAGTTTGAGCCAACATCCGTCGGAAAAAATCCATGGATTTTGTTGTCGGAATGTCCGATCAATGTCCGACCGTGTGTACGGGGCATTAAACTAAACTGCAAGGTCAGCCGGCTTGCTAGACAGACTAGTCACATGACACTCTCATATACGACCAAACACTACTCCCACCCTCACCGTTTCTAACAGAAATATAAAACGTGCGGAAACTTTTTGAAGATCCCTTGTATGAGTAGCGCTTACCCCTGAAGGAGCCGTCGCTTCCTGGGTCCCCTGTTTCCTGTGCCCTTGACTCTGCAAGTAGCACCACACATTCTGACAAACCTGGGCTGAAAGGGGGCTATTTTTTAATGCACAGATATACAGTACCCCACTTATAAGATATAGAAACAGCAGTAATTGCTCAACAAACACTATAATAAGAGGAACAAAGATAAATCCCTAAACCTTATACTGGGGGGTAATCCTGCTTGTTGTTGTTCAGTAATTTCCGACTCTTCATGACCTCATAGACCAGGGATCCTCAAACTACGGCCCTCCAGCTGTTGCAGAACTACACATCCCATGAGGCATTGCAAAACTCTGACATTCACAGACATGACTAGGCATGATGGGAATTGTAGTTCCTGAACACTGGAGGGCCGTAGGTTGAAGACCCATGTCATAGACCATAGCGTTTACTGTCCTCCACTGCCTCCTGAGGGGGGCTTGCTTAACTTCATGTTCATTTTTTTTCGATGATGCTACCTATCCATCTTGTCGTCCTGTTCACTTTTTTCCTGCTATGTTTCCCAGCATCAGGGTCTTTTCTAATGAGTCCTCTCTTCGAATTAGGTGGCCAAAGCATTTGAGTTTCAGCTTCGTGATCTGTCCTTCCAGGTGAATATTCAGGGTTGATCTCCTTCAAGATTGACTGGTTTGATCTTCTTGCCATCCAAGGGACTTTCAAGAGTCTTCTCCAACACCATAGTTCTAAAGCATCAATTCTTCGGTGTTCAGCCTTCCTTATGGTCCAACTTTCACAGTCGTAGGTTACTACTGGGAATACTACTTTTGGCTATACGGCATTTTGTTGGTAGGGTGATGTCTCGGCTTTTTATAATGTTGTCTAAGTTTGCCATTGCTCTCCTGCCAAGAAGCAAGCGTCTCTTACTTTCATGGCTACAGTCACCATCTGCTGTGATCATGGAACCTAGGAAGATAAAATCTGTAACGGTTTCCATTTCTTGTCCTTCTATTTGGCAAGGAGTGATGGGACCAATTGCCATGATCTTAGTTTTCTTAATGTTCAATTTGAGGCCTGCTTTTGCGCTCTCCTCTTTCAGCTTCATTAAGAGACTCTTTAGTTCTTCTTCACTTTCTGCCATTAGTGTAGTATCGTCTGCATATCTCAGGTTGTTGAGATTTCTCCCTTCGATCTCAATCCTGGCTTGTGATTCGTCGATTCAGTCAAATAAGTAGGGTGACAATATACTTTCTTGCCGCACTCCTTTCTCAATTTTGAACCAGTCAGTTGTTCCATGTCCTGTTCTAACTGTTGCTTCTTGACTTGCATACAGGTTTTTCAGCTTCAATGTCAATCTCAGCTTCTTCAGCATCAGAGGTTGATGCATAAACTTTGATTACTGTGATGTTGAGTGGTTTGCCTTGAATACGGACTGAGATCATCCTGTCGCTTTTGGAATTGTACCCCAGTACTGCTTTCCTCACTCTTTTGTTGACTATGAGGACTATGAGGATTAAAGGGGGGGGGGGGGGGCAAATGTCACAATAATAGTCCAGCAATCTATATTATTATACCCCTTCCCCTTCTAGCCAGCATGTGTGTAATTTAATCTCAGTATAAATACAGCTGTTCTGTAAAGCCCTCAGAGGTTTGTTAGGGAACCTTAGTGAACAAACAGCATCATGAAGGCCAAGGAACACACCAGACAGGTCAGGGATAAAGTTGTAGAGAAGTTTAAAGCAGGGTTAGGTTATAAAAAAAAACAGCCAAGCTTTGAATATGTCACAGAGCACTGTTTAATCCATCATCTGAAAATGGAGAGAGTATAGCACAACTGCAAACCTACCAAGACATGGCCGTCCACCTAAACTGACAGGCCGGGCAAGGAGAGCATTAATCAGAGAAGCAGCCAAGAGGTCCATGGTAACTCTGGAGGAGCTGCAGAGATCCACAGCTCAGGTGGGAGAATCTGTTCAGAGGACAACTATTAGTCGTACACTCCACAAATCTGGCCTTTATGGAAGAGTGGCAAGAAGAAAGCCATTGTTGAAAGAAAGCCATAAGAAGTACTGTTTGCAAGAAGCCATGTGGGGGACACAGCAAACATGTGGAAGAAGGTGCTCTGGTCAGATAAGACCAAAATTTAACTTTTTTATTAAAAAATCAGGGGTCTACATAGGCTAATATAATCGGTTATATGGACCTGATTATGAAAATGATGATATATGCAATAGATAAAAAGTGGATATGTATGTGTTGTATAAAAATTGTAAAAATGTTTGTTAATTAAAGATTATAAAAAAATAAATAAAAAATGTACT
This sequence comes from Lithobates septentrionalis, assembly GCA_037952835.1. Taxonomy (NCBI): domain Eukaryota; kingdom Metazoa; phylum Chordata; class Amphibia; order Anura; family Ranidae; genus Lithobates; species Lithobates septentrionalis. The sequence goes on along the minus strand of JBBDGP010000990.1, from coordinate 3,355,895 downwards.
TTTTGGCCTAAAGGCAAAACGCTATGTGTGGCGGAAAACTAACACTGCACATCACCATCAACACACAATCACACCACGTTGTTGGGAAGATGGATGGAGCCAAATACAGGGCAATCTTAGAAAACTTGTAATGCTGCATACACATGGTCAGAATTTCTGTCAATAAAAGTGTGATGGGAGCTTTTGGTCGGATATTCCAACCGTGTGTATGCTTCATCCAACTTTGTCTGTCTGAATTTCCGCCAGCAAAAGATTGAGAGCTGGTTCTCTATTTTTTTTTCCAAAAAGTTCTTGACGGAAATTCCGTTCGCCTGTATGCAACTCCGACGCGCAAAAAACCACGCATGCTCGGAAACAATTCGATGCATGCTCGGAAGCATTGAACTTCATTTTCCCGGCTCGTCATAGTGTTGTACATCACCGCGTTCTTGTCGGTCGAAAGTTCAGAGAACTTTTGTGTGACCGTGTGTATGCAAGTCAAGCTTGAGTGGCATTCCATCGGAAAAAACATTCAAGATTTTTCCGACGGAAATTCCGCTTGTGTGTACGCGGCATTAGAGTCTGCAAAAGACTTGAGACTGGGGCGGAGGTTCACCTTCCAGCAGGACAACGACCCTAAACATACAGCCAGAGCTACAATGGAATGGTTTCGATCAAAGCATATTCATGTGTTAGAATGGCCCAGTCAAAGTCCAGACCTAAATCCAATTGTGAATATGCGGTAAAACTTGAAAATTGCTGTTCACAGACGCTCTCCATCCAATCTGACAGAGCTTGAGATATTTTACAAAGAAGAATTGGCAAAAATGTCACTGTAGATGTGCAAAGCTGGTAGAGACATCCCCAAAAAGACAGTGCAGCTTTAAAGCGGTGTTCCACCCAAAAAATAAATAAATTAAAAGCCAACAGCTACACATACTGCAGCTGCTGGCTTTTAACAATAGGACACTTACCTGTCCTGGAGTCCAGCGATGTCGGCACCGCAGCTGATGTTTCCATCAGCTGTCGGGTGCTGCCGCCGCCATTGCTCCACTGGAAAAATAGGAGGCTTTGATTAAGTGCTTGGGATGTAGTATAAAAGCCAACAAGCTCTAAGCTTGTGTTGATGGCATCAGTTTGACATCAGATTGAGATACTTCTGAGATCATTCAAACCGCTTGTCAGGTGCATTTGACCTGTAGTTTACATTCTTCCTGACCCGCTTTAAGCAGATTTCACATTCCTATAATCTTATATCGGAATGCCAAACACATTGGGTGTGAACAAAAGCCGTTGACAAAAGCATAGTGAGATAGTGGAAAGAACTTCACATTACAAACTAAATGTTAGGTTTGGCATTTCTTTTAACCACTTCAGCCCCAGAAGGATTTACCCCCTTAATGATCAGGCCATTTTTTGCGATACGGCACTGCGTCGCTTTGACAATTTTGCGCTCACACGACATTGTACACAAACAAAATTTATGTCCTTTTCCCCCCCACAAATAGCACCAAAAGAAAGCTCTATTTGATCACCTCTGCGGTTTTTATTTTTTGCGCTTATAAACAAAAAAAGACCGACAGTTTTGAAAAAAACAAAACAATATTTTTTACTTGTTGCTATAATAAATATTCAAAAAAACAAAACAAAATTTATTCATCAGTTTAGGCCAATATGTATTCTACATATTTTTGGTAAAAAAAAAAAAAAATAAATAAAAAAAAAAAATCGCAAAAGTGTATATTGATTGGTTTGCACAAAAGTTATAGCGTCTACAAAATAGGGGATATATTTATGGTATTTTTATTATTAATTTTTTTTTTTTTTTACTAGTAATGGCGGTGATTAGCGATTTTTAGTGGGACTGCGACGTTGCGGTAGACAGATCGGACAATTTTTTGGGACCATTGACATTTATACAGCGATCAGTGCTAAAAATAGCCACTGATTACTGTATAAATGACACTGGTAGGGAAGGGATTAACACTAGGGGGCGATCAAGGGGTTAAGTGTTCCCTAGGGAGGGGTTTCTAACTGTGGGGGGAGTGTACTGACTGGGAGTAGAGAGAGATCGCTGTTCCTGATCACTAGGAACAGACGATCTCTCTCTACTCCCCTGTCAGAACGGGGATCTGTTTGTTTACAGTACCTTGAAAAAGTATTCATACCCTTCAAAATTTTCCACATTTTGTCATGTTACAACCAAAAACGTAAATTTATTTTATTGGGATTTTGTGTGATGGACCAACACAAAGTGGCACATAATTGTGAAGTGGAAGGAAAATGATAAATGGTTTTCATCATTTTTTACAAATAAATATGTAAAAAGTGTGGCGTGCATTTGTATTAAGCCCCCCGGAGTCAATACTTTGTAGAACCCCCTTTCACTGCAATTACAGCAGCAAGTCTTTTTGGGGATGTCTCTACCAGCTTTGCACATCTAGAGAGTGACATTTTTGCTCATTCTTCGAAAAATATCTCAAGCTCTGTCAGATTGGATGGAGAGCGTCTGTGAACAGCAATTTTCAAGTCTTGCCACAGATTCTCAATCGGATTTAGGTCTGGACTTTGACTGGGCCATCCAACACATGAATATGTTTTGATCTAAACCATTCCATTGTAGCTCTGGCTGTATGTTTAGAGTCGTCCTGCTGGAAGGTGAACCTCCACCCCAGTCTCAAGTCTTTTGCAGACTCTTAACAGGTTTTCTTCTAAGATTGCCCTGTATTTGGCTCCATCCATCTTCCCATCAACTCTGACCAGCTTCCCTGTCCCTACTTAAAGCGCTTGTATACCCACACATCAAAAAAAAAAAACAAACCCTGCAAGGCAAAGGCATAATGAGCTAGTATGCACCACATACTAGCACATTATGAAATACTTACCTTAGATCGAAGCTCCTGTATCGCAGCCCAGGCCATGCCGAGGGGGCTGACATCTTGCCCTCGGTGCTTCCTCTGGGTTCGCGGCTCCAGCGCTGCGAGTGGCCGGAGCCACGATGACGCAAAAGTATGCTTCTTCCCGGCAACGTCTGCCAGACCTTCAGTGGGGCATTCAGAGCGCATGCGCCGCTGACGTCAGCGGCTGCATGCAAAGGGAATATCTCCTGAACCGTACAGGTTTCATGGTGAAGATGGTGTGTTCAGGGTGATGTGCAGTGTTAGGTTTCCACCACACATAGTGTTTTGCTTTCAGGTCAAAAAGTTACAATTTGGTCTCATCTGACCAGAACACCTTCTTCCACATGTTTACTGTGCCCCCCACATGGCTTCTGCAACCAGGACTTCTTATGGTTTCTTTCAACAATGTCTTTCTTCTTGCCACTCTTCCATAAAGGCCAGATTTGTGGAGTGCACAACTAATAGTTGTCCTGTGGACAGATTCTCCTACCTGAGCTGTGGATCTCTGCAGCTCCTCCAGAGTTAGCATGGACCTGCTTCTCTGATTAATGCTCTCCTTGCCCGGCCTGTCACATCGCTTGTGTGGATGCAGGAATCTGAGTTTTTTTTTTTTATTCAGCCCACTGGTTGAATGAAAAAAAAAAAAAAGAACACTCAGTGTGTACCCAACTTAAAATGTTACTAAACCCACAACAGTAAAAGCAGTATGTATATCCGTATATACTCGAGTATAAGTCGTTCCGAGTATAAGTCGAGGCCCTAATTTACCACAAAAAAATGGGAAAAACGTATTGACCCGAGTATAAGACGAGGGTGAGAAATGTACAGCTACTTTAAGTGGAAAAGAGGGTCAACAATGCCCATTTGCAGCATCACTGTGCCCATTTGCATGCCTCACTGTGCCCATTTGCAGCCATAGGTCCCCTGAACTTCAAACTTGGTAGTTAAGGGTTCCTAGATGTCCCCTAGCTGCAGCCAAAATTTGGGGTCTCTGAACCCAAAGGGTCCTGAAATGACATTGCTGCAGATAGACACAGTTGACCGAATTTGGGGCCCCGTATCTCGGGGCCACTTAGTGCTAAGAACCCCAAATTTGGTGTGTAAACCCAGTGGAACTAGCACTTCAAAAGCTGGGGTTTCTAGCACCAAGTGGCCCCGAGATACAGGACCCCAAAAATCAGTTCAGAAAATGTCAAGCACTTTTCTGCAGCAGAGAATGACATTTTCCGAACCAGTTTTGGGGCCCCGTATCTCAGGGCCACTTGGTGCTAGGAACCCCAGCTTTAGATATGTTATGGTACCAGTTCCACATGGTTTGCACACCAAATTTGGGGTTCCTAGCACCAAGTTTCCCTGAGACATGGGGCCCCAAATTCGGTTCAGAAAATGTCAAGCACTTTTCTGCAGCAGAGAATGACATTTTCCGAACCGATTTTGGGGCCCCGTATCTCGGGGCCACTTAGTTTTAGGAACTTCAGCTTTGGATATGTTGTGGTACCAGGTCCACTGGGTTTGCATACCAAATTTGGGGTTTCTAGCACCAAGTGGCCCAGAGATATGGGGCCCCAAATTCGGTTCGGAAAATTAAATTTTTTGCTGCAGAAAAGTGCTTGACTCGAGTATAAGTCGAGGGGGGCACTTTCAGCACAAAAAAATGTGCTGAAAAATTCGACTTATACTCGAGTATATACGGTACTTGTTATACTCATTGTGGAACCTAAGGGTTTAATCCTCCTCATTGTGTAAAAAGGCGGTTTGATCCTGTCTTCTCTGATCCTCCCCTTCTTCCAGAGTCCCCTATCTATCTCCTGAAAAGACATAGTGAATGCCATGCGGGGTCCTGGGTTTAGTAACATTTTCAAGTGTTACTAAACCCAAAACCGGCATTCACTATATCTGGTCTCCCAGAGCACACAGAACATGGAAATGCAATTATTTTAGTAAATATAAACGGATAAAAACCTTTTCTCATCAGCAGTATATAGCAGTCTTTCAGGGGATTAACCCCTTAGGTTCCACAGTAAGTATAACAAGAATGCTTTACGGTTGTGGGTTTAGTAACACTTTAACCACTTGCCCACTGGGCACTTAAACCCCCTTCCTAACCAGACCAATTTTCAGCTTTCGGTGCTCTCACATTTTGAATGACAATTACTCAGTCATGCAACACTGTACCCACATGAATATTTTGTCCTTTTTTTCACACAAATAGAGCTTTCTTTTGGTGGTAATTGATCACCTCTGAGTTATTTTTTGCGCTATAAAGGAAAAAAGACAGAAAATGTTGTATTAAAAAAAAATAAAAAAAAATATATATATATATTCTGCTACTCATCCAAAGTATGGCGATACCACGTTTGAGACTTTTACACAGCCAGGCCACATGCAGGGAGCACCATCAGGCACTCTAGGGACATACATTTCAAATCTAATTTGGCTACCTATTACACTTTTGTGAGGCACTGTAGTGGCATGGATGAACACTGATGTGGCATGGATGAGTACTGTTGTGGCACGGATGAGAACTGATGTGGTACAGATGTGGCATGGATGTGGCTATGGCATGGATGAGCACTGATGTGGCATGGTTGTGGCACGGATGAGCACTGCTGTAGCATGGATGAGCACTGATGTGGCATAGATGAGAACTGATGTGGCATGGATGATCACTGATGTGGCACGGATGAGTACTGATGTGGCATGGCACAGATGAGTACTGTTGTGGCACGGATGAGCACTGATGTGGCATGGTTGTGGCACAGATGAGAACTGATGTGGCATGGATGATCACTGATGTGGCGCGGATGATCACTGATGTGGCATGGATGATCACTGATGTGGCGCGGATGATCACTGATGTGGCACAGATGAGAACTGATGTGGCACATATTATCACTGATCTGGCATGGTTGTGGCACAGAGGAGAACTGATGCAGCATGGATGATCACTGATGTGGCACAGATGAACACTGATGTGGCACGGATGAGCACTGATGTGGCACGGTTGTGGCACGGATGAGCACTGATGTGGCACAGATGATCACTGATAAGCAATGAATGAGCCATGGCTGGGGATGGGTGTGCATGAAATAGCCATGGCTGGTACACAGATCAGCACGGTTGGGAACTTCAGATCCAGCCCACAGTGCTGCTGCACCTAGCTCTCCCCCTCTCCTCACACACTGTACCAATCGGCGTGAGGAGAGGGGAAGAGCCGAACCATACATGCTCCTGTTTGTTTGGACGGCGTGACCACATGATAAAGGGCCACTGTCATTGGCCCTTTACCCTAATACGGAAGACCCGATGGTCATGGACATTACCGAGGGCGCGATTCTGGGATGTCATAGTATGCCCTCCCAGCGTTATCTGACTGCACTGTAGCCGTCATTTGGCTATGGCCCGGTCAGCAAGTCATTAATTAATAATCTAGCTTTGGATTCCAAGTGGATCAAGCATCAGATATACAGGGGTTGGACAAAATGATGGAAACAGGTATGGTAAAAACAAAATAGTTACCTAATATGGTGTTGGACCACCTTTGGAATCCTATACCACTCTTCATGCAAAAATCCGGGTCACAATCCTGCGCAATGTTTTTTTTTGTCTCTTTCGGTCAGTTGACTATGTCAACCACTTTTGCTTATCAGACAATGTTTTCCCAGGAAACTGTATATGTTATCATAACCTTTGATACTGTACCTCGCAACACCGCAAATAAATTGGCAACTTCAGTCACAGAGGCACCAACAATTTGCCCTCTTTGAAACTCAGTAAGCTCTGACATGACTCCGTATTACTAGCGGAGCAGGCAGTGAATGAAGACAGTACAGCTTTCTACCTGTTAGTTGTCAACAGCAGGCGCAAAAGAATGTTACATATTGCGCGGTCATGCTACACTGTACCCAAACCACATTTTTGTTCCCACAAATAGAGCTTTCTTTTGGTGGTATTTGATCGTGGTTTTTATTTCTTGCTAAACAAATAAAATAAAGACTGAAAATTATGACAAAAAAAGTTTCTCTTTTGTTTCCGTTATAAAATTTTGTAAATAAGCAAGTTCTCTCCTTCACTGATGGGCACTGACGGAAACTGATAAGGTGGCACTGATAGGCAGCACTCATGGGTGGCACTAAAAGGCTGCACTGATGGGTACTTATCAGTGCCGCCCATCACTGATGGCAATCTCCCTGGTGATCCAGGGTGGCATACCTTTTGGGGCACCTTTTGCGGGCATCCCTGGGGGGGCTACATTGATAAACAATCAGCACAGACCCCCCCCCGTCTGGAGAGCCGCCGACCCGCTCTCCTCTACTTGCGTCTGTCAGAGTGAGTGAGTGAGGAAAAGCCGATCAACGGCTCTTCCTATTTACATCGTGACCAGCCGTGATTGGCCATGGCTGATCACGTGGTAAAGAGGCTCCGTCAGAGGCTCTTTACCGAGATCGGTGTATCGGTGTGTCAGACTGACATGCCGCACCACCGATCGCCGGGGTGCGCGTCGGCAGTCATCCTGCTGGACGTCCTATGACACCCAGTCAGGATAACCGAACCACCGCTTGGCCCTCATTTTGCTATAGGCTGGGAGGGAAGTGGTTAAACAAAAAAAAAAAACAAACCAAAGACCCGATCCCCCCATCCACACACTCAATGGTGGATGCGAGAATCCTTCCCGCCTTATATTCTGACCACAGGGGGACTCCCCCACCATCCAAATACACAGATCAGCTCTGCAGCCTGTTGCCTGCGGGGCTGATCAAGCAGCTTTTTTTCCCGACAGGGTGGTTGAACAGAAGTCAAAGCGGTAGATTGACTTGTGTTGAACCGCAATGGCTACACATGAATCAAAACTCAGCCAGACCCGGCTGAATTTCGATCCAAGTATGGCCAGCTTGGCTTTTTTTTTTAACCCTCATGAATGAGAAGGCCAGTCTCATCTTTGTTCAAGCATTATCCTTATACGAGATGCTGGCTCATATAAGTTGACACATTCATGTAAATCAGTGGTTCTCAACTCCTGTCCTCAGGACCCACCAACAGGCCAGATTTTAAGTATTACCTTGGGGAGATGCAAACTAGAATACTGCAATCACCGAGCAGCAAATGATATCACCTGTGATGTACTTCAGTTATCCTGCAAACCTGGCCTGTTAGTGGGTCCTGAGGACAGGAGTTGAGAACCACTGATGTAAATTATGGTGCCTGTCTAGTTCCTGGCTTTGTTCACAAATATCTTACACATCTCAGCCCCTGATGCAGCCTCTCACCTTGTGACCACAGTGCTGCAGTCTGATCATTATTCTGGGCAAAGCCACTAGAACTAGTGATCACTGCTTTTTCTTCATAAAATGTAGGCTTAAAAAAATGATAGGCTGCATATTGCAGCATATCAGAAATCTATTCATGCATACTTGTAAAGTTACTGACAGTGACAGGTCCACTTTTAAGTCCTAGTCTATAAAATATTACATAAGCATGTAACAACCTCTGTCTACCACAAGGGGGCACAGCGGTTCTCATTGTGTGCAACAAAAAGAAGGAAAATAAAAATACACATCTAATAGTAAGTCAATTAAGATAAAATAAAGGTAAATACTAAAACATAGTTGACACTGTGTTTTATGGTTCAAGGCATATGTGGTTAATTCAAACTTTTTCCCTCTCCCCAGTTTTTCAGCTTTGTGTGTCTTGGGAAGGCATTGACCTGTGCCAATGCACACTTGAAAACTCATGATAAGTCATAGTGAGTTAGCATTTTTTAATTCAGTTTCCATGATCTGCTAATATACAGTACTGTTACATCTGCATGATGATGCCAAAAATAAATTGCACTCCAGCATCTAAACCCTATCCTGCAGCGAAATGTGCATAGAGTTTATAAAGCTTTCTTTAAGCCCCTTAATGAAGAACCATCTTTCTTTTTTTTTTTTTTACCGTTCTGTCCCCCATAGAATGATGCCATACTTTGTACTATGGTCCTATGTGCTTCCTAAGCTTAGCTATGAGCTGAGATTAGGCCCCCCCCCCCCCCCCCCCCTCATCGACTGTCCAATAGCTAGAAAGGAGAAGGCCACTTCTGTCAGTTTCAAGCACTTTTCAGGGCAAGTGGAGGCAAGAGGAATGCAGAGGGATAGGAGGCAGACGCCCCCCCAAGTGGTAAAGAGGCGCAATCTAGGCGTGAAATCAGCGATAAAAAGGTCTAAACGGGTCACCAGATAGATGCACCAGTGCGGAACATCCCAATCACTATAGGAGATAACTCTACACATATCTCCCCTAGCAGTGAGTGGAGCTAGGAGGGCGGGCAGAGTCCCGGCCATCTTATTGGCTCGGGTGTCTGCCTAGTGACTTAAAGAGAACCGGTCACCAAAAAAAATCATAACATAGGGTACTTTTTGTCCCCTTTGTGATAAAAAAAGTTTTTCCTTTTTAAAAATTTAAAGTTACACCCAAGCACATAAAATCCCCCCCAACCCCCACATATAGGCACGTACAAATGCATGAGTTGGGGCGCCTGTGCATGAAAATGTCAATTGGGATACACGTTACATATCACCACAAATTCGCACAAACTGGCTCCTAACTTTTTTAGCCGGCCCCTAGATTCAAAACAAAATTTGTCAAGCCCTGCCTTAATGCACATTGTGAATGGCAATCCACCACCTTGTACAGTAGAGCCCAATGTACCGTATATACATGCATTATGGTGCGCTGTGGTTTGAAAAGGGGTGAAGCACGTCTTTTCATTGTGCTAAACTGGCAGCCTATTGAAAAAAATAAAGATAGAAAAAAAATCTACTTGTGTTTTTGTTTTGTGAGAAGAAAGAGGGAATATTGTGAGAAAGCCAGCATAAAACACAGGGAGAATATACAAACTCCATGCAGTACTCCTGGTGGATAACAATTTAGGCGGCATGCTGCCGCTTGCATGTATAAACTCACGTTGTTTGAGGGCTCGCTCACACAAACTAACTTGCTATACGGTGTCCACGCTGGTGTACTGTGTGCATGGCCACCGTTTTACTTTTTTCCTTTTAAACTTTTGCTGCCAGCGTAAAGCATATGTGCAGCGGCAAAATGGGTGGGCTTTATTGCTCATACATGTATCCATGGGTGGCCGAGGTGCCTGTGCCAAGAGCGCACTCACAATCATGTGACAGCCACTCTGTGGTCATGTGACTGGGCAGTCCTTCCCACTCCATAGGCATAATAATCTAGTTAAAGAGATGCTGGGTCTGAGTGTGAAGAGGTTAACTTTATTGAAGGTCACATAATGACACTCAATACAAGTCTGCACTGGCAGCATGTTGGGATGTGCTGCGGTGCCATGTGTAAAAGTGCAATTTTACAGCTAATCACACCTCGCCGCTATGGTGTGCACAGGACACCCCCCCCCTGCATTGAGCCCAGGTTGATCATCTTGCAGCAGATACCTCCGATCCCGATCTCCATGTTTTTGCAGCAATTTGTCACAATGATTTTTGTCAATTTGTCACTCAGCTATTGAGATTCCGCAGCGCTTTGGGTTGGCAGTAAAATCACTAGTGACAATCGCTCCTAATGTCTTTCTATTAAATATTCCAGTAGTCGCTATCCTTCGCTACAATCTCGGCAGCAGAGCCATTTGTGGCAAAGCACAACCCAATGCTGGAGCAAATCACCAGCGACTCTAGCATTTAACACCAGCTACAAATCACTGTTAATTGCTGACATTCATGATTTCTAGCAGTGATTAATCTATGCAAAAAAATTAATTTCCCTAGGTCATCAACCTAGAGGCTTATCCTTATGTGATGTAGCTCATGAAAAAAATTGCATAAAAAGAGAACGAATGCAGCCACCTATCAGGAAGATTGCATGCGTGGTCGTGTCCGAAAATATGCTTGTGCACACAGTGCATGTCAGGAAGATCATGTACTGTATGTGGCCATGTCCAATGATAGCTGAATGCATGTAGTACAGCACAGAATCGGGGCTGTATGTGCGTCAGTATGTGTTCGTTATTATGCATCAGCATGAATGAATCTGCACATTCGTCACGTTTTGACACCCAGTGGCCTATTTAAAGCGAGACTTCATTCAAAAAGGGAAGTTTCGTTTTAAGTCCTCCTGCCCCCCTCCTCTACGTTTGGCATATTTTCGTGGGGGGTGTGGCACAGGTACCTAGTTTTGACAGGTAGCTACTTCCACTTCTGCTCGTATCGCGCAGGCCCCCCCCGTGTGCCAGAAGACTGCAGGAAAATTCACAAAGAGCAGCAGGGCTCACGCATGCGCAGTTGGGAATTACAGACCAGTTAGCCTAACATCAATAGTATGTAAATTCTTGGAAGGGATGATAAGGGACTATATACAAGATTTTAGTAATGAGAACGGTATCATTAGCAGTAATCAGCATGGATTCACAAAGAATCGTTCTTGCCAAACCAATCTACTACCTTCTATGAGGAGGTGAGTTGCCAGCAAGATAAAGGAAGGCCCGTAGATGTGGTGTATCTGGATTTTGCAAAAGCATTTGACACAGTTCCTCATAAATGTTTACTGTACAAAATAAGGTCCGTTGGCATGGACCATAGGGTGAGTACATGGATTGAAAACTGGCTATAAGGGCGAGTTCAGAGGGTGGTGATAAATGGGGAGTACTCAGAATGGTCAGGGGTGGGTAGTGGGGTCCCCCAGGGTTCTGTGCTGGGACCAATCCTATTTAATTTGTTCATAAACGACCTGGAGAATGGGGTAAACAGTTCAATCTCTGTATTTGCGGACGACGCTAAGCTAAGCAGGGCAATAACTTCTCTGCGGGATGTGGAAACCTTGCAAAAAGATCTGAACAAATTAATGGGGTGGGCAACTACATGGCAAATGAGGTTCAATGTAGAAAAATGTAAAATAATGCATTTGGGTGGCAAAAATATGAATGCAATCTATACACTGGGAGGAGAACCTCTGGGGGAATCTAGGATGGAAAAGGACCTGGGGGTCCTTGTAGATGATAGGCTCAGCAATGCCAAGCTACTGCTAACAAAGCAAACAGAATATTGGCATGCATCAAAAAGGGGATCAACTCCAGGGATAAAACGATAATTCTCCCGCTCTATACGACTCTGGTCCAGCCACACCTAGAGTATGCTGTCCAGTTCTGGGCACCAGTCCTCAGGAAGGATGTTCTGGAAATGGAGCGAGTGCAAAAGAAGGGCAACTAAGCTGATAAAGGTTCTGGAGGATATTAGTTATGAGGAAAGGTTGCGAGCACTGAATTTATTCTCTCTGGAGAAGAGACGCTTGAGAGGGCATATGATTTCAATATACAGATACCGTACTGGTGACCCCACAATAGGGATAAAACTTTTTCACAGAAGGGAGTTTAACAAGACTCATGGCCACTCATTAAAATTAGAAGAAAAGAGAACCTTAAACTACGTAGAGGGTTCTTTACTGTAAGAGCGGAAAGGATGTGGAATTCCCTTCCACTGGCGGTGGTCTCAGCGGGGGGCATTGATAGTTTCAAGAAACTGTTAGATAAGCACCTGAACGACCGCAACATACAGGGATATACAATGTAATACTGACATATAATCACACACATAGGTTGGACTTGATGGACTTGTGTCTTTTTCAACCTCACCTACTATGTAACTATGCAGCCGGCTGTGAAGTCAAAAGCAGTATAGCTGGCTGCTCACAGTTAGGATGCCAGGGTCGGAACCCGAAGGCTAGCGAAGAACTAGACCAGGTGAGGATAGCGCTGGATCCCTGGACAGGCAAGTATCCTTTTATTAAAAGTCAGCAGTTACAGGATTTGTAGCTGCCGACTTAAAATGATACTAAAGTCTGTTTTTTTTTTTCTTTAAAAAAAACAAACCGGTTATATTTACCTGCTCTGTGTAATGGTTTTGCTCAGAGCAGACCCGATCCTCCTGTTCTCAGGTGCCTCGCTGGTGCTGCTGGTCCCTCCCACCAAGTGCCCCCACAGCAAGCAGCTTGCTATGGGGGCACCCAAGCCGAGGCTCTGTCTCTCCATTCAGACACGGAGCTGCGGTTTGGCCCCGCCCATTCCCCATGGGCTCACTGACTGACAGCCAGTAGCACCACACTACCGTCTCCGTCTCAGCCAATGAGGAGCAAGTCCCGTGCAGCGGAGACACTCCTGCAATCTTGCTGGATAGAGATGGGACTCAGGTAAGTATTAGGGGGCTGAGGGGGGAGCTGCAGTTTTTTTTATCTTAATGCATTAACATAAAAAAAAAAATAATCTGACTTTACAACCCCTTTAAAAAAAAATTCCAGAACAAACAACCGCTTAAAAAGGTATTACAGAATTTGGAGAGTTGCTGTGCGGTCATCAGCTTCAATGATCTGTGACCAGACCTGCTTCTTCTGTCTCATCCTGATCTCCGCTTAGCAACCTTGGCTTATGATCTGACTCAGTTCCCTGCCTGCCGATTCTGTACCTCCTCTGGCCGCCTGATACCGACCTTGGCCTGGCTTCTGAATCCACACCCCCCCTCTGCAGTTGTTGCCAACTTTGGTCCATTTACCTACAGATCTGACTCCTGCACATGCGCATTTCTGTGCTCCATGCGACAGCATTCTGCACAAGTTCCAGTCCTGCATCTCAGCAGTACCCAGGCTGTCACCTGGCCAGGACCTACCACAGGCACCCGTGCCACTCTTTGCCCTGTCACCAACTCCAGGGGGAGCGGGACAGGAGGTGTAGGGGAAGTCCTCTCATCAGCTCAGCCTCCATCGGGTACGCGACACCACCACCACATCGAAGGACTGGTAAGCTGCAATATAATACATTTTTATTGTTGGGTTTAATTCTACTTTAAGTGCCTATCCACTCTAAACATGAAATCAGATAGTCAATGGCCAGTTCCAGTTTTCTCATCAAACTCTAAGCTGACTTGCTATATAAACTTATAGCACAGTGTAAAGCTAAGTAATGAGGACCCAATGATATTGGACTGTGCTGGGCTGCAGACAAAATCCCGGCTACTAACAATCTTTGCTTGTCTCTGTTGTAACAGCAATGTTTTCATATAGCTGTAGCATTATATTCCCTTTTCTTTGCTCAGGTGAGGAGACATACAGTAGCACCCAAGAAAAATATAATTTAAAGGAGAGAAACAATATAATTAGTGTGAGCAGCAGGAGGAGGTGGCTGGGGACTGTCCCTATACAAACAATATCAGAACAATGCAGGCATTTTGTGACTGTTTGTTTTCAATATGATAAAACTCTTTCCAAGTTGCTGGGATTAAATGAAAATAGCCTAACCTCTATTAAAAAAAATGTTTTAAGATGTTGTTAGAGGATCAGCTAGCCATATACAGTACAATTGTTACAATCTAACTGTACAATCACAAGCCACTATTTACAGTTACAAACTATGAGCTTGTTGGACATCCCATTCCAAAATCATGGCCAATATATAATATAGAGCTGACCCCTTCTCCTCTTTGCTGCCATAATGGTTTTGACTCAAAAGAATTCCAGAATGACCATGCCCCTGTGGACAAGGCTGGTTGCAAAAAGACAAGGTTTAAGGAGTTTGATGTTCAGGAACTGGAGTGGTCCGCTTAATCCTACTTAAACACTTTTGGGATGGATTGGAATGCTGATTGTGAGCCAAGATATTATCCAACATCGGTACCTGACCATGCCCTTATGGTGAGATGAGCACAAACTCCCACAGTTCCTATCCAACTTTTTGTACAAAGCTTTCCCAGCAGAGGAAGGTTATAATTGCAAATGGGAGGGGGCAACCTCGTATTAAAAAAGAGAAGTTTTGTTGTTTTTTTTTCTCTATAAAATCATACTTATATAGGTGGATGCAGCATCTGTCCCCCACTGCTTCTAAGACCGAGAGATCAAACACCGCTGATCGCTCAGTGACTTTCAGTCACAGCTGTCTGCTCTATCCCTTCCCTTGCCTACCACGCTCACTGGAGCACTGGGCTGTGGTGCGAGCGGGCTTGCTCAGGCTCTCAGAGCAGCTAAGCCAGGTGCCGGTCCAGGCTTCTGGGTGGATCCCAATCATATGGTCACGATCTTTCCCCAGCCTGGACTGGCTCGGTGACGTTAGCCAACAGTGGCCTTTAGTCCCTGTCAGCTGAAACCGGGTGACAGGACTGCAGAATGAACTGCACTCCTATGATCCACAGGAGAAATACAGCCAAATAAGCTTTGGCTGTACTTCTCCTTTAATGTCAATGGTTTTGGAATAGGATGTCCAACAAGATAATATAGGTGTGATGACCAGATGTTCACAAACGTTTAGCCATATGGTGCATCAAAGGCAGTGGATCAGAGACAACCAGGACACTTTTTTTTTAAAGATCTGAAATGACTTTAGGGTGGCAGATTTCTTAAAACATATCAATGCAATATTGATCTGTTAATTTGCAAGTCATTTTTTGGCATTGGCCTCCAAAATTCATTGGAGATTTTAGTGCAGGGGACCAATGAAAGCTCCATAAATGTGATGGGGTGCAAAAAAAAGGTTAGCACAATCATAGTTTCCCACTAAAGGATGGGAAATGTTGCGGTAATAGTGGTTCAATTCAGCCAACAGCAAATGTTCTTTATTAGTGATAGATCTTTCTGTGATAGAAAAGTCTTCAGCAAAAGCATAATTGGCCGCCCTGTCTTTCCCTCCAAGCAGTTATATATAATCAATGCACTTACCAGCATGAACTGCTGTCTGCTGAATGTGTGAAGCCAGGAAGTTCCCAAAGGACATTTTTAAAAGAAGTTTTTATTTGGATTTTTTACATCCTTAAATGTTTTCACAAAATATATTAAACAGGAACTTCCCGACCCACATAATGGAACACTGTACATTTCCCAAAATAATAATAAAAAAATAAAACACAACCACACAATAAGAGCGAGTCTCACCCCCAGCAGAAAGACCAGCACCAACCTAGCACATGTCCATCACAGTGGAGCTGGCCCAGCTGGTACCAAGGGCATGTAATCCATTATGCATCATACCAGAAATGAAGGCAGTTTGTCCTTCTGATTTAAAAGGTCACAAGGGTTAGAGGATATCTAAACATGATTAGAAATTAAGAACAGGTAATGTAACTTAGAGGACCGAGATCAGACCTCAGAGACCTAAAGCAAGTCTGCCAACCTTTTTAAACTTAAAAGTACACCTACTATGAGAAAGATAAGGAAGCTAAAATGGTGAATCCCAGTGGAAGGCTAAATTGTTTGGCTGGATCAGAATGACAACCAGGCAGTATTTTCAGACAGGGTTTGGCAATATTTGAATGTGATAACAATTTATGTTTGATGCAATATTATCATGCAAGAAATAATGGGATCTCTGTACTTGCCAGAAAATCAGTTCTTGGAGTTCATTAAAGGAACAGAAGAATTCAGAAAGTATTCGGGTTATACTGTCACCTACAGGAGGATCTGGACTCTGGCAAACAAAAGTTTGGGCACACTATGACCCTTCCTGCTCTCAGCACTTCTCAGTTTTGTGGAGAAGCATAACTATGTAACCAAGAAAGGGCTTACAGTAAGTACCATTTTCTTTCTTGTTCATTGAGGGACACCGTAATCTGAATGTCCATAAGCAGTTTAACAGAGGGGTGGACAACAGCAACAAAACATGAACAGGCCTAAGGACTGCCTGCAGCTCAAAGAACCATCTGAAGGATCTTACACCATCAGATGTGACCTAAACATCCAAATGGTAAAACCTGGAGCACATGTGAACAGATGACCACCTGAAATTTGGGAAACAGTTGCCCGATGCTAAAAGGCCCAAGAAACACATTCACAGATATAGTGGAGTGCAACTTTGCAGAAAAAGATGGAAGCTAATCCATAAGAAAATAAGTTTGTATGATGGCTTGTCTGAGCCACTGAAAAATGGTGGAACAAGAAGCAGGTTCACCAATACAGGGACAGTCAGAATGTCAAAGAGAAAGGCTTTCTGATTGTAGCAGTGGCTGTGAGGTAATCTCAATCAACATACACGCAATGGAGGGAAATCTCCTTTTGATGAACTGGAGCTGGAAAAAGAGAAGAATGATGTCCTGATTGATGTGGAAGCTGAAACTACCTAAGGCAGGAAGAAAGTTCTAGACCTAAAAACCATCTTGTCCTCTCTGAAGGCCAGAAAGGGTTCCTTACAGGATAAGGGCACCAGCTCAGAGACATGGCTCTTCCTAGGAAACTAACAAAAATCTGAGGCATGCTAGGAGGGATCATACTGGCCTACAATTTTTTTTTGAATGCCAGTGTTCAAATCCTTCCATATAATCCAACAGTCTCCAGTGTCCCTCAATGAATAA
This sequence comes from Lithobates septentrionalis, assembly GCA_037952835.1. Taxonomy (NCBI): domain Eukaryota; kingdom Metazoa; phylum Chordata; class Amphibia; order Anura; family Ranidae; genus Lithobates; species Lithobates septentrionalis. Next base: position 3,338,704 of record JBBDGP010000990.1, on the reverse strand, counting down.
GAAGGAAATGGGGGTTGCTGTGGAGTGCCTAAGTCTGAAAATACCTGACTTGTGCTGACTCTGACTTATTGAATTACTGACCCAGAAGCAGTATGCAGCTTAGAAAGTCAGAAGTCCTTATCTGCATCTTTGTCCCCAATCAGCGACTCAAAGTATTGAAGATAGGTGGTCAGTGCGGCAGCCCATAGCTGGATCAAAAATTACTTGATGACCCTGAACACCCACTCAACGTGAATGGGGGAATCCTCCCCACTGAGCTATTGTATTCTGACAGCAAGGAGACTTCCCTGCCATCAGAATACACTGATCAAGCAGGGAAAATCCAACAGGGCGGTTCTACTGAACTCGAGCAGTAGATCAACTTCTGTAAAACATCCCTACCCACACATGGATTGAAATGCAGCCAGTCTTTGCTGAACCGGCTGAATTACAGCCCATGTATGACTGACTTAAGACAAACAGCATTTAAGCCCTCGTTCACACTGAACACAGCTTTGAAATGAGGAGAGTTCATCTGAACTTGCACGATTTCAAAGCCGCATTTTAATCAGACTTCGGGGGGCGACTTGAAAGACATCTGGGTGGGTTCATGCACAGATATCTATTGAAATCGCCCCCGAAGTCACCAAAAGTAGTGCAGGAACTACTTTTGAAAATCAGTGCGGCGCCGCAAAGTGGGCGTTGCACAAATTGGGGCACTCCTACTGCCGGCAATAGGGTCCGATTTGACCTGTCAAATCACACCAATGTGAACAGGGCTTAAGGAGAGTTTAGCAATGGCAGCCTCTGTTTTTCTCATAAGACAGGCTTCCTCTAAATGTTCTGCCTAAAAGCAGAAGCAATATTCAACAGAGAATGCTCCTGCATGCACCCATCCAAAATGTAGATCTTAAGGGCTTGGATTCTAAACCCGCTCCAGGGTAATGACACCACCTTAGCGTCCTTAGAGGGTACACTCATTAGACAGGAGGGTGGGAGCTAGGCAGAGCTTAGATGCCAAGTCAGGATAGTCAAGCCCTCAGTAACAAAGTGACACTTGTTTCATATGAACACACATTTAAAATGGCCACCAGGTTTGCTTTCAAAGTATTGGTTCATAAAACACAGCTGTGGCGAAGGCCTTACAAAAGGAAGCCTCCGTTCTCTGACTGCCAGGTGTATGAAAACATATTCAGAAGGCGCTAGGCTTGATTTAAAAGAAGAGGGAAAAAAGATTTATATAGTTCTGCAGTATAAAGAGCATGGTAAACCTGACCCACCATGTGGAAAGAAGGCATTTTCATAAGCAACTTTGGGGGCTTTCATTACCCATCTCCTCCACCTGGGCTACATGCATGACCTGGTTGCTACCATCTGTCAGATCCTACACTTGGCCAAAATATACTGCAAAGGAGTCAAGTCATTTTTCTGTTGCCGCTGCAATGGCATGGTTAAAGTGGTGTGGCTTAGCAAGAAATGCAGGACTTTTAGTGTCTTTAGATGTGTTGCCTTCACTGGCAGCCTATGGAGCAATATATTGACCCTGCTAGTTCCTTCTGTAGGATTCTCAGGGACCTTTCGTAGAGGTCCAGAAAAAGCAGCAAATTTAATAAAACCACCAGATACAAGGTGGAGGCCTTATAGTTCTTTAGTATGAATATTAAATGAAGGCTCCTAACTCTTATATCCATTGCTGCTTCTAGCATGACAGATGATTAGTTAACATATCTAAAGCCAAATTTTTTTTTAAGTGGGCAAGGATTAGAGAGCAGCTGTCAGTTATGTTTTTTTTTTCTTTTGTATTGCTGTCTGTGTCCCTGGTGCCCACTGCCAATGTGATGGAAATTTCACAATGTTACACTGTCACTATAACAGGAATTAGAGGTAGATTCTTCCAATGGGGACACCTGCTCAATTGACAGCTACCTGTTGAACAGGTTTCCCCCTAGTAATGGTCAGAAAGTAAAGATAAACCCCTCCTTAAATGATACAAAAATTCAAAGGTTTTATCTATTAACTAAATTTTTCCAAAACTAAAATAAAAAAAAAAGTTTGGGCTTTAGAATGCACATTGAAGCCTTTGTATGATCAAATGCCTGTTTGTAATAATAGACTCAAAATCAGTAATCACTTCTTTCTAGCCAGACTGGTTGCTGTGGGTTATTCTAAAATATTCTTCCCACAATGATCTACACAAATAAAACTGTGCCCTATATAAACCACCTTCTCTTTCACGTGTCCAGTAAATAGAAAAAGAACTGTTTCCGTATGGCAGATGTATGAGTAGCAAAGATAAGGGGTTCTTTATCAAAGTGTGTGAAATAAGAACAGTTTGCATCATATTATAGCAACCACATTCAAACTTTAATTTCCAGCAAAGGATTGAATGTGTTTGCCAACGTGAATTCAACGTTATTATGTAAGTGGATATGATCATATATTCCAACTAATAAATAGAGCTGTAATATGATAAGACCTCATCCCTTACCAAGGCTCCTGTTAGGAAAGGAATATTATACTAAAAACAAAAAAGTTCATCTAAATGTTCTCAACATTCAGAAAACTGAAGCAGAATGACAGATGGGGGTCCATTAGTAGATTATGAACTGTTTTGATCTACAGTGGAGCATTGTGGGAAAACTGTAATTACATCATATCCATCTAACTCTCCCTAAAAAGGAACCTGTTATGACAGAAAAAGAGGTGGCCAAAGCAAATTTCTCTGAAAATGCTAACTGCCTGGTTGTCATTCTAATCCTTTGGCTTCAAAACTTTGAGCCCCTGACCCAAAACAAGAATGTATGCACCGATCTCAGAACTACCAATACGCTTACCTAGATCAGTGGCTGAAAAGCTAAAAGACAGGGTGAAAGCATTTTCAGCTCAGCAACAGGATATCGTTCTGGCAAGAGATTCACATCCATCCGGTGCCGAATATACCAACTCTAGGCTGATGATGAAGATGGCACTTTTCAAAGCTTCATATGACTTTACCAGAAGTGAACTCTTTCCCTGGACAACTGTAGCTGCATCTGTAACAATGTGATCCTCCTGCCCTGTGTCAAACAAACTGATAATAAGTGCATCATTCAGCATCCTGAATATTCTTCACGCTTGTGAGAAATTCCCCGCTGTGTACTTCTATGGTAAACGTAGATGGAGGCTGTCCACACATGCAACAACGTAGGTTTTACTTAGCATCACTTTGTGATTTTAAACGGAATTGCTGAATTTCAGAGTAGGCACCAAAACCTGTCTGCTATGGCTTTCTCTGTGAGCCTCTGAAAAAGGTTTCACTTTCTTACCAAATCCATAAAGTGTAATTCCAGTCAAATGCTAACTAAGGCTAATCTACTTCCACCTCCATTCTAAGACTATTGTATCTACCCCTGTAAAAGAAAAGATGTGTATACTTACCTATTCTGAAGCCGTCCCGGTCCAGTCATATGACCAGCTGCAGTGTAGAGGAGGGACAACCAACAGATGCCCCATAGTCAGCCTATGGGCAACGTCATCTCCCAGGCTCTGCAGCCGTCGTCACTGCCTCTTCTCTACACTGAAGCTGGCGCTGGGACCAGAGCAGAATAGGCAAGTATTTACATCTTTTCTTTTACAGGGTTAGATAGAATAGTTTTAGCCTTAGTTAGAATTTGACCAGAATTCCAGTTTCATTTTAGTGACTTTACCCACCCCAAACTTGACCTGTCAAATGAGGACACCCTTACATGCCATTGAAGTGCTTACTGGCCAGGGAGGTGGTAGGAAGGTGGGACTTTGTTCCAAAGTTAGGGAAGCCATGTCTGCCATAGCACAGTAAAACCAATTTCAGAGGGGTGCACTAAAGGGGCTTTGTAGGCGTATGTATGCATGCTCCTTACTTTTAAAACGCTTAAAATGGATGACCTGTTCACATTTGAAGTCAACAGTCATCTACATATACAAAAAAGTAAACCATTTTTTTGCAGCTAAAATAACGTGGCCTAATTTGTGCTCAGTTCCAGTGACTTAAAGTAACCATGTCAGGACCAAAAAAAAAAATTGCAAAAAGGAAGGTATCTGCAGTAGAAGAAATTATACTCACCTCTCCAGTGTCTTTCTTTCCTTGTTCCAGTGCTGCAGCATCTTCTATTCTTTTTGGCGTTCCATCCCACAGGGCACCGTGGGGGACAAAGCCATGCAATACTCTCAAAAGCATCAAATGCTAAAGGATGCTGGTGGAAGATTCAGCACAAGAACAGAGGGAAGGTAAGCAGCAACACAGGGAGTATAACAGCTCTTCTATTGCACGTACCTTCCTTCAGGAAATGTATTTTATCCTGGCATGGAAAGTTTAATTGCTTGGCCTAAATGCACCAAAGCCATGATACATTCATAAAGCAAACCTGATATCCATACATTTCTGATTCTTAGTGGACTGGCTTAATGTGACTCACAAAAAATACCCAATGCATCCTAAAATTAGGGACTGTTCCTATTTTCCACACCAAGCAGATTCACATTTATTTTTTCTCAATCAAGACTGCAAAATAAGTGGACTGGTGTTCATGGCCAATAGGAATGGTCCCTGATGCAGAATACAAATATCTCCAATAGTGCAAAGGACAGGTGGAATTTGACTAGTTAAGAACGGACCTTGCACAAAGCATACAGATCTGGAGGTCTGGTCTCAGGGGAAGGGGGACATAAAAAAAATAGAATATATATAGTCAAAACAATTAACATTAAAGGGTATCTGTCACAAAGCAGGGAGGCTTTAGATAGAAAGTCTAATCCTATCACTCCTGATCAGCAAACCACTTCCTGGGCAATGATGTGACTTGCAGGACTCTCAAAAAGGTTCAGATTAATGTCTATGGAGCTAGTACTTTGTTTTATGACAGATCCCCTTTAAAGTTCCATGTGAGAAGGACTTTGCTGTATGGGGTTGAAGCTGATAAGAGACTCTTGGATAAGCTCAAACTGACTATAATTTGCTTATATTTTGGAACCATTGACTGAATAAATATTATCCAGGCAAAATAATAATAATTCATCTAAAAACAGAGGGTGGATTCAATGGATTTGAAGATGTGGCAATTATGTATCCATCCATAGATAGTGGGAGTTTGGTCAAGTAAAAAGTCTTGTATCCGGTCTTGGTTCAGCTTCTTCTTCAGCCTGACCAGGCCACACTCAGGGTTGAACTCTTGCACTGCACACCCCTTGGCAACCCCAGGCACCTCAAAAGGCCAAGATAAAAAAATAAAAAAAAAAAGTAAAAAAAAAAAAGCCAACCGAGTGCGACCCACATATTGCACAGTCTTTAATTTTCTGCAGGACTTTAAAATCAGAAGGAAGAAGGGAGAGGAATGGCTGACAGCGATGTCAGAGGCAATGATGATGATGATGATGATGATGAGGATGATGATACAAAGTGCCGGCCTGCGACAGGCATCTGAGAAGGCAAGGGTGAGAGGCTGGGAGTGTGGAGAAAAATAACAGTCAGACACCCCAGCGCCACATGTCCGATGGGGAGCAAGGACAGAGTTAAAATTCGTCACTACTCTCAGCCGCGTGCAATTGTGTGTCATCTGCATCTGTCATGCTGCTTTCTTGCGATTCATCCGTCCCCACTTGACAGAAACAAAACAGAAACGTGTGTTAATCATTCTGTTCAAGCTAACCGCGTCAGATGTGTGAGAAAACTGTCAGCGCGCTCTTACAGAAAGGATATCAGAGCCCTACACGCCTTTCTTCAAATAGCCTGGCCATCAAGATAAAAAAAACACAAATGCCAATTAGCTTTCAGCTTGGCTCCCTCTGCAGGCCGCTGATAACAACTGTTGCAAATAATACAATAATGGACTGCTCTGTGTCATATTTATCCTTTAGCTTGCGACATTCCACATTTATACGGCAGCTTATAAGAGCTGAAATAATTGATCAATCATTCCCAGGAAATTAGGTATTTGATAGACAAATTGGGATTCACTATTTTCTTTGTATATCCAAGCACTGAACTGAATAGTAGGGTAAAACATGCAAATCGTGAATCTTGGTTGCAGTGATTCATAGTTTAGGAGATTTGCAGTTCAAATATTCATGAAAGCTGAGTCCCAGGCAAACTTCTAAACACACCAATGAAATAATCATATGGGAGCCGTTTTCTCTGCTACACAATATAACTGGCATTTGTACTAAAGGCCACATTTACACCTGCGAATGGGTCCGATACCAATTACTGGCCAGCAGGGGTTCCCAGAGATTAGCTGCAGAAGGCAGTCCCTTTGAAAGCAAGGGGAGGCTGCCGGCTCCCTCAGCCAATTGTGGCCACTCGCATACAATTGCTCATACATTCCAGGGCCAAATCACTTTCACTTTGATACCATGTTGAATAACTTGCACTTGGATTGGATGCGAGTGCCTGTGTTTAGCTGTGGGAGCCAGCAGCCACAAATTGCTTTTAAAGGGGCTGCCTCCCACAGCTAATCACCAGGAACCTTCGCTGGGGTTTCCGCATGTAAAACGGTGTTGGGCTCATTCACATGTGTGTATGTAGCCTAAATGTGTTCTACTATTAAGTTTCTGTAATCCTCTGCACAGCAACAGTCAAAGCGGTAGTGGGTAGAGAAGCGCATGAGCCAAACACAGCACTCACTGTGTCCACAAACATGGAGGCAGTATACCATCTCTATATACACACACACACACACACACACACTGAGCCCATCTCCAGCAGACTGCAGCTCTTGGTGGTTATCACAGAGGTTTCTCACCTGTTTCATAAGGGTAGCCCTCACTGATTTGTTCTTCTTGAGTCACAGCTTCCTCGTCATCTGGCAGGTAGCGCTTGTCTATGGCCTCTTTAATCTGGTTATTGGCTCCTTTGGGATCCAGATCCATGGCCCAGGAAAAGTTCATTAGGGCCAGATGTGTCTGACCCAGTTTCTTGTATACCTGATAAGAACAGTGATAAGAGATGAATGATATTAACTGAAGATGCCTGTGTATCAAAGTAGGCTTGCATATACCTAGTAGAACCCAAGTGACTAAGACATGGAGAATCTTGAAGAAGGGAGTGCTTTTTTGATCATACGGACAGACACCCTATCAACACAGCAAAAGGATTAAAGTGACACTAAACAATATCCTTATTCTCCAAAAATAAATTGATAAAAACATCCAGTACTTAATGGCCCTGTAATCATTTTGGTGTTTTTCTGCCTCCTTGTAATATCCTCCATGGGATGCCCAAACTCTCCTTTTGCCCCCTCCTTTGTTTTGCACAAACAGTGCACATTAGTTGTGGTCACATGCACTGCTCTAAGCAGTTCCTATGGTTTGATAAAAGGACGGTCCTGTTGCCCTTAAACATGTAGCCACGCCCCTCCCATTTCCTGTTACCATCAACCAGGTGAGAGGTGCTGATTGGAGCCACAGCCATCTTGTCGTCACACCCAGAAGCCGCTGTTGCCTATGTTCCAGCCTGAAGCCTGACAGCTGTATGTCCACCAAAAACTCTGCTTCACCCAGCCGCTTGCCTACCAAGCTCTGCAGCCTTATGGTGATCTATGGAGGTCTTTATAGATTTATGACAAGCCTTGATTCACTTTGAACTTGAGTGCATTTTTATTGTCTTTTATTCTTAATAAAATTGCCACACCTACCTAGAAGGAGACACCCTCGTGTTTGTTTTGAATACTGCATATCCCATAGTCTCTAGCCCATCTTGGGAACAAGCAAAAGACTGCAGGACCAAAGAGAACATAGTCAACGTCTAAGCCCCCTTTCATACGGGGTGGATCCGCTCAGCGGAGTCCGCCAGCTCAGTGGGAGATCGCTCAGTTGATCTCCGCTGAGCCGGCGGATGACAGGTCCATCTCTACTCACTGAGCGGGGAGGGACATGTCAGAGCCCCGCTGATCTCTATGGGGAAATCGGATGAAAATGGACAGCATACGTCTGTCTTAAGTGGATTGGATCGCAGACGGGTGTCAGCTGGCACATCTCCGCTGACATCCGCATGCCCATAGGAGTCAATGGATGGCCCGCTCGGATATGCCTGAAAAACGGACAGGAAGATCAGAGCGGGCTAATCGTGTAAAAGGGGCCTAACAGTAAGGGCTCTTTCTCACGGGGCGGATCAGTGATGATCCGCCCCGTGAATATCAGCTTGCTCAGCGGGGATCACTCCGCCGATCCCCGCTGAGCAGGAAGATGACAGGTGCATCGCTGGACACTGTGCAGCGACGGACCTGTCAGAGTGCCGCTCTCCCCTATGGGGGGATCGGATGATGACGGACCGTAGTGTCCGTCGTCACCCGATCCGATAACGGATGGAAAAGTAGGGTTTTCCTCCTTTACACTTTTCGGATCGGAGCGGGTCGGATGTCAGCGGACATGTCACCTTTGACATCCGACGCTCCATAGGGATGAATGTATGTCCGTTTTTCATCCGAAAACGGAAGGATGAAAAACGGACATACGGATCGTCCGTGTGAAAGAGGCCCAAGTCAGATCACAGCAGGAAAAAAAAAACAAAACAAAAAAAACAAAAAAAAAACAACAGGGAATATTAAGATTTGGAGAAGGCTGACAGAAGGCACTTTTTAGAGTTAAGAATACGTACTTAAAAACATCAAGTGGTAATGAAGTGGTCAGAAAAATGTTTGCAGCTTCATATCCTACATGCTGCTATAGTTTTGTACAACAAAGACATTTTCATGCACAAGTAACACTGGACTTAAAAAAAAAATTGTTGTTAGACTTTGCAACCAACATATTTCCAAGTGTTATTATTATAATGCCCTGTACACACGGTCAGATTTTCCAGCGGAAAAAGTGTGATCGGATTGTGATGTCGGAAATTCCGATCGTGTGTGGGCTCCATCGGACTTTTTCCATCGGAATTTCCAACACACAAAGTTTGAGAGCTTGCTATAAAATTTTCAGACAACAAAATCCGATCGGTTAAATTCCGATCGTGTGTACACAAATCCGACGCACAAAGTGCCACGCATGCTCAGAATAAATTAAAAGACGAAAGCTATTGGCCACTGCCCCGTTTATAGTCCCGACGTACGTGTTTTACGTCACTGCGTTCAGAAAGATCGGATTTTCTGACAACTTTGTGTGACCGTGTGTATGCAAGACAAGTTTGAGCCAACATCTGTCGGAAAAAATCCATGGATTTTGTTGTCGGAATGTCCGATCAAGTGTACAGGGCATTAGATTACACAAAGATTTACACAAACATATCCCAGGTAGATGATGCAATAAAAGATGGCCTAACACCAACTAATGTTGACATTGAAAGTGCAAGGTCCACATTTCATAAAGTGTTATGACAAACTCCTGAACTGTATATTAAAGCTGAATTCCAGAAATCCAGCTCCTTTGTAAAATGTGAAGGCACACTATGAGTTAAGTCCAAGGAGCAGCATGACATCTCCTGAGCTTATCCAAATTATTGCACTCCTGGAAGATAGTTAGCACTGTATTTCCAAGTGCCTAAAGCTTATTCTTCAGGTCCAAGCATCATAAAATAGAGTCGGGGACACCCATACATGGTAACTCCCATGTTCCCTCAAAGTGCCAATTACAAAGTTTTCGCTACTTGGAAGTCTATCAGTTTGCAACATGTGGAGTCCTTGTTTCACACAAGCTCTGGTCAGCTGAAGACTTTCGACAAGCTCTCACTTCAATACAAATATCCTCGTCACCAGATAGTTTTGTGATTACCAACTGGTAGGCCATGTCATGGTGTGCACAGGACCCTTTGCAACAATTCCCGATAGACAGGGCGGTGAGGCAACGTACCTATACCTCATTTGTGCTCGTAATTTCTTCTGCAGACAACGTCCTCTCACCAAACCAACTCTCAAGGCGTGGGCCAAAAACTTCCCTCATGCTGACATACCTGATGTGCTTCTTGACGGCTACTGTACAATCCATAAGCTAGCAGTTAATGAAAGCTGGCAGGAGATGCAGTTTACACTGCTGCATAGGGCCTATATGCACTCGACTAATCCATTTTCTGCTATGTGCCCCTGGTGTAATACGAGTCGTCTGACTCTTAGGCATCGCCTCTGGAATTGTACTGTGAACATGTCTTTTGGGATCAAGTCCTGGGATATGCTCAAAAAGTCATATCTACGCAATTGCCTGCCGACCCTCTGCTTTGCCTATTCAGTTACGTCCCTTACAGGGACCAGAGTTAATCTTCAGAAATACATATTTTGCCTCAATGGGTCCATTTATGTTTATTAAACAGCCCACGTGGCTATTCTAAAAAGGCATGGAAATCATCTTCACCCCCTTCTCTTTATACTGTGATGTGTGAACTTAGGTCATTTCTTTATCTGGAAAAGTTGGATATTATGGTTTAGAACTAAACCACCAGAAAGCGTTTAACCTGTAATGGAGAATGATTTCACCACCTCGGAGATAACCCAACTCATGGTTTCATTCCAGTTCACAGAATGGTATGCCAAGGCCAACTTATCAAATTCACTGTGTAAACTAAACCTCTTGCCTATGGAAGACTCCACTGGGTCTTTGGCCCCCTGACAACTCTGCTGTCATTGATTCTTTGGTAACTTATTTTTGTTATGCTTAGTTTTCTTTTTTAGTTGCTTAATGTTTTTCTACTTCCCTTTATCTTTGTGGTCAAGCTTCACTCTGTAAATCTCTAGCTCAGTTACATCTGCACCGATTCCTCAGACCTGTTCTGGTCGTGTTGTGCAGACATTAGGGCAGGTACTGTCAATGCATTCCCTGTTTGTTGCACAATCTAATGCTAGAATTGCTTGCCACCGTACCCTCCCATGGGGTATTTGGTCGCGAAGATGCTGAATGATATCTTTATGATCTTGTATTCCTGGAAAGCTTATGTCACAATGTTCCTTCTATTTGATTTTCTTTCCGCTCATTCTCTTTGTACATGTGATATAACTTAAAATGTATTTAAAAAAAAAAAAAAAAATAGAATCAGTGCAGGTGCTATGCCTGCCCCATCACAGAAGCCTTTGTATTATGTGTGAACTCATTCACAAAATACAAAGGCTTCTCTGAATGGGCAGCAAAGATGAGGGGCGGCCATAGCTGCTCTGTGTGCCTCCCTCCTCTCTCTCACCACCCTGTGTGTCAGTAAGCGTGGATTAGGTTTAACCAATATATTTTATGCTAATTCAGCTGGCATACCAGAAGGCTAGAGGCACAGTTTTATATTGACTAAATAGTTGGTTTTGCTGTCTTGATTAAAAGTTTAGACTTCCTGACAACTTTAACCTATAAACACAAAGTGCAGGTGACATGTACAAAGTGGGGGGGAAAAAAAATAAAAAATAAAAAAAAAATAAAAAAAAACACATCTCACTTTACCAGAGCCAGAACAGAAATACATTTTGATTGACTGTTGGGTTATTGTAATTTAAACAACCTTAAAATTACAGAAGCCTGAGATACAGTAGTAATGTTACATATCTGGGGTTGTGCAGGAGCCTATTTCTGCATGTGAAAGTTACAGTACACACGGGTTCACTTACCTTTCCTATCAAAAAATACACTAGGGATTCTTTAGGGACAATTTGTTTCAACTCCTCCAACTCCTGCAGTGCAGACTAGAATAAAAAAATATAAATAAAAAAAAAACATTTGCAACAATATAAAGCACCAGACATTACCGATCATAAGATAAGATCACAGATCTGTACCTTATATTTCTCATTGGCAAATAAGATGGAGGCGCGATGGAACTTGCATAGGGGGTTTTTGGGGTCAATGGAAATGGCTTTGTTAAGAGTATCCAAAGCCTTATCTGATTTTTTAAGCGCGTGCTGCACCTATTACAAATTAAAAAACACACAGTTAAGCAATTTTCTTGTAAACATTTTGGTGAGGTTATAAAAAAAATGTATCTGTACAAAAAAAAAAAAAAAAAAAAAAAAAAGAAATCTGGTCTTATGGACATACGTTTTAAAATAAAACACCAACTTTCACAGACGTTCCTACGGTGAAGGAGTGGTTTTGGAGGCCTAAAGTGATATTAAAGTCTTGTTTCTTTTGTGGTTTAAAAATAACAAACATGGTATACTTACCTGCTCTGTGCAGTGGTTTTGCACAGAGCAGCCCAGATCCTCTTCTCAGGTCCCTCTCCTCCTCCTGCCCAGTGCCCCCCACAGCAAGCAGCTTGCTATGGGGGCACTCGAGCTGAGACACTGCTCTGTGTTACCATTCAGACACTGAGCTGCAGCTAGGCCCCCCTCCTCTCCTTATTGGCTCACTGACTTTGATTGACAGCAACGGGAGCCAAATGGTGGAGGAGGGAACGCCGAGGCTCTCGTGCAACATCGCTGGATAGAGATGGGGCCCAGGTAAGTATTAGGGGGGGCTGATGCACAAGGAAGGTTGTTTATCTTAATGCATTAAGATAAAAAAAAAAAAACTTCTGCCTTTGAAACCACTTTCATGCCATGGATGAGCTGATAGACATTTCACAGTAAAGGAGATCCTAGTTTACAGCCATGTGGTTTAGCTGGTTGGAGTTCAAAACCACTGCTGAGTGTAAATCTAAATTTTGAAAGCTAGGCCTAATTGTGGGTACCCCCATGTCTGAATGAGCCCTTGTACTGGTTGGATGAACTGATCGTTTACCACTCCCCCTAATGACCCCCCCCCCTTTTCTTTTCCCACTCTCTCCCCTTCTGTTCTTCCCCATTTTGTCTTCCTCTCTCTCACTTAAAATTATTATACTTTTTCGTTAGGCAGATTTGCCTGAACTGCTCCTTGAGAGCAGCAACTCATCAATAAAAGATTTATGGAACAAAAAAAAAAATTCAATAAAAAGCACAAACTAAATATATATATATATATATATATATATATATATATATATATATATATATATATATATATATACACACACATACATACATATATATATATATATATATATATATATATATATATATATATTATATATATATATATATACACACACACGACGACAAAGGGACACGTTCTCCAAATGCAATAAACTTTACTGTATCTTCAAATCATCAGGTATTGTCAAATCATGTAAATCAGCAACAGCAGCTACCGTATACAGTTGCGAGCATCCCTGCTGTGTGACACATTGCCAGACAGCTTGAGGAAGAGCAGGGATGCTCGCAATTTGACAATACCTGATGATTTGAAGATACAGTAAAGTTTATTGCATTTGGAGAACATGTCCCTTTGTCGTCTTTTAAACAGTTATTGGTGGAAAACAGGGAGTCCACCCTGACATTGTTCCAGCCAAAAAAACCAGGATAAACAAAAGGCAGTAACCCACCCGAAGTTTTGATAGAGATAGAGATATAGATTATATATATATATATATATACACACACACACACACACACACACACACACACACACACACACCTCTTGTGATGCAGCAGCTCCCCTTTTACTTACCTGAACCCGGTCTTTCCAGCGACGGGGGACAAGTACACCAGCTCCAGTCGTTGTCTTGGGTCCCAATTGGGTAGATTGATAGCAGTGCAGCCATTGGCTCCTGCTGCTGTCAATCAAATACAATGACGCGGAAGCCAGGGGGCAAGCCGCGTCCTGCTGTCTGTGTCAATGAAAACAGCAGCGCACCCACACGAGTGCCCTGAGGGAGAGTGGCTCTCCAACGGGGCACTCGAGAAGAGGAGCCTGGAGTGCCACTGATGGACCCCAGAAGGGGAGGATCTGGACCACTCTGTGCAAAACCAACTGCACAGAGGAGGGAAGTATGACATGTTTGTTATTTAACCACTTCCCTACCCGCCTATAGTAATATGACGTCCACAGATGGGATCTCCCATCCTGGGTGGACATCATATGACGGCCTCGGGTTCCCGGCCGCCTAGGGGGCGCGCGGGAGCGCGCCGCGTTGCTCGGGACCCGGTGTGTGTGCCCGGCGGCCGCGATGTCCGCCGGGCACCCACGATTGCCCGTTAACCGGGCCGGACCGTGGATCTCTGTGTGTAAACACAGAGATCCACGTCCTGTCAGCTCAGAGGAGAGCGATCTGTGTTCCCAGAACGGAGGAATACTGATCGGTCTCCTCCCCTTGTGCGTCCCCTCCCCCTACAGTTAGAAGCATTCCCTAGGAAACACATTTAACCCCTCCCCGCCCGTTAGTGGTTAACCCCTTCACTGCCTGTCACATATACACAGTAATCAATGCAATTTTATAGCATTGATCGCTGTATAAATGTGAATGGTCCCAAAAAAGTGTCAAAAGTGTCCGATGTGTCCGCCATAATGTCGCAGTCACGAAAAAAAAAAAATCGCGATCGCCGCTATGATTAGTAAAAAAAATAAATAAATAATTTTTTTAAAAAAATGCCATAAATCTATCCCTTATTTTATAGACGCTATAACTTTTGCGCAAACCAATCAATATACGCTTATTGCGATTTTTTTTACCAAAAATATGTAGAAGAATACGTATCGGCCTAAACTGAGGAAAAAATTTGTTTTTTTAAAAAAAAATTGGGATATTTATTATAGCAAAAAGTAAAAAATAGTGTTTTTTTCAAAAATGTTGCTCTTCTTTTTTTTATAGCGCAAAAAATAAAAACCGCAGAGGTGATCAAACACCACCAAAAGAAAGCTCTATTTGTGGGGAAAAAAATGACATCAATTTTGTTTGGGTACAACGTCGCACGACTGCGCAATTGTCGTTTAAAGTGCGACAGCGCTGAAAACTAAAAATTGGTCTGGGAAGGAAGGGGGTGAAAAGGCCCAGTATTGAACCGGTTAAAAAAAAAAAATGAAGCTTTACATATCCTTTAAGGACACAATAGGGTTGCACAATAGGGTTTGAATAAAAAATTTTTTTTAGCATCCAGCCTCCTCTGGTATACTTATAGAAACGCTTCAACAATGGAAGGAGACCATACTTACCACTCCTATGTGACATAGCAATACTGAACTTTGAGGGTTGATATCTAGTGCTTTCTGGAAATGCATCTCTGCCAGGCTGAACTTCTCTTGCTTATAATATATCATTCCAAGACCATACCTGCGACAGAACAATAGGGATAAACATTACAATCTCAAATAGACAAATGTTACAATGCAACTTAACATCTCGTGAAGATATCCAGTGATATATGTAGTTAAAGGATAAGTTCAACTCTGTAACATGTTACAAATTCCACAGATTTTTAGGGTGAAACATGCAACATGTTCCAGCATCTGCAGCCTCTCCCCTTGCCCCCCTCCCCAGCACGGCTGTGTGGGGCTGAGGGGTTGTAGTTTTTAATGAGCAGCAAGGGTACTGGTGAGCGATCTCACAGTCCATCAATCTTCCAGCTCTCGGATATCTGTCTGCCTGCATGCTGAGAGTCTGCAGGAGCTGGACATTGCACTCATGATCGCATGGGCAATGCTCTGCAGGCTCCTTGGAAAAAAAATAAAATAAAGAAATGCAAATTTTTTGTACCTGCGAAAAAAATGTGCATTTATAATTTTTTTGTTAAAGGGTAACTTGTCAGAGGCAAAAAAAACAAAAAAAAAAAAACCACAAAAAAAACCACACTACTGTTAGCCATGATTTTAAAAATATTGCCATTAGCATTTTACCATACCATAGAAAAATAGAAGACAATTCAGCACAAAATACATATACATAAGCCAACTACAAGGGTCCAGAAAGTCAAAAGGAAGTGGGCTTATTCTAAAGGTGTCACTCACCATGCATTGTAGTGTCTAGGGTTGACGCGGATGGCGTTACGAAAACAAGCAAGAGCTTTATCTAGCTCCTCTGTTAGTACGAATTCGTGGCCGAGGAGAGTGAAGGCATATGCATAACCGGGATCTACCTGGATAGCCCGCTGGAAAAACTTAATGGCAATGTCATGTTCTCTCTGCAGACTGAAGCAGTTCCCAGCAGCACACCAAGCCTGAAATTACAAAAACTCTAAAATTACTGTCTATGCTGCAATCTTCCCATCTTATAGCACCGCTCAATATAGAGAGACTAAATACATTCTCTTCAGCACCTACCCCAGGTAGGTTTATGTAAAAACTCTTGTAACAGATACTAGACAGTCAAACACGTAGAGAGATGAGAGAAACAACTATGAACTTCTCATATATGCTTCTTTTTCCTGTAATAAATATACCATTGAAGTCCAGAAGAGAGCAGATAGAATTATCCCTGGGGTCCTCTAAGATTGGCCCATTACAGAACCTGCCTGCTGATGATTAACTGCAACCTCTCACCCCTTACAAAGTCTGTACCTCTGGGGAGTTTTTGTCCATGTCGGTGAGGTCCTTCGAGAGCACTGACAGGGCTACATCCTTCTGCAAATGCCAGAGTGTGGTTGAGTAGATCTCCATGCCTTCTACTCGATAGCTTTCAATCCTGCGCACCTCTGAGAACACACGTTCTGCCTGCAAAAAAAAAAAAAGGGGCAAACTCATTTAGGATGACACAAGAGCTCCATCATATCAAACAGTCTGAGGCAGGCGCACAGAGAAGATCTTAGAGGAGAATGGTTGTAATAAGTAGAACCTATGCTGAAAAATGGGAGAGGGGGCAGAAAATTATAAGTGCAAATATATTGTAATTATCCTTCCATAAAGCAGTTTATAAAAACTGCAATTTTAATTTTACATATAGTGGACTGCCAGTATCAAGCTGGAAAAATGAACAGATTGTATACAGTACAATTAGCATGATTTCCATTAGGGTTGTCCCGATACCGATACTAGTATCGGTATCGGCACCAATACCAAGCATTTGCCCAAGTACTTGTACTCGGGCAAATGCTCCCGATGCTTCCGCCGATACCTTGACTGTCAGCGGTGATGGACGTGTGGGGGAGTTACAAGCTTCTCCCCCCGCGGCTTTCAGCTGCTTAGTGACATACAGCGGTGATCGGTGCTTGTAATTCCCCCACACGCAATCACCGCTGACTGTCACCTCCTCCTCCTTAGTCCTCCTCCGTTCCTCTGTCCCCCTCCGCTGTCCTGCTCCATTGCTGTGTCCCCCTCCGTTCCTCTGTCCCCCCCCCCCCCGCTGTCCTTCTTTGCTCTGTCCCCCTCCGCTGTCCTCCTCCGTTCCTCTGTCCACCTCCCGCTGTCCTTCTTCTTTGCTCTGTCCCCCTCCGCTGTCCCCATCCGTTCCTCTGTCCCCCTCCGCTGTCCCCATCCATTCCGGCTTTCCGTTGTCCCCCTCTCTCTTCGTCTGTCCCCTCCGTTCTGCTGTCTCTCCGCTGTGTGTATGGAGAGAGTCAGCTGACTCTTTCCATTCACATAACTGAAACATTGTAATCTCCTGTGATTACAATGTGTCAGTTTATGAATGGAGAGAAGCTGCTGTGTTCTCTCCATTCATTCTCAGTGCAGCTGACGCTGCAGAGAAAGGGACTGGGGAATCTCTATCCTCAGTCTATTTCTCTGTCTCAAGGGGGAGATATCAGAGGTCTGTTAAGACCCCTGATATCTAGCCAAAGCCCCCCAACAGGGCTAATTAAAAAAAAAAAAAAAACACACACACACATAGTGCAATAAAGAATTAAAAAAAAAAAATTGTAAAAAACAATAAATGTAAATGAAAAAAACCAAAACAAAAACACACACACAGACACCGTTCACTATACCCCCACCCCCACCCCACCCGCCCCCCACCCCCCCCCCCCCTCAAAAAAACAAAACAAAAAAAAAAAACTGTCACGTGACATTAAAAAAAAGTATCGGTAATCGGTATCGGCGAGTACTTGAAAAAAAGTATCGGTACTTGTACTCGGTCCTAAAAAAGTGGTATCGGGACAACCCTAATTTCCATATATTTCTCACATCCAAAGTTGCCTGCAGTATGTAGATCATCTTATGTGACACTCCTAATACTCGTTACAAAAAGGCCTCGATCCTTACCTGTAAATACTCTGCCATCTCAAAATAAGCTCTGCCGATCTGACACAGAACCCAACCAGTGTTATAGTGATGAGAGGGGAGGTGGCTCAGGATATTGATGGCCTCTTTACAATTATATGAACACAAAGCCAAATAACCCTTTCCCATGTCCCTCAATAGGCTCATCAAACCTTCTGGAAAAAAAGAAATAAACATAAGTACTGTATTTAGCACTAACTAAAACATGTTACTCTAATTTCAGCAAAATTATTCACAATTGTCTTCTATGAACCAAGGGTACCAAATAACGAAGTTTCACAACACCTGATCCATAGCTCACGGTGTGCTGTATGGTACACTTACCTGCTGGAATAAAATAAAATCATTTCAGCAGCTAAGCTCCAGGTGCAAGTTCAGCTTTCTAGTGCTGATAAAATATGCTGGATTACCACATCAGCAGTCGTGCTCCTAAAATGAGTCAAGAACTTCAAGGTTACACTTGAATATGACCTTTGGTTGCAGCCTCCATAACCACCCAAACATTCTTTTTCCTTCTGTAGGCTCTTCCACTTCAAAAGGTTACTCCTCTCTCCCCTGTAGATATACCCCCCCCCCCCCTTCTTCACAGGCCTCTCCCTCTATTAAGCATACCCCAGCTCCCACTCTACTTCATGGGGCTTTCCTCCATTCCAAATATACCCCAGGTCCCTCCCTACTTCACAGGCTGCTTCTTTTCTCTTCCATGATAGATATACTTCAGGTCCTTCTTTACATTAGAAGCCACTCTTCCATTTTAGATAGACCCTAGGTACCTCTCTACCTCATGGACCACTCTTCCATTCTAGATATACCCCAGGTCCAGCCCCTCTTCAGAGGCCTCTCTTCTATGCTAGATATACCCTAAAGCGTTTCTTACCCCAACACTTCATAATTTCCGAAATGTGGCTGCTGTACCATGTACTCGTATGAGAAAGTATCCTGTTCTCTTTGTATTGCTTTTTTTATGCAAAATCCCTGGTGTTCCTGCCAGTCACTCGGCTTTTCTGTTAAAAACTGACCACACTAAGCAGGAGAACACACTGTGGTCAGTTCCCTAGCTATGCTGGGAACTCAGTGTACTCTCCTCCAATGATCAGACATGTCCTGACACGCAGCTGCAGCACAGCCATTTACTAGGAAACTCAGTGTGCTGCTGCTTCTCTCTCCCCCCCCCCCTAGCTCTTATGCAGCTAACAGGGGGAATGTGATCACTTATTTAAAAAAAAGATAAAAAAAAAAACCAAAAAAAAAAACTTTTTTTTCCAGTCCTTTTTATCTACACAAAAATGTTTTTCCATTCATTTCGGTTTTAAACTAGATGGGTTGTTTTATAAGGCAATAGTTTACAAACATTTTAAGTTCCCCTCTACATTACAGGCCTCTCTTCCATTTTAAATATACCCCTGGACACTCCACTTCACAAGTCTCTCGATGGACCACTTTTTCATTCTAGATATGCCGCGGGTGCTGCTCTACATTACAGACTTCTCTTGCATTTTAGATATACCCCACGTGCCTCAATACTTCACAAGCCTTTCCTGCCATTCTCGCTATTTCAGGTTCTTCTGCTTCATCGGCCACTTATATTCCAGAGGTACCCCAGGTCTTTTTTTTTTTTTTATTTTTTTTTTTTTACTTGCAGGCCTCCCCTTTATTCATAATTATACTCTAGGTCAATTATGGCGAACCTTGGCACCCCAGATGTTTCGAAACTACATTTCCAGTGATGCTTAACTACACTGCAGAGTGCATGAGCATCATGGGAAATGTAGTTCCAAAACATCGGGGTGCCAAGGTTTGCCATCACTTGTCTAGGTTAATCACCTCTCACAAAAATCTCTTCCATTCTTTTTTTTTTTTTATTGTTTATTTGTAACATTTTTAGAAATCTTACACTGCGGTACATAGAGTAAGGCATTTCAACATATAAAAATAAAGGGCATTACATGTGCAAGTAAGTGAGACATAACAAGAGCATGGTATAGTCAGATAATAAAGTTTTCCATCTTGGATCAACAAACGCATATTTACTATACCATACAAAATAATAACGGAAAGTAAAACATCAAAAAGTCTTAAGGACAACATAGCTAATAGTTAGCACCAAGAAGATCAGGAAACGCAAATGTCACCAGAAACATAACAGGTGGTGTAAACGGAGTAAGGTATTTAAAATGCATTGTTTGAGGGAATACTCAGAATCATCCCAAATTTTCCATATCTTAAAAAAAAAAAAAAAAAAGGAAGAAGAGGGTAATGAGTCATTGATCATTGCAGTCAGATGTTCCATCCTACAGATATCAGCCATTATAGAAAGAAATTGATGGAATGTGGGGGGGATACCTGAAAAAGGGAGGCCTAATAAAAAGTGTATGGGGTTTAGAGGTATGGAGGTGTTTAATAACTTCTGCAAGAGCTCTTGAATCTGAATCCAGAAGAACACTCCCAGATGTGGAAGTGCGTGCCCGTAGTTTCATTACATCTCCAGCATCGTCTAGGGGCCATAGGGTTGCGGGCGTGTAGTATGTCTGGGGTTCTATACCAGGAGAGCAAAATCCTAATTGCAGTTTTTCTCTGCACTGCACAGCGTGAGATTTTGGACGAGGACTCCCACATTTTTACCCAATCTATTTAAGATATAGGTCGCTGTAATATATGGGTCCATTTCTTCATATAGTTATGAGTTGACGCCGCTAAAGGGGGGACTTCACGTTAGATTTTATATATGGATGAGATTAGTTTGGGTTCATATGGTCCATTGGCAAATAAAAGTTCAAAGTTGGTGGGTGATAATGAGGGGTATTTAGAGAGGAAAAAAAAAAATGTAATTGTATATACGAGTACAAAAGTGATGTAGGGAGCGGATGTTTCGTTTGGAGGTCTGCAAAAGACAGGAGTCTACGTGTCACTGGATATACAAGTTGTCGCAATTGAAAGATTTCCGCTTGAGTCCATGGGAGCATCCGAACATAGGATAGACCATCAGGGATGTCCGGTTTAAAAAGAACATTCAAGAATGGAGGGCAGGAGGCGAAGAGGGAGAACCGCTCTGAGCATCTCTTCCAAATAGATAGGGTAAAGAGCATTGCAGCCAAGCATAGGGATCTTATTTGAGGCATGTGTTTGAGGAGGGCCATAGCATGTAACATGGGTGTACCGGGACAATAACCCCCATTTCAATCTCAGCCCATATATTTGGGGCCTTCCTAGATGTCCAGGAGGTCAATACTCGGAGATGGGATGCATAGTAATATTTAATGATGTCCGGAGCGGCCAAACCTACTACTACTGAGCTTGCGATCCTATGGGAGGCGTTGTTTCATACAAAGTGGAGACATTTCCTTTGGAGAGCTTTCAGTTGTGACATTGGGACTGAGAGCATCTCAAATAAGTATAGCAGTTCGGGAAGAATCGACATCTTAAGAACGTTAATTCTTCCAAGAGATATAGGGAGAGAGGTCCATTCATTTAAAAGACAATTTAAAAGACAAGTTATTTCTGTGAAAAGGGGAAAAGTTGGCTTGATATAGGGAGGGTGTGATATGGATGCCCAAGTATTTAAGTGTGTGAGTGCACCAACGATATTTGAAGTTGTGTTGGAGATGGGCGAGTTGGTCCTGTGGGATGTTAATGGGTAGAGCCTCAGTTTTTGAAGGATTCATTTTAAATCACGATAAGGATCCAAAAAGGAGGCCAAGGTGCCATGTAGGGAAGGTAAAGATATATGAGAATGGATGAGAGTCAACAAAATATAAAATCGGCAAAAAGCGATAGCGTATATTCCCGCTGTCGCAGCGGTACCCCCCGAATGTCTGGATAGGAGTTGATGGCCAAGGCAAGGGGTTCCAAACTTACAATAAAGAGCAAGGGCCACAGAGGACAGCCCTGCCCGGTGGCATTGCCACTAGAGGGAACGTCTGCGACAAATAAGACAGCTGTACCTGGGATGAAGGATTTGAGTATAGAGCCTGCAAAGGCCTGAATGAATGGGCCTGAGAACCCGTATCCAGAAAGGACTGCAAACATAAATGGCCAACTTAGGTGGTCGAAGGCTTTTTGTGCGTCTAAACTTAAAACAAGTCTCTACTTCACAGGTCTCTCTTCCAATCTAGATACACCCCTACAAGGTTTCTCCTCCCATTCCTCTCTCGATAAATCAGGTCCTTCTATACTTTACAGTACTCTTCTTTTCAAAACATCCTCTACTCCTCACCATATGCTCATCATCCTGTCCAGTACACCCACAGCCTAACTGTAGAACACCTCTATTCCACCTGAGTGCATGTGTCCATTGTGCAAACACTCTCTAGAGTTCTGTTTTACAAGTATCATTCCCATGACAAAACAGGACAGACCCATTACCTGCTGCTGCTTTTTGTATCGACAGGGCCTGTATTTGAGGCCCCACGTTGGACATCTTTCCCTCTGAGATAATGGATGAATCTAACTTGCTGATTTCCAAACTCTCATTTAGATTGGATTGTGTGACACCACTTTTATTGGTTTTGCTTTTGGTTTTCCGATTTGGGATTTTGGGAGGAAATTTCATTTTCAGCTTTTTACTGTTCTCCTGAAAGAGTAGCAAAGTATACAAGAGTACAGTTTATGTAATGAGTCACAATAATCCATCTTGCAAATCACTGATCTGCAAGGGTCATTCAACATACATGACAATTTAGTGCTGGGCAGACACTAGCGGTTTGAATCAATGATTTTTATATTCCTGGGACATCCCTGCACCATAATCCCCAAGTCTGTTCAATCCAGCATGCCTGCTGTTAAAAAGGTGTCACTTAAGAAGTCCAAAATAAAAAAGCCCAAATTTTTTATTTATTTTTTTATACACAAGAAACACAAAAGATGAAATTGAATGATTCACACCACTGGAGTCCATCCATATCTAAAAAAGGTTGTTTGAACATAGACTTGAATACCCTAATAAAGGCCCTTTTAATATTTGGCCATCAACTGTGGCAAGCAGTATAGTTTGTGCCTTACCTTGGTGGTAGAGCTGTCGCTGGTGAAGAGGCGGGAACTACGCCGAGGTAAAGCATTAGGGGGGGCAGCTATTGTCGGGCTCAGTACCTGCGGCGTGGTACTTAAAAGAAAAAAAAAAAAACACAAAAAGCTAAACATAAGGTAAACTTGCAGATATATACAATAAAGCTGAATTATATATAATTTTTCAGTCATATTTTTTAAATGTAAAAGGGTAGATATGACAAATTTATGTTTTTAATACTTGCAAACTGCTTGACTATTTTGATTACAGCCTTGTAATATACATGGAGTTAACAAAATCCACTCAGATTACGTAAGACAAAATGACACACTAAAACACCTTTATTTCCCATTACGGAAACTTTTAAATTATAGCTAAAGCCAAAACATTATATTCAGTTATGGATAGCGAAGGAAATGGTTAAAACCCTTTTTTCCATATTTCCACTGGGGAGATTATGCTTCACTTCCAGTCCTGTAGATCCAACAAGAATTGAGAGGGAATCTATCCAAAAGAGAAGGAAATGTCCCCTTAGACAGCTGCCACCAAAAGCACCCTCATTGAAAGATTTCTCCCCTTTTCTGGTTCTGGTGACAACTCTGTTTTGGATTTCACTTTTAGTCTTTGTGATAATGGTCACCAGGTCAAATAAAGTGAATCTTTCCTGAAATTAAATCCAACAGTGCTTCTAACTCTTTACCACTATCTAAAAAAAAAAAAAAAGAAAAGGTTTTGGCTTTGGAAAAACTTGAAGTTTGATCTGCTTATATTTTGCCTTTCCTGGTTCCTTCTCTGGTTGCAAAAACTAGTTTCACCAGCAGGTCAAATAATTAATAGCTGATCTCTTGAAAAGAAAACCGCAGGTCATGCACCTTTTAGTAAAAGGAAATTATGAGCAAATTATAAAACAACTCTAAAGCGGAAGCTACCTACATGATTTTTTCCCCTTTCAAAACAGGCATGCTCCCTTTTAAATATTACAGGTAAAATACGCGTTCCTCCTATTATGGAGGTTTCCCCTTACGCCTATCCTGAAAACACATAGGCCCCTTTCACACAGGCACTGCCGTGTAGCGGATTTTGCTTGTTCAGTGGGGGATCGCTCCGCTGAGCAGGCAGATAACAGGTCCATGTCCGCATCGCTGTGCGAGAGTGGACACGGACACAATCATGCTCTCCTCTATGGGGATATCGGATGGAAACGGACCGACTGTCCACTACCATCCGATCTGATGGACGTATGAAAAAATAGGACCACCATTCGTCCCGTTTTTTTGCAGGCAGGATCAGATGGCGGCGGGTGTCAGCAGACATGACTGCCGCTCCATAAGGGACACTGGAGGGTCCGGTCAGGTCTGCTTAAAAAAAAAACAAAAAAACTGACAGGCAGACCTGATCGTACAGCCTGTACGCAAGGGCCCTAAAGTGAGGAAACCTATACAAAATATGGGCAAATCCCCTCTTAGACAGTCGTCACTAAACCTTCTGTTCGGCGACAGCTGTATCTGCCATCAGTTTCAATTCCGAAAACAGACACCAGTACAAACAGAGGGGAAATCTCTCTAGCAAGAACACAGATGGTAATAAAAGCCTAGTGGGTGTTTTCACTCATTTTTGGCTTTAAAGGGATTGGAAACCCTCAAGGTTTTTCACCTTAATGCATTAAGGTGAAAAACCTTGCTTACCTGAACCCGATCTTTCCAGCGACGAGAACCAGCACAGCATCTCCAGTCGCTATCTCGAGCCCTCGCTGGATAAATTGATAGCAGCAGGAGCCATTGGCTCCCACTGTTGCCAATCAAATCCAGTGACACGGGAGCCAGGGCCGAGTCCTGCTGTCTGTGTCAATGGACGCAGCAGCAGGACTCGGTAGCGCGCCCGCATGAGTGCCCCCCATGGAATGTGGCTCTCCGTGGGGGCACTCGATGTGGGGAGGAACCAGGAGCACCGCTGGGGGACCCCAGAAAAAGAAGGATCTGTGCAAAACCCTTGTACAGAGGAGGCACGTATGACGTGTTCGATATATAAAAAAAAAACAAAAAAAAACAAAAACAAACAAAAAAAAAAAAACAGAATCTTTACAACCTCTTTAAAATACATTTAAAGCCATACACAACCATAAGCAAAGAACCTATTGCAGTTTCAATTGGTTACAACCATCTTGATAATGCAAAGACAGAAAGCAGGAAGCCAATTAAACAAATGCTGATAATTGTACAACTTTACTGGGCTAGACCATGTCTCTTTCTTTTTATGTTCAAGGATCAGAAAAAAAATGTAGAATTCTGAGATGAGGAAAAACGCCACGCCATGATCATTCTGAGATGAGGAAAAACGCCACGCCATGATCATACTATTTATGGAGAGGCTTTCCCTTAATAAAACATCCGAGTTAGAGCAATTTTTATATACCTGGTCTGAGGTCCAGAACCCTGAGTCTGTAGCAGCACTGGGGTCACGTCCCGACTGTTGCCACTCTGTGAGAACACTGACTTTGTTCCTGCTTGGCTGATTCTGGCCACAGACTAGACAGAGAACATCGAAGGGTCACAGTGAGTAATTAAATCACCCAATTAACATGACATGTAATGCAGAAAAATGTTTGAGGGAATTGCAAACCTTCTTAGCAGGGGTACCAGAGGATGGCACATCGAGGACACAGGAGGAGTTGTATGTCTGTAAATATGACCCATCTCCCGGGCTGGGTGTTTCTAGTGGCAAAATTCCAAAACTGGCAGAAAATATAAAAAGGAACAGAGCAGAACTAGTCAGCCAACAAAACGTATATTTTTTTACAGCTGGCATAGATTACCAAATTTGCCTTTATAATCAGCCTTCTTTAATCCCCTGAAGAGAAGGAAGACTAGCAGTATCAGACAATCAACCTCCACTGCTGTGAACCTAAATATAGTAGGGCAGAGTATAAAAATGACCTTATCAGGTTGCTGCTGTTCCTTCACTGTCCAGTCATCATGCTGGGGCAAGAAGGCAACACCACTGTATTCCTTAAAGCCCAACTCCGGGCAAATAAATGATCCCTTGCATAGGGCCGTGCCCACACTGCAAAGGTTAAATTGCTTGTTTATGCCTAGGGGAAAATAAAAGAATTACTTACCTGATCCTCCGTTCCTTTCCGCAGCATCTGCACCCCCATGCTCCACCAGGTTCACTTTAAAGGTTACTCTACCTAAAACAGATGTTCCAATTCTTGGGTGATCCTGAAGAAATCAAGGACTCTGGCAGCAAGCTCTCCATACTTAATTTGCCAAATATGCATGCCTTCAAAGCCCCCATCCTCCTTGATAGATTTTTCACTTATATATTGAACGATGGGAACATCCATGTGAGAAAGAACTCCGAAAACTCCAAAACAGACAGGAACAAAACAGGAACTATTGCAAAAGATCTCCTCAGTGGAGTGGCCAACAAATCTAAAATAGTCAAAACGACTGTCCACCAGACTCCACTAATTATTCAGGAAGCAAAGGACAACTACTACTGCTCCAGGCCAAGCGTTACAAAGTTAAGATCATCTTACCTGGGTGTGAGCGGGCTCAGTGCTGCCGGACCTCCCAATAGACTGCGCCCGCTTTTTGGTTTGTTCTGAATCTGTTTGGACAATATAGAGGGGCCGGTTCCCAAGGGCAAAGCATCAGGAGAGATCACTGCTGGGTCTATGTAAGACATGGAGGAGTCCGTGTTGAAGGAGTACTTTAAGTTGGAGGATTCCAGGTTCAATCTATTTAATTCCTGCCAAAATATATAAAAATAAGGGAGGTTGTATTTAAGGTCACTCTGAGGCCCTCAGCGGTCACCAAGGTTGTCATTTTGCCAAAGGCGAAATCCTGGAGATGATGTGCATTAGGGGGAAGCAATACATGGATACCTTCTCCCAGCTCCGAAAGCATATGTGTCCTGCTCTGACTGGCAAGGTGGTGGGCCACTGCACAGGGTGACAACACTACAGCAAACTCACTGTAGATGAAACAGCATTTCTACTCTGTGGGGAAAAGTTGGTCAACTCACAGGAACACAATGTATTAAATTCATTAAGGAACTGGCTTTGAAAAAATAATGGTTGGCAATTTCCTGTTGATGCTACTTTTACATAGAGTTTGTTTATAGTTGTAAAGCTGGTAGAAGGGTCCTTAGCCACGAGTTTGACTTCAGTAAGCAGAGGGAAACCCCTAGGGATAAGTTAAAGTGGGCCTCCAAGTAAAACTTTGTTTTTGAAATGGTGGGGAATAGGTAGAACGTTCGTTGGGTTGTTTAGCGATACGCCTCCTTATTTGGGTAGATATCGCCTCAATTCCCATCCCATTGACAGTATTGGGGGGGGGGGGGGGGGATTCAATAAAGCTGCTGCGCCTCTTTCCTGACCTTAATCCCTCGTTAAGGTATTGTGCCAAATTCATGAAGCATATGCCTCACTTTTGGCTTTGACAGCAACTCGTGCACCAAATTCCTAAATGCTCCACCTTTTACATTGTGTTGCACTAAATGTGCCAAAATCAAAATAAAAACCTTACCGTCCGTATCCTATAAAAATGGAGCTAATTAAAAAGAGAAATACAGGATTTGCTTTTTTTTTTTTTGAATCATACTTACCTAGATGGATGCAACATTGGACCGATGCTGCATCTGTTCCTCACTGGCTCGAACACTGAAAACTGAGCAATCAAACACCACCAATCGCTCAGTTCTCAGAGCTCTGTGAGCAGAGAGCTGCTTACTGGAGTGCTGGGCTGTGGAGGGGCGGAAGCGGCTGGCTCAGGCACTCAGCGGCCCTCTGAGTCGGGTGCCGGTCCAGGCATGTGGGAGGATCCTGACCATATGATCGCGATCCTTCCCGCACTTGGACCAGCTCTGTTGCGTCAGCCAACAGCGGGCTTCAGCCGGTAGTCAGCTGAAAACGGGTCACAGGAGTGCAGAACACACTGCACTCCTGTGATGAACAGAAGTACAGCCAAACAAGCTTTGGCTGTACTTCTCCTTTAAGACCAACTCTCTTTGGGTATACAGAGATAAACCGGCTCAGACAGATTTGGCCAAAGTGTCTGGTGTGCAGAACTTCTAGACAGGCACAGGAACTTGGAGCACAAGACACTTTCACAAAATCTGCCTGAACCAGTCTTTTATGCATTTCAGGAATTCTCTCTGGGACAGCAGTTTTTTCCAACAGGCGCAAAAATGCAAAAACTCAGTTACAAAATTAGCCTTTTTATAGCTGTCCGTGTCCCTGAAGATTTTCTCCTCACTTACATTGTATCCCCACTCTATCCAAAACTTTGAAAAGATTTGGCTGCAGTCACACTTTTAAGGTCTAAATCTGGACGATGGTGGCACTATACAGACAGGCTCCACCTGCCTGAAACTGAATTAGTAGTAATTTTACCAGGAGAACCTCTTAAACAGCAAATTCCCAGTGTTAATAACTGAATTATGTCAGTGATTACAGTATTCCCAACCACAAACTTCACACCACTAGCCTACTTACTATAGTGTCTTGGGGAGTCTCCATTAATACTGTGTCAGATTGCCTGTGAGATACGACATTGTGATTGTTCACCATTACTGTGCAAGAGTTATTCAGGCAGCTACTGAAGTTCTGGAGGGAGGTCAGCTTAAAGGTCTGCTCGGGGTCTGGCTTTTCACCTGCATAATACAATAAAAGGAGATAAAGTGAACCCTTCGAAGAGCAATCTTTTAAAGATTTTTTCCCCCCCTTTTTTACAAGTTACACCTGAAAATATAAAAGCCACACACTCTAGCCACACGATAGATAGATAGATAGATAGATAGATAGATAGATAGATAGATAGATAGATAGTTTTTTCTCCAAAGCCCAACACATTTTATGTTTTGGTTACAGTGTAGAGTATTTAAAGGAGAAGTTCACCTTTACAAAAAATAATAAATTTACTTTTTTGAAGGTAAAAAATAAAATAAAAAAAATAATATGCATTTATTTTTTGTGAGGGACCTGTAAAGCATTGCACACACGATCAGCGGGGTGGGGGTTTGGGTAGCTGGGTGTAACATGTTACAAAAGGTGAACTTATCCTTCAAATCCTTCTCTGCTTTTTCCCACTGGGAAGAGTTACTTTATTTATCCCTCCCGCAGGACAAAAGGTGATGAAATCGGATTTACAGTTGTCACTGAAACAGACATAGTGGGAAATTGTTCAGCAGGGACATATTTTAGTAACATTTATCTGGGGGACAATTTACTTATTTGCGGTGCATTAACTAATGCATGTGCTTTGATATGAGTTATGTTGCGCAATAATGTGCATTGCATTAAGGCAGCCAGTTAAAATTAATGGGCTGTCAACACACCACAATTTGCTAAAAACGCTGTCACTTTTTTCTAACGCAGGTGCATTAAAAATGAATGACAACAACACATTAATGCACGTTGTGTTACCATGATATAGAAGTGTAAATGGGGTCCAAGAAATTTCTCCTCCCTTACTTCCCAACATAATTCCATTTGTAAAGTTGTACTTTTTTTTAACATTTACATGTATAAAATATGTGTGTGTGTGTGTGTGTCTGTATTATGCATAACAGGTCTTTTTTAATTTTTTTTTTTAATAAAAACACACGCTATTTGAGATAAGATACATCTGTGCCAATCTGCACAGCTTGGATGGCATAATTCACTCTGCCTACCTGTCAGCAGCCATTTCTATTAAGATTCCTCTATCCATGCAATCAAGGTGGATGGAGGAATGCCCTCCACCAGGACATTGTCTTCTCACAGCGGGGCCCAGCGCCGTTAGAATTCACTGATCAGCAGCTACAGCCGCTTATCAACACAAGTTTTCCAGCTTTTCCCTTCAATAACAGTCAATTGGACGAAACGTACGTCAGGCTAGGCATGAAGCAGCGGTGAAGTTATGGCACCCGCGGTGGGTGTTGGACGAACGTTTGTTTCCAATAAGCCTATTTTAACATCTTTGCTGCAAGTAGAACCATGAAATAAACTCTTGTGTGCTTTTAATGAATGTTGCGCAATGAGTTTGTTTTCCTCTTCCATATGGTATACCGTCTGATCGAGTTTTGGAGTTCCCTAAAGGATCATTTCTGTGGGGAGTTACATCATTGGAGTCCACTAAGTACAGCTGAGGCAGTAGATACCCAAAGTGAGGGGTGATTGCTCACTGATGCGCATATAGACCCTGGAAGGTCTTAGGATCTGGTAAGCAGATATATTTGCCCTATCCACCCTGGGGAGCACTGGGTGTTTGCACCGACCTAAATTGGAAGGACACTCTTTTCATTTTCACTTTGTGGATCTGCAATTGGTTTTGGACTTTACATTTTATCTAAGTTTATACATCTATTCTAAAGATGGACTTTTGTTTGCCTAATCGTAGATATGGCACTGTATCACATACACATGACAGCACAACATGTTGATATTTATAATTTTTTGGATATGGCGTTTACATATTTGTGAGTGCTGCCGTTTTTTGTCACAATTTAAGTCAACTTTATTAGTTATTTACACTAAGCGCAATTTTCTTTGGCATACAGCAGTCAAATGATTGAATTCTGTTGAGTGAAAATGGTCACACATTGGGGATGATTTACTAAAACCAGAGTGCACAAAATCTGGTGCAGTTGTGCATGGTAGCTAATCAGCATCTAACTTCAGCTTGTTCAATTAAGCTTTGACAAGACGACAACAAAAAACAAAACTGGAAGCAGATCGGTTTCTATGCAGAGCTGCATCAGATTTTGGACTCTAGTTTTAGTAAACCAACTCCATGTTTGAAATTCGCTCGGTCTCTGGGGAACCAGCCAAATTTCAATCAGTCTATGGCCAGCCATAGACGATTCGAACCATATGTGTACAGGCCGATCGATCAACATGGGTACAACCAGCCTGACGGATTTTACATGCGATTATAACAGAGTTCTCCCAGCAGGGACGACAACCCATGGTTGCAGGAAAGAAATTGGAACCATCTATGCCCTGCCTAAAACCTGGTATACAGGTTAAACCCCCAAAAAATGGTCAGCGCCAGTCTGAGCCGCTGTACTAACTATGTGAAGTTAGTACAGCGATCTTCCCTGCAGAGCTGTTGTGTTCTGACAGGGGGATGACTCCCCTCCCCCACCAGACTCTGATCAGCTCTCTCTGCCACTGGCTGAGAGCGCTGCTCGGGCGTTGGTCAGCTGCTGGCATTTCAGCATGCTTGTCCGACAGAAGTTGGCCGGGCAGATTTTTTTTTAACCAGCTAATATCTCCCAAATTGGCTCGTATGTACAGGGCTTAAGTCACAAAGCTCTGCTATAAGACAGTAGGAGCTGCATGGCTCCTCCCACTGTAGACAATGTAATCTTCTTTCAGGACAATTTCAATACACAGCTGTAGATTTAGCTGGAGAAGGCAGCTACTTTTGTTTGCAGCCTGCCCAATGTATGCTGCAAGTGCGCATTATAAAATATTTCAATCATATTTTCTATTTATCAGATTAGGATGTCAATGTTTAACCAAAAATACCAGGCTTAAAATGCCGGGAGGGCGTACATGGACAGACGTTCTCGCGTGCGATGCACTCTGTGATCGCAGAGTCCTTGGGTCTCGGCCGATCAAAGATCGGGTAAAGGGCCAATCAAAGCGGGCCCTTTACAACACGTGATCAGCTGTTAGCCAATGACAGCTATTCACGGACGTAAACAGAAGGCGGTTATCAGCTTTTTTTTCCTTCACGCTGTCAGCCTGAAGAAAACAAGAAAGCCGTTAACCGGCTTCTGTTAGGGGGACATCAGTCCCCTTAGTGCTTACCAGTGCTGCTAATCCGTGCCCTGCATTGCTGCTAATCAGTGCCTCTTATCAGGGCTGCCTATCTGGGCCGCCTCATCAGCACCCATCAGTGCCGTCTCATCAGCACCCATCAGTGAAGGAGAAAATTTTCCTGTTTGCAAAATTTTAACAAAATATGAAAGAAATGTTTTTTTCAATTCTCTGTCTTTTATTTGTTTAGCAGAAAATAAAAAATCCAGTGGTGTTCAAAAAACACCAAACGAAAGCTCTATTTGTGTGAAAAAAAAAAAAAAAGATAAAAATCATCTTGTCATTCAAAATGCAACAGCGCTGAAAGCTAAAAATTGGCCTGGTCAGGAAAGGGGTACAAGTGCCTTGTAAACAAGTGTTTAAACATACAATACAATCCTTCTACTTGTTGATATGTGCAAGTAAGACTTACCTATTTCACATAACGATTCAAAAGGGGACCACAGAAAGGGATTTAAACTAAGGCTCTTTTGGTAACATTCGGATGCTTTGGCCAAACGATCTGTTTTGCTGGAGAGGAAGAACAGTAAAAACAAAGTGTATTTATGTATTCAGTATGTGTGAAAGCTTTATTCTTGTGTAAATCATCCAAGGATGGACAGATATCTCCACTGTCTGTGGTACTCAGGAAGATCTAGATGTATTGCATGGGTTCATTACAAGGAATAACAAACTCTCCTGTAATAATTAAAGTGGTTCTAAAGTCAGAAAATGTTTTACCATAATGAATTCTCTGCATTAAGGAAAAAACCTGTGTACAGCTCTCAATCCAGTGCTGTGCCCAAGAGCAGCGTCTCCCTTCTTTCTCCCTCCTCACAGGACAGATACCAGTGGTAACCATTGGCTCCTGCTGCTATCAATAAAATCCTGTGACAAGCCAGGCCAAGCGCAGCTTGGGATCGAGCCCGCAGCTGTGTTACAATAGGAAGCGGATTCCTATGGTGACACCATCGAGCTAAGGCAAAGCCGAGAAGAGGAGGATCAGGGCTGCTCTTTGCAAAACCATTGTACAAGGCAGGTGAGCATAACGTGTTTATTTTTTTTTAATTATCATTTACAGTAACTTTAAAAAGAAAGAGAAGACTTATTATCCTGAAATGGCAACTGACCCACTCACCTTTACAGTACTCTTGCAATGCTCCTTTTGTTGCAGCCACTGCAAAATACGCTGTGTTTCTTGGTATGGGGGAGATGTCACCCGAGAGAGGGGATGACATCAACTCAAAGTAAGCTCCTAACCAGTCAACATGAAGCTTTTAGAAATCATTTTAAAAGCTCCACCCAAAAGGGGAAGCTCCGCTTGTTTGCTTCCTCTGCTGCCACATTTTGCAGCTTTTTGGGGCGTAGTGAATACTGGTTTTTGACAGGTACCCGTCCTCACGGCAAAGACCTCCGGAATTTGGGCCCTACCCTCTTCCACCCCCCCTGGTGGGCCATTCACAAAGCGCAGTGTGCATAAGCATTAGGGAGCCAGCTGTGAAGCCGTAAGGCTGTTTCCCTTACAAGGAATGGCAGCGGCAGCACCCGAGAGCCGATTGAAAAATCAGCTGGGGTGCCAACATTGCAGGATCCCTGGACAGGTAAGTGTCCTAATATTAAAAGTCAGTAGTTATAAAATATATAAAATGGCCCTAGCTTACCAATATACATGGCCGAGCAACGACAGTGTAAAGCAGGCTGAGTCTCCAAACTCTGTAACTATCTCCTCCTGGCTCTTTTGTTTATTTAGCACACCGCCTGACAGGATCTGTTCACCCTCTGCCAGCCTGCAAGGGGAGAGGAGACAAAGATAAACAGGCTAACAAGACAAGTGGACCCAAAAGGGACATTCCAGTGAATTGGAGAGGATAGAAGGAGGATGGACAGAAAAATACCAAGTAGTGACAGTAATTCAGCAGGTACAGAGGAGGAAGAAAGAAAATAAAAATTAAAAAAAAAGCCTATATACTGAGCAAAAACAGACAGACAGAAATAAAAATATGAAGTCCGCAAGAAAAACAAGAACAAAATTTGCTTACTTCGTCCTTGGCGTCTGATGCTTCCCCAGAGGTGCGGGTGATGTCACGGCTGCCTCCAGGGAAAGCTGGGGGCTCAAAATCTTAAAATTTGAAGCAATCAGCTTTCCTGGGAGGCACGCTGACATCAACTGCTCCTCCCGGAAGGATCGGAGGTCAGGGACGACTTTTTTTGGTAAAAGCTTTAGGGCTTGTTCACTCAATAGACACTGTACTGTGTTTTTGTGCACTGCACAATGTATGCTGTGAACAGGAAATATACAAAATATTTTCCATTGTTCACACTATACATGTGTACAGAAGAATTCAGTTCATCACATAGATATAGTGTGAACAAGTCCTTACGTTTAACTTTTTTAAACACCATTTCGGTTTGGGGTGGGGTACAAACAGTAAAGTAGGCCCTTAATTTTGCATGGAAGTTCTGTTTTAGAGCGGTAGTAAACTCTGTTTAAACTTGTACCTAAAAAAGGTAGGTCTTTCCTGTAGGTGCCATTAATATCTACTAAACTTGTAGAGTTACATAGACATTCATATGGGCGGCAGCCAATGACTTCTGTGGCGCATGGGCAGTATGCTCTGCATTCAGGGCACACCGAGTGTGCCCTGAATGCAGAGAGCAACGTGCCGTGTTGGCGACTCCTGTGCGCATCACAGATAGTGACGGGACACTAAAGCAAAGCATATATTTCAGACATTTCGGATCATGAGGTCCAAATTCTAACCATACAAATAGCAGTTTTCAAACAACTGTAATCATGCTTAACAATCAAATGCATTAACATGAACCTTTGCTTTGGCCATGCACTTTAATGGTCCCCTGTCCCCAACAACACATCTTCACCTTTCCTCCTTTTCCCCAAGGTTGAGCAGACTCTCCATGTGACTTCACTGGGCCAATCACTAAGCACCAGCACGTGAAGTGAGTCACATGTTTTCCATATCCAGAAGTACTGCATCATCATTTTCTTTACTCCTAATGGCTGAATGAACTGGCAGGGAGTGACAGAAAGACAAGTATGTGCTGGAGAGAGGAATCATAGTAAACCTGCTGCTTATTTCTGCATGGATAAAGCACAGGTGTGATTTCGGGCAACTTAGCACCAACAGTTTATTTTTTAAAGCGACACCTACATTGCAAAAGGCTGGTAGTGGTCATGTTGGGCCCATTCCATTTTTTGTTCTATGAAACTAAGCTGGCTAAAATATTGCTTTGAGTATAGCCAACAAAATTAAAAGAAAAAAAAGGCACTCAGCTGGGCAGAAAATCATACTTACTTGCTAAGGTCCACGCAGCATTTCGCAAGAAGATATTTGCATTGTGGGGTGGCACAGCTGTGGGTTTTCAGGAGCCGGTAAGCCTTGTAAGCTTTTCCTGAGCGGTAGTAACATGTAGCTAGTAGAAACAGTGCTTCTTCTGAATGTACTGCAAAAAAATAATTATTCAATCATGGAATAATCAATTTCCACATCCAAACGCTTTACCCTCTATCAGCAGAGACCTTGCATCAAATGCCATGCCATTAGTCATATGACCGGTGGAAGCCTGATCATGAAGTCACCCTTTTCTTTAATAAAGTAACACTCAACATTTTTAGTCCCTTATAATCCTCCCGCAGACATTAAACAGTCAAATGTGCAGCCATGTCCCAACAACCCTTAGCAAAAGGAGGAAGAAGAAAGCGTTAGAGGCTTGCTTGTTTAGCTCAGCCAAACAAGCCAGTAAGGATTCATCAGGAAAACCATAGAAGTGGTCAATTCTGACTTATTTTTCAAGCAAGCTCAGGGGTTGAGAAAATAATCCAAGTCAGGTCCCTGGCTGGCGCGATCAGCTATTCTCCTCCAAGTGCCCCTTTAGCAAGCTGGGTGCTAAGGAGGCACCCGTGCCTGCTCATGATGCAGGCAATGTGCGTCTACTGACACATAATGCCAGGAATCCCCACCCCCTCCTGACAGACGTTTGACTGACAGGAGGCCTTTGGCTCCTGCTGCCTCAGTATCTCCTATGAAACCAGGAAGAGACGGGAATCGGAGCTGCAGCCGGGACTGCGCTGGAGTGGTGAGAGGAGTCATATAAGCGTTTAGGGACAGAAAGCAGAAGGATAGGTAGTGAGGAGTTTGTTACCTTAGTGCAGAGAATGCATTAAAATAAATATAGGTTTGTTTTTTCAGAATACTCACCTAGGTGGATGCAGCATGGGTCCGAAGCCGCATCTGTCCCCTGACGGCTCCAACACCGCTGATCGCTCGCTGATGAGCTAGTAGAAGTCAGTCACTGCTGTCTGTTCTTCCCTCCCCCCGTTCACTGGAGCGCTGGGCTGTAGAGAGGGCGGGAGCGCCTGGCTCAGGCTCTCAGTGGCTCGCTGAGAGGTGAGCCGGGTGCCAGTCCAGGCTTGGGCAGGATCGTAAAAATTAAGTCGAGATCTGCACACATGCCTGGAACGGCTTCGCCTCACAGCAACCTTACTTCTCCTTTAAGGCTAAAAACTATTTTAATTTTAGAACCACTTTAAAGTGAATCTATCATTGTCAAACAGTGCCAAAACCTTAGTGGGAAGCAGAGGCTCCATCATTTGAAAGTTGAATGAAAGTATATGGGGCTTAATGCAAGCAGAGCGAGAAGTTGAGGCCCCATGTACATTCTGTACTCTACCCTAGAGGGCATTTAAAGGGATCAATCTGAGGACTAGCATAGGTGATAAGCGGAAACCATGAGATTCCTAAACTTCAGAAAAGTGCTGACTTTTTAGCTAAGGTCAGGGTCACTTTACCAATAACTAAAACAATCAAAGTTTGTGAAACCTACCATTTTAAGTCGGCCATACATAGATGGCTCGAATCTTAGCTGGTTCAGCAGGGACCGGCCGAGATGCCAAACATCTATAGGCAGGCTGACTGTACCCAACTTGATCTATCGATCAACAACAATAGCCACTAGCAATAATCCACTGTATTCTCCTAGCCGGGATAGCTCTTGGTGCCCCCCCCCCCGGTGCAGCTGCGCTTTTTTGGCGCTACCCATTGATTTCAATGGGCAGGGGCCCTTTAGGAGCGGTGTACAGCACTTCAAAGATGCTGCTTGCAGGACTTTTTTTCCTGTCCTGCAAGCGCACCGCTCCAGTGTGAAAGCACTCAGGCTTTCACACTGGAGAGACAGGAAAGGCTCTTTACAGGAGCTATGCAGGCGCTATTTAGCAGCCTTACAGTTAACAGTAGGACTATGCAACACACCATTGTTGCAAAGTGAAAACAATAGAAAACCAAAAAGTTATAGTATGCATTCATAAACTTCTCCTGGGTGTTACTAACAAAAACTGTAGTTATGCAGCACGATAGTCCTGGCATAGCTTAGCATTCACATCACATAGGTTAAATGATTTTTAGGATAGCAGTAATGGGAGAGCCCACTAAAGAATTGCAAACTTTCAGCTTGTAAAATCAGCAACAAACACATTCATTAAAGTGATTGTAAGGTCTCCTTTTTTGTTTCCAATAAAAATAACAAACATGTTATACTTACCTGCTCGGTTGCAGTGGATTTGCACAGAGCAGCCGGGATCCTTCTCAGGTCCCTCTACTGTGATGCTGACCCCTCTCTCCTGTTCAGTGCCCCCACAGCACGCAGCTTGCTATGGGGGCACCCAAGTTACAGCTCCCTGTGTCCACTCGGACACGGAGCCCCGCCCCCTCTACTGATTGGCTAGCTGACTTTGACAGCAGCCAATGCTGCTGCTGCTGTGTCTCAGCCAATCAGGGTGGGAGAATCTCGGACAGCTGAGACACTGGTGGACATTGCTGGACAGAGAGAGACCTCAGGTAAGTATAAGGGGGGCTGCTGCACACAGAAGGCTTTTTATCTTAATATACAAAATGCATTAAGATAAAAAAACCTACCTTTATAACCTTTTTAAATCTTTCACTTGATTCCATGTATGCAAGTCTACAAGGATGAAATTGCATACCTTCTGCATAAAGTCTTTCTGCCAAGAACACGGCATCTCGGTATGCGTAGTGATTCAGCGCTTGCCATATAGCAGCCTGGAGAAACAAAAGAAATTGAAAGTCAGTTTAGTTATTGTGAGGAAATCCAGGTGGTCACAACCATTTCCTTTATTGCATAGCTCCATTCCATGTAAGAATGCATATCTCATAACGGAGGGACTGCTGTGGAAGGGGACAATCACTGTAGTAGTCGGTGCTATTACAGCGATTGCTATCCTCTAGGTCCTGTCCCGAATTGCTTTCCTTCTGCATAGTGACCACAAGCTCTGCTGCCATCCACAAAATTACTTTAATGAATAAGGCTTTCTCTGATTGGATCAGGTAAAAGGTGATAACATCACAATCTCCACCTCATCCAGAGAATAGCTTGCGCCCATTAAAAAATATAAGGCTTTTTTTGAATGGCAGAGATCCAAGTGAGTGCCCCAGTGTTCACTATGCAGAAGGGAAGTTGCTCAGCACAGGACCTGGAAGATTGCAGCGATTACCATAGTAATGTCGACTCCTGCAGTGGTTGTCAGCTTCCACAGCGGTTCCTCGGGTAAAGAATATGTGCATCTACATTGGTCCAAGCTGGACCAATGTAAATATATGTAAGAATACCTTGAGTTCAGCTTTAAAGCCCAACTGCATATTGCAGAAAACAGTATAATTCAGGGTTCTAAACTGAATCACATGAAAAAAATAATTTTTATAGTCGCTGAAAATCTCCAGCTGCTTTATGAATTCCTGTTGCGGAAGCACTGAACTGTGTGTAAAGACCCATTGCTGGTCCAATGTGGTCCCCACCGCATCCGAGCTGTCTAATTAGTGAAGCTCAGGTTAGGCGTCGATTAAAGACCTCCGAGAGAACTGACTCTGCATCCGCTCAATAAGTGCGATTACATTTAGAACCCTGAATTTAAATGATTTCCATTTCTGAAATACAACTTATTATATTCATTTGGGTTATTTGGGGGTAAAGTGCACCGAGGAGAATCACAGTGAAGAAAGAGGTAGTAATCAAAGTTTTAGATTAGTCTTTGCCACTATACATGGTTGGCACACATAATGATAGTATTCCGTATATGGATTACCTCTTTTCCACAATAGTTGCCTTTATTTTTCCTCACACCTACATGCCAGCCAAGCTGTGCAGCAAAAGTGAAAGGCTTTGAGACGACCTGGAAATGAAAGGGGTTTTCCCTCTCTTTTCAAAAATGCACTTAACAATTGATCAGAGGCATCTCTTTAAGAATAGGAATGACTGCTGACTTCACGATTGAAGCTAACCACAGACTTCAGATTTTGGTCAGATTCAAACATATAATCTGACCAATAAGGGCCCACAGCCACTGCGTCCCAATAGACATGAATGGGACTACCCTCTGGTCCAATTTGCATAAACGGAAGAGAACAGATCCCCTTCCTTTTTTTCTTTTTTGAGCGGACCGAATCGAACCTGGAGGTAGGCAGGTGTAAAACGGAACGGACAATTCTATTTGCAACCGCCTGTCCTTAGGAGGCGAATGGACCATCTGATCGATCCACCTGAAAAACTGATGTGTGAAAGGGGGCCTTTTCTTTTGAGACAGAATAGCTTTACTGGAATGTCTTGTATCAGTTTGCACAGAAGCAAGGCAGAAAAAAAGTTTTTTTCTCCTTATATAAGCATCTAATCTGCAAGGTCTCATTCCTTCATATCAACCAAGCCAGGCAAAGTACAATGATAGCATGCACAATGCAGTGTCCCATTGACCAATCATATTTAACATTACTAGTGTTATAAAACAGTAAATGCAACATCCTAATTGCTCCCTACACAATAAACCTGCATTAATAAATGCCCAGATCCTCTAATGTCACCTTTAGGCCCCTTTCACACGATAAGCCTGCTCGAATCCGCCTGTCCGTTTTTCAGGTGGTTCCGAGCGGGCCAGGCAGGTGTCAGCGGAGATGTGTCTGCTGACACCCGCCTGCCATCCGATTAAGAGAGACGTATGGCGATACATTCAACCATCCGTCTGGCAAATCGGATGAGATCTGATGAAAACAGACACGCTTTGACAGGTCCCTCCCTGCTCAGTGAGCGGAGACGGACCTGTTATCCGCCAGCTCAGCGGAGGTCAACGGAGCGATCCCCCGCTGGGCTGGCGGACTCCGCTGAGCAGATCTGCCCCGCATGAAAGGGGCCTTAGCGACTCGTGTAACTATTAAACATAAGGCATAAAACAAATCAACATTTAACAACTACTATACTATGTAACATATCAAATTGATTATGGTTTAGGTTCAGTTGACACTACTGTATGCACTTTTGATGCCATTTTCAGTGTGATTATGTAGTGCGACTTTTGGATGTGGTTAGCAAATTCTATGGAACAAAATCACACCAAAGTAGCACCGAAACCTATTCCAAAATCGTACTGCAGAGTTGCACTGATGCAAATGGCACCATTGAAAATAATGCGGTTCCCCTTGTCACGGGATTCTGTGCAACTCAAGTCACATCAGAAAGTGCACCAGTGTGAACCAGCACTTAAAGGCAACATTTAGACCTCATACACACAGACTTGTTAGCTTAAATCCCCGGCGCAGTGGATTTGCACAGAGCAGCCAGGATCCTCCTCTTCAGCACTCCTGGCCCCTTCATCCTGTTAAGTCCCCCCACAACAAGCAGCTTGCTATGGGGGCACCCGAGTCCAGCCACAGAGCTGCTGCCCACCCCCTTTCTCTACCGATTGGCTGACTGACTTTGATTGAAAGCAGAGGGAGCCAATGGCGCACTGCTGTCTCAGCCAATGAGGGGAGTCCCGGGCAGCCGAGATACTCCAACATCGCTGGATCTAGATGGACCTCAGGTAAGTGTTAGAATGCATTAAGATAAAAAATCTTCTGCCTTTACAATCACTTTAAGTTTACTTATATTCTGCCTTCCTTTGTTCCTCCTTTTCCTCTCAACATGCCAAGTAGATTTCATTATTTAACTTCAGATCTAGTGATAACCTTTCCATTTTTATTACATACCTCATTTTAGACCCAATTATATCACCACTGGGTCTGTACACTTCTGTATGCAATGAAGGCAGATCATGACTTGTGAGAGGAGTCAGCAGGGGGCACCCACCTCAGTACACCTTTCAAGAGTCCTCAGCACTGATGCAAACAGTGGGTTGGCTCTTAGGAAGAGTTCTGCAAATATCAAAAAGCTTTGATTGGTAGAATGGGCATTCCTAGGTGCGCTGCATTTGTACACTGACTGTACTAGGCAACTTCCACCCATGATTCTAAGCCTCCACAACTGAAAACAGAAATCGATAAAAAAACAAAAAAAAAACAGGGACAGCCAGGGTGGGGAGGAAAGAACTAGGTGAGCCTTTTTCAACCAGGGTGCCGTGAGGTTGCCTTGGCCAAATGCCTAGAAATTGACCAAAAACAGTATACAATCTGGCGGACGGATGAAGGCTGCCTTTTAGTTACACAAAGCCATGGGTTTTCATTGTGCAACATTACAACCTTCTAGGTGCCGACCTCCTAACAACCAATGATAACATCAGTTGATAAGAAGGATGTCAGTCGCCTGTAGAGCATCTTTGTTTGACCCTCCATTACCTCTCTCCATCAGCATTGGGGGTCACATTAGTGTCCAAGTAATGGGAGAATAATTAAGGAAGAAAGAAACATTAGAATACTAGTCAGTACCAGTTTGCAAAAGTGTATTTGCTTTGGAGGAATAAATCCCCTCTAACGTTGGGTGTCCTATGTGTGAATATTGCTGCATTATGTAAAACTATTAGAACGGTTTTTACATTTAAGAATGGGGTGCCTCGAGACTTTTCATCATTTTGAAGGGTGCCCTGACTAAATAAAGATGGACAAACACAACTAGATAATGCTGGCTGTCTGGCAGCCAGGAACCAGTCTCCGACTTGCTGCAGCTTCTAAAGCACACTGTAGGAAGCTCACAGTATGCAGTGAAATCAGAGAAAACAATTTCAGTACAGAGACTGTACAAGACTGAAGGGAAGTTCAGCTATATAAAAACATTGCAGACGTTGCTTGGGAGAAATGATTGTGGATTTCTAGATGTGCCAGGAATATTGGGGGAGGTCATTATTTCCTGAATACATTCAGCTGCTGTCATTATTGGCCCTCCATGGAAGGCACTGTGCAGCTGTCTGCTGACGATTGTCTACAATTATTGCACTGATTTGCAGTGTGACAAGTCTCAGAAAATCGCTGTACGTCACCAAATCCTAGCAAAGAAAGAAGGGGGTTGGGGTATAAATACCCCTGGGATTTTTATGGTGCTTTTCAAAATTTCAATAGATCAATATAGAAAAATAGATCAAAAACAAAAAGAGAAGAAAACACTGTAAGCAAATTGCCAAACTGACTGTAAGTAATCTTTTGATTCAAAATCTTTAATAGTTTAAGAATATTACAAAACATCATCTAAAAACAAGCACAATCTTGAACAATCATAGTCAATCAATGAAATATTTTAAAATTAGAAACCACTTTGCGATACCAATCTCAACATGTTTCGCTCAACACATGAGCTTCATCAGGAGTTTTTTGGTACAGATGTGGCATACAAGCCAAAACAGGTTCAAAGATGAATAGATTATGATCGTATATAAAGTTCCGTGGCTCAAATGCCAATCAAATGCATGCGTCTCACCCGTCTAGGACCCCCCAAAACCATTTTTTGGTCCACAGAGGGGCCCAAGTGTAGAGTAACTTCCAGGTTGAATCAAGGGTAAATGTTCAGGGCTAAGATAGCCGTATGAACAAAAGCATAAAGGAGAGCAACGCTCCAGTTTCACCACCAAGTGGCACTCCAAATTGACAACCCTTAAAAGTCAGATCGCGAGATCCAAGTATACACTGCCCCAGTAAACTGAGAGGTGGGGTGGATGTGTACGGAAGGGGAGAGCGGCATATACCTCCCCCTGCAGCCTCAGAGCCACTGGCTCTGAGGCTGCAGGGGGAGGTATATGCCGCTCTCCCCTTCCGTACACATCCACCCCACCTCTCAGTTTACTGGGGCAGTGTATACTTGGATCTCGCGATCTGACTTTTAAGGGTTGTCAATTTGGAGTGCCACTTGGTGGTGAAACTGGAGCGTTGCTCTCCTTTATGCTTTTGTTCATACGGCTATCTTAGCCCTGAACATTTACCCTTGATTCAACCTGGAAGTTACTCTACACTTGGGCCCCTCTGTGGACCAAAAAATGGTTTTGGGAGGTCCTAGACGGGTGAGACGCATGCATTTGATTGGCATTTAAGCCACGGAACTTTATATACGATCATAATCTATT
Organism: Lithobates septentrionalis; assembly: GCA_037952835.1. Taxonomy (NCBI): domain Eukaryota; kingdom Metazoa; phylum Chordata; class Amphibia; order Anura; family Ranidae; genus Lithobates; species Lithobates septentrionalis. The sequence continues at coordinate 3,295,678 of JBBDGP010000990.1, read as the reverse complement.
CATCTTTGAACCTGTTTTGGCTTGTATGCCACATCTGTACCAAAAAACTCCTGATGAAGCTCATGTGTTGAGCGAAACATGTTGAGATTGGTATCGCAAAGTGGTTTCTAATTTTAAAATATTTCATTGATTGACTATGATTGTTCAAGATTGTGCTTGTTTTTAGATGATGTTTTGTAATATTCTTAAACTATTAAAGATTTTAAATCAAAAGATTACTTACAGTCAGTTTGGCAATTTGCTTACAGTGTTTTCTTCTCTTTTTGTTTTTGATCTATTTTTCTATATTGATCTATTGAAATTTTGAAAAGCACCATAAAAATCCCAGGGGTATTTATACACCAACCCCCTTCTTTCTTTGCAATTTATTTAATAGGGATGCGGTGCTAAGGGTTAACTGTCCCTGCCCTCTAAAATATTTCTTGTCACCAAATCCTAGTTATATAACCTACCTCATATTGATGCACTTTGTAATAAAATGGCTCAATTAGGAATAATTAGAGAGGTACATCATCTTTTTCAGTTCCTGAGCCAGTACACCAGCTGAAGAGAATGTGGTACCCTCCTGATACCACCATACACCTTTATATAGGAAGTGAGAGCAGCCATATTATTAGACAGGTCAGCCAAGGACACTTTAGAGCAGGTGTGTGTTAAGTAGGGTTGCACTGATAATACTTTAAGACCGAGAACAAGTACAAATGCAGATACTTTTTCTTTAAAGAGGAGTTCCACCCAGGGGGGCCATTAAAAAAAAAAAATAAATAAAAGTCAGCAGCTACAAATACTGCAGCTGCTGACTTTTAATTGGACACTCACCTGTCCCTGGGTCCAGCGGTGCGGGGGATCGAAGCCCCGCTCGTCCCCCCCCTCCGCTCGTCGGCGCCGGCATTTCAACTGTGGGCGCCGGGCTGTGGCTTCACAGCCTGGCACCCACTGCGCATGCGCGAGCGGCGCCGAGCGCCGTGATTGGCCGCTCAATCACCTGGGACCTTCAATGGGTCCCAGATGATTGACAGGAGGGAGGGAGAAGAGCCGAGCCCTTCCTGTGCCAGGGGGAAGTGATGTCATCAGCCCAGGCAGACCAAGGGGCAGATTACGAGGGACCACCTAGCAACAGGCATTTAGAGGTAAGTAAAAAAAAAAAAAATATCCAAATGTTTTTTGTTTTTTTTTTTTTTTAGAATTTTTTAGATATGTTTGTTTTTTTGGGTGGAACCCCACTTTAATGTCACATGACAATGGCACGAATATGCAGCACTGATGGGCACTGATGAGGCGTGAACTGTCAGTTTTTTATTTTCTTTACAATTTAATTGCAATTATTTTTTTTTACAATATTATTTTTTTTGTTTTTACCATTATTTCTTTTTTGGGGGGAGTGGGTGGTGTCTGTTTTTTCTTTACAATTTTACTTTTAAATATTTATTAAAATTTTTCTAAACAGACCCCTGACATCTCCCCTTAGAGACAGGGAAAGGGACTGAGGACACAGATTACCCAAACCCTTTCTCAGCAGCCTCAGCTGCACTGTAGATGAATGGATAGGAGACAAAGGGCTCGTCCCAATTCATAAATTGAAGCATCGTAAACTTAGTTTACAATGCTTAGTTATGAATGGACAGTCAGTGATCACTGACTCTGTGCATTCGGAAAAGGAAGAAGCTGGTAAATGACAGATTTACCGTTTCCTTCATCTGCTCTCTATCCTGACAGATCCGGGGGGGGGGGGGGGGGGTGGTTGGGGGGGGACCCCTGAAGGACCCAGGGGACATTCGGAGATGATTGGTGGGGGCAGTTACAAGCACCGATCTCCCTGTATAGCTTTTCTGACAGCCGCTTCTCCTCCTCTCCCTCCCGAAGCTATACAGGGAGATCGGTGCTGGTAACTGCCCCCCACCGCTGGACCGATCATCTGTGAGGCTGCCCCCCCCCCCCCCGATACAGTGAGGATGCCAGGTGTATTGGCCTGACAGGTACTGGGTCAAACATCGGAGCATTTGCAGGAGTACAAGTACTCCTGCAAATGCTCGGTATTGGCGCAACCCTAGTGCATAATCTGCTTTCTCGATAGAACATCCCAGGCCAGCTTACTAGCAGTTTTCTAGGTAGGAAGACCTTTGAGAAGCACCCCAACCTAAACTGACCTTTATTCTTCACCCAATTCAGAGCAAGCCCTTGTGTTCATGGCGATACAATAAAAGCTGTACTCTGTGGGGGTTGGAGGTGGGGCTTTTTATAACAAATACTGACATTTTTAGAACATGTATTCACACAGGAATGTCACTACATCAGTCCATTCTGTCTTTTCTTTGGGCTTACCATTAGAGACACTTAAGCAGCCCTCCAGGCATAACACTTCTGACCTGCCATCCCCCAAAGTACACTCCTGGCACTTTTTTTTAACCCTATACATACCTTTTACTTTTTCCTAAAGCGGAACTTCAATCAACATTGATTATTTTGAATCCTTATGCTGCTACCATTAGTAGAGAGATTGGAAGGTATATTGTACTTGTTTTTAACTTTTCACAGTTCTTCAGTTTCTTGCCTAGACAAATGATGTCATACATCCCGGGAGTCCTTGGGAGTGGAGGAGAGGAGAAAGGGGTTTTCTCCGCTAAGTGCACTCTCCTGCCTGTATGCTTGAGCTAAGGGCAGATGGATCCCAGGATGTAAATGCTACATGAATCATTTGCCCCAACTTAAGATGGGCATAGCCAAAAATGCTAGGGGGGTGTTTTTTCAAAGCGATTTCTCAGCAAAATAAAGCATAGAAATATGGATGCTTTAAAAGCGGAGTGCCACCTGTTTTCTAGTTTATTAAAAGTCAGCAGCTACAAAAAGTGTAGCTGCTTTTTAATAAACAGACACTCAACTGTCCTACGGTCCAGCGATGCGGGCTCCCGGAGCCTCACTCCTCTCCCCCCTCCTCTCCGCGGCGCCGTCATAGCAACTGTGGGCATCCAGCTGTGACAGCTTATGGCCTCGCGTGCACTGCGCATGTTGCGCTGCGCTCTGCTATTGGCCAAGCAATTTTCTGGGACCTGTGACGTGTCCCAGAAGATTGCTGGCAGAAAAGGGCGAAAGGAGGAGTCACCTAGGCGGCCGTAAAGAGGGAGGAGGAAGTGGGACAGGAAGTCTCACTAAAAAGGAGGCACCCACTCTCTCCCCCCCCCCCCCCCCAAAAAAATGACATGGCAAAAGTGGCATGTAAGGGGGTGAGGAGTGCTTAAAGCGGAAGTTCCCCTTTTGGGTGGAACTCCGCTTTAAATATTAAAAATGAATTAATCACTTGAAGAGTGTGCTATAGCCGAAAGAATGGTAACAGTGCGGGCTTTATTTTGCCGGGAGGGGGCACATGGGCATCCTCCTGTGCTCGCGCTGCGAGCACATAATATAAACAGAAACCGATAATCGGCTTGTTTCCTCACATTAACAGGAGAAAAACAAGCCGATTACTGGCTCATGTAAAAGGGACATCGGTCCCACACACACACAGACAGCCACCAGTGCCCATCAGTACCTGCTAAGCAGTGCCCACCAGTGCCACCTACCAGGGCACACCAGTGCCATCTATCAGTGCTGCCAATCAGTGCCACCTACCAGTGCCCATCAGTACCTGCTAAGCAGTGTCCACCAGTGCCACCTACCAGGGCGCATTAGTGCCACCCACCTATCAGTGCTGCCAATCAGTGCCACCTACCAGAGCCCTTCAGTGCCGCCCATCAGTGAAAGAGAAAAATTACCTGTTTGCAAAATTTTATAAGAAACTATGAAAAGGTGTTTTTTTTTTTTTTTTAAATTTTCAGTCTATTTTTGTGTTTGGTAAGCAAAAAAAAAAACCCCAGTAGTGATTAAATACCAGTAAAAGAAAGCTCTATATGTGTGAAGAAGATAAAAATGTAATATATGGGTAAAGTGTTGCATGGCCAGGCAATTGTCATTCAAAATACGACAAGGGAGTACAAGTGCCCAGTAAGCAAATGGTTAAAGTTTTTGGTTTGTGGTGCTCAGATGCAGTGAAGATCCACTTTCAAAGGGGTTGTAAAACCCTCATGTTTTTCACCTTAATGCATCCGATGCATTAAGGTGAAAAAACACCTGGTAGTGACCGGCTCCCTAGCCCCCCCCCCCCCCCCCCTTTAAATACCTGAGCCTCGTATTTCCGTCAGCCGAGACGCGCTCTCCCCCTCTCCATGGGGTCCAGACTCTTGATTGGATAGATTGATAGCAGCGCGGCCATTGGCTCCAGCTGCTGTCATTCAAATCCAATGGCGCAGAGCGCCGGGCCGAGTCCGGCATTCATGTCTATGGATGCAAATGCTGGACTAGGTAAAGACTATTTTTACAGAAGAAAGGAGACGTGAATAAATATTAAAAAACAAACAAACTGTAGTTCTATTGAGAGCCCTTACAGCTGGCCATATACCAGCAAATTTGAAAGACTATTGGTACATTCAATGCCTCGAATGTCAGTAGAAAGTTCTTCAACATCTTGCTTCCTTTTAAATACTATATTCACTTTTGGATTGAATAGACTTTCCCAACAAACACCACATTCACCATTAGAACTTCGTTTGAGAAAAAATTTCCAAACTGCTCCTTTAAAATGTTCTCTTCACTGCAATCAAAAAGCCAACATCAATCTGACCCTACTAAATGATTAGAAATCAAAACAAAATTTCTTAAAACAAAAATTTTCTAACGAAATTCTACTGGTGTATGGCCCAGCTCTCTCTATACAGTAACATGGATAATTCAATTGGCCGATGATCTCACTGTAGTATTGGTATTGTAACCCGACCATTTCAGTAAATGATTCACTAAATTAAGAATAAAGCCAGCACCATACTTGGCACCTGGATCTCTCAACTTCTTTTCAATATGTCAATGCAAGGACTCTTATTTGTTCTTTTGAGGAAAAAAAAACAAAAAAAAAAAACAGTATACCATTCATGCATGGTAACTACACAAATGGATATCTTCACATTCATTGTAACCTCCCTGGCGGTTTTCCCGATTGTGGCTCGGAGTTAAAATTCAGGACCATTAGCGGTAACCCCGAGCCACACTCGGGATTACATCGCAGGATCCTGGTGTGGCTTTACTTACCTTGTCCCCGGGATCCTGCGATGTCCCCCGCAGTGTCCTCGGGCTCCATCCTCCTCCGAAGCCTCTCCGTGCCAGGCTCCGTTCCCTGCGAGCGTCGCGACGCACGGGGGCGGAGCCTGGCGGCAAATTAAAAAAAAAGTAAAAATCATAACACATACAGTACTGTAATCTTACAGATTACAGTACTGTATGAAATGATTTCACATCCCTTTTGTCCCCAGTGCTTTGTCCCATGCCCTGCATGCAGTTTTATATGATATATACTGTTCTTTCTGCCTGGAAACTGGAGATTGTCCATAGCAACCAAAAAGTGTCCCTTTATGTCAAAAGTGGCTTTAGACAGCAAGAAAACAGCGATAGTAAATTAGAACACTTGCAGAATTGAGCGATAGTGAATCGTGGGGAAATTTATTTTATTACTATTTATTTTTATTTACTATATTATAATTTATGTTTTTGTGTTTCAAACTTTATCATACCCGGGATATCTACTAGACTCTTGTTTGGACAGATTTAAGTGTGTTATTGTTAAGAATTACAGACCTACAATATAAAACGCCAAATTTCCATGCAAAATAATTGTACCGCTTTCAGCACCTAAAATCCGAAATAATCATACCGCCAGGGAGGTTAAAAGATTCCTTTAAGTCCAGCACCCTTATATACTGATTTTGCTGACCCATCATGGTAAAGTGGCACTTTGCTATCATTGGTAATAGTCACCTATATCCAGAAAGAAGATACTGTACTGTACATGGTGGTGAAGGTGTCCAGTTATTTTCAAGGAGTGATGTTCAGGAGTGAAAACCTTTGGAATACATCAAAGGGGTTCAAGTTTCTATTTTCCCAGCTGCTCTAGTCTTGTCTTGGTTCAAAAGTCCCTTTTATTCCATTCCCCTTCCTTTAATTATTGCATCTGTAAAAGCTTTTGTCCCTACACTCGTAACTAACCCAACAACCCCACCCCCGAACACCTGGCACTGATCAAACCAATTATTTTTATGTCATTTTATATTAATCCATCTATTTACCTCATTAACAAAATGGTTGCTTTAGCCTAGGTTCACACTGACAGCGCCATTGAAATTTCATACCCGCATGTCAGTCCGACTTCGGAGGCAATTTCAGACATCTGGGCGGGTTCCTGCACAGAGCTCTATACAAATCGCACCCCAAAGTCGCCAAAAGTAGTACAGAAACTACTTTTGGGAATTGGTGCGGCGCTGTACCGATTCAGATGGTGCCACTGCCGGCAATAGCCACTGATTTGGCATGCGATTTGATATGTCAATAGTATGAATGTGAACCAAGTCTTAAAGCGGCAGTAAACCGCTAAAGAAAAAAAAAAAAGAAAAAAACCTGCAAGAAAATGGCATAATGTGCTAGTGTGCATTGCATACTAGCACATTATGAAATACTTACCTTAGAACAAAGCTCCCACAGCCCACTCCAGTCAGCGCTGGGGGGCTGACATGTTGCCTTGCCATTTCTTTCAGGGTCGATAGCTACGGCGCTGTGAGTGGCCAGAGCCGCAATGATGTCACTCCAGCGCATGCACGTGGGAGTCCTCCGTTCAGGCACAATACGCCGGACCTGCACTTCACAAATGCGCCGCTGACGTCAGCGGCTGCATGCAAGGTGAATATCTCCTAAACCGTGTAGGTTTAGGAGATAATCATTTTACCTACAGGTAAGCCTTATTATAGGCTTACCTGTAGGTAAAAACGTTGAAGCGGAGTATACAATCGCTTTAATGTTTTGTCCAACTAGTTTCTGTTTTGATCCATAGAGTCCATAGTTTCATCTGTTATCAGTCATGCCATTCACAGCACACTAATAATGCATCGTTATCTCCAATCTTCCCTGTTGTGTCTTCCTCTGCTCACAACCATGGTTCTCTCATTTCCACTGTCAAACTCCTCTCCCATCAGCGCTGAAATATTTTTTTCCTTCTCGGTCATCCTCCAAAACTCCTTTTATTCGTTCTCCACCTATCAATCAGCCATCTCAACCTGTGCTGCTAACTAAACTAACCAGCATATTTCAATTGTAGAACCTCACCCATCCATCCAACCTCTACTGTTGCTAAGCTTCTACCGCCGGCCTCGGCCTCCAACACCGGCCCTCTAGCACCAGTCTGCCTCCAACGCTGGCCCTCCAGCCTCCAACTCCAGCCCCCAGCACCGGCCCTCCGGCCGGCCTCCAACACTGGCCGGCCTCAGCCTCCAACACCGGCCCTCTGGCCTGCCTCCGCCTCCAACTCTGGCTGGCCTCCGCCTCCAACACCGACCTCTGGCCGGCCTCTGCCTCCAACACCGGCCCTCCGGCCGGCCTCCGCCGCCGACACGGCCGGCCTCCAACTCTGGCCGGCCTCAGCCTCCAACACCGGCCCTCTGGCCTGCCTCCGCCTCCAACTCTGGCCGGCCTCCGCCTCCAACACCGGCCCTCCGGCCGGCCTTCGACACCGGCCCACCGGCCGGCCTTCGACACCGGCCCACCGGCCGGCCTTCGACACCGGCCCACCGGCCGGCCTTCGACACCGGCCCACCGGCCGGCCTTCGACACCGGCCCACCGGCCGGCCTTCGACACCGGCCCACCTCCGCCTCCGACACCGGCCCTCCGGCCGGCCTCCGCCTCTGGCCCTCCGGCCGGCCTCCGGCCCTCCGCCGCCGGGTCGGCGGCCGGCCTCCGACGCCGGCCCTCCGGGCCTCTGCCTCCGACGCCGGCCCTCCGGGCCTCTGCCTCCGACGCCGGCCCTCCGGGCCTCTGCCTCCGACGCCGGCCCTCCGGGCCTCTGCCTCCGACGCCGGCCCTCCGGGCCTCTGCCTCCGACGCCGGCCCTCCGTGCCTCTGCCTCCGACGCCGGCCCTCCGTGCCTCTGCCTCCGACGCCGGCCCTCCGGCCTCTGCCTCCGACGCCGGCCCTCTGCCACCGGCCGGCCTCCGCCTCCAACTCTGGCCGGCCTCCGCCTCCAACTCTGGCCGGCCTCCGCCTCCAACTCCAACTCTGGCCGGCCTCCGCCTCCAACTCTGGCCGGCCTCCGCCTCCAACACCGGCTTTTATTTGTATCTCAGTGATTCTCGTCCATTACCAAACCTTACAGCTAACCTGCCACAGTTGTCAAACTGCCAGATATGCCCACTTCTCTGGTTACAAACCAATCGTACCCCTTTGCTTTTTACTAATCATCTATCCAATTTCCTTATTGCCCCTACATATACGCTAACTCTTCCATTACGGTCTCTTCATCCATATACTTTTTTTTTTTTAAAGAATAAAAGGTTTTACTAAACAGTTCTCACAGGGCTCAAGTGGCAAACGTTGTTGGACCTCAATGGATTCCAAACTATCCAATATCTCTATGCAAATTTATCGACCAGTCACACTCTTCTCCAATGAGAATGCAATCTCTTACGTGATTGTTTACCTAGATGGTGATCATTTTCCAGAACGCAATCCTTTACTTAGGTTTACAGTTATCCTTACAAATGTGTTCAGGGCAAGCATTGGAGCCCTACATAGAATTATGTTAGGAGAAAACAAAAAAAAAAAAATCTAACCAAGCTGATCAAAAATACGTCCAGTTACATCCTAAGTGTACTGTACTTATCTGTGCCCTGAAGACGGGCTACAGCCATGCAACCCAGGAGACATTTCAGATATAGATTCACTGGTATCAAAACAGTGGATTTTCAAGAAAAAACAAAAACAAAAAAAACATACCAATGTAAAAACAGTGCAACAAATCGCTCTACAGAACCAGGACTGTAAGCACAAATGAAGACAACCTCACTGCCTGAAGATTTGCTTCTGTCAAACACGTAGGCTCGCAATGCCCAAGCACGAGTCTTTATGCCTTTGGAAACCTCAGAGAAAAAACAAACAATAGGAATCAGGCAGAATTATCCAACAAAGCCAATCATTTTCAGTGATCTGTCAGACAAGCTCACAATGCCATCTCTAGCCAAAATCTGGAGTGGCCAAAGATCCTTTTGTGTCTATAGCCACCTTAAAGCACAGAAAGTCATAAAAGCATAGCCTGGTATTGCTTATGTATTCACATTTATGCCTTTACAGGAGTATGAGGGGTGAGCAGAGCAACCAGATACCTCAATAAATAACCAAATAACAAAAAGAGGAATTGGTCAGAATTATCCAAGACCAATTTGCAATCCAAGTCATGACTCCAACATGGCCACAGACATATCAACCATCTCCAGGTTTTACCAAGCCCTTCCAGACTGGCCAATAACCATCTCACATCTATGTCCACCACAAGGCATAAATCAGTTCCTGATACCCATACACTCACATTGCTCCAGCATTCACATCTATACATCTCTGCAGCAAGTGAAGGGAGCTCTGCTGTAGTCCTATTTCATAAAAAAAAAAATGCGATAAGCCGGAAGTACCCAACAAGATCAACCAGCTGAGCCATGAATGCCACAGACACGACCACCATGATCATCTTCCACCAAACCTTCCAGCATGGACAAAAATCACTTCATCTCTGTAATAAGTCTAGGACATGGTTTATTTCTGCCTGCTTTTGAAGAGTGTCCTCTGGTACACAAGGCAAGACGACACCATCTTATAGGTCATGAATATTAATTTAATCCTTGCCAATCACAAGAAGGATTATTGCCACTAATGTGGGCTGACAAGGAGATGAATATTCGGGGAGCCCTTCTAGAAGTTTCCTTCCTCCCAGGCTTTGCCTGAAGAGGATGCCAATGTGAGGGATCCAGCTGTGGCCTCCCAGGCCTGCTGCCTAAGGCGGATGTGAAGAGTTCAGATGTCCTTTACCTCTTAGGCCTGCAACCTGGATGTACCCTGGAGAAGGAACAGCTCCAAGGTTTGAGAATGGACCTAGACTTGGAACTAAAAGACAGGAATGTGGTTGTTTAAAGTGGACCACCTTCAGGAAAGCTTGTTCAGCCCATTGCTAGTCTCCACTTAAAAGATATCTAAAAGGTTTTTCTTTTTTTTCTTTTTAAACAAACAAGTCATACTTACGTCCTCTATGCAGTTGGTTTTGCACAGAGTGGTCCCGATCTTCCTCTTCTGGGGTCCCTCAGCGGCGCGCATGGCTCCTCCTCTTCTCAAGTGCCCCATTGGAGAGCCGCTCTCCCTCAGGGCACTTGTGTGGGCATGCTCCCCGAGTCCTGCTGCTGCATCCATTGACACAGACAGCAGGACTCGCCCCCGCGTCATTGGATTTGATTGACAGCAGCAGGATCCAATGGCTGCGCTGCTATCAATCTATCTAATCAGGACCCGAGACAACGGCTGGAGTGCTCATCCTTGTAGCTGGAAAGAAGGGTTCAGGTAAGTAAAAGGGGGGCAGCTGCATCACAGGAAGTTTTTCACCTTAATGCATAGAAAGAATTAGGTGAAAAACCCTGATTCACAACCCCTTTAAAGCAGACCCCCCCCCCCCCCCCCGCTTAAAGTGGTAGTTAACTTTGTGTGGACAGCCAAGATTTCCCGTAGATACAATGAATAACTCCTAAACGTGCATAGTTTAGGGGATTTTTGCATCAGCAATAGCCGATGACATCAACTGCGCATGCGCAGTGACACTTTGCATTCAGGACCACACTGAATTCTGTAGCATGCAGAGTGTCGTGACGCCATCACGGCCCGACCATTCACACAGCAGGAACCTGTAAGAAGTAAGACTGGGTGACGGTGGAAGCCTGGCACCAATGACAGAAGGGGGCCTCCATTTCAAAGGTAAGTTTGTCATAATGTGACAATAAAATTGTGCCTGCACTGCGACGGTTAACTGTATGTTTAGGTCTAGGAAGCACTAAGGTCTCGTTCACACCATATCTACATGAAAACTGTTTACATGCATGTTGTTGTTTCATGTGCCTCAGTTATGCGCCTTATTCACACCAATGTTTATTTCATGCAAGTTCTTTTTTCCGTGCAGAAAACTGCATTCACGTTGCAGATTCCAGCACAGAAAAAATCTGCAGTGTGGTGTGAACAGGACACATAGAGAACCATTGTTTTTTTTGTGCCCTTGCAGAACAACTGACGCCTCTGCACCATGGTGTGAATGAGGCCTAAAAAGAAAGATTTGCTTACTTGCTCCTCCATCCTCTGCTAGATCGGTCCTCAAAGAGTCTTTTCCCCCATGCTCCAGCAGCCTAAGGTCTTCTGACGCCATCGAGACCAATGCAGAAACCATAGCCCTGCACTGGAAGCGATGACACCAAGGGACAGTCCACTGGGGAGCAGAGGTAAATAAAAAAAAACTTGTACTCTCCCCTACAACTAAATGAGCAGTTAAGTCTTGCAGTTCTGGCAACGGCCCCATTGTCAGGAGGAATTTTCAGATTTCCTGCAGTCCCAGTCCCTGTTGTACCTACCTTTGTGGGTGATGAGCTGTCAGTTCCCCATGTAGCCGGGCAGCAGTCCAGGGGTTGAGGGTGTACGGTGTTAGTTCACCTTTTTTTTCCCCGAAAAGGTGAACTTACACTTTAAAGCACAACTCCAGGAAATCTGAAAAATCCTCCTGGCAGTGGGGTTGTGCCAGCACCACAAGGGTTAACCACTCATTTAGGTCAAGGAGAGAGTAAAAGCACTCTTACTTACCTGAACCCCCAGCAGATGCTGCCCCCCGACCGATGCCATCAGAGGACCTTGGACCGCTGGAGAATGGGGGAGAAAACACATCATGTAGAGGAAGACATACAGGAGTGAACCAGTGGCGTGTCACAGTTGTGATCAGTCGGGTCGAGTTTGTTTTGCGTGGAGGAAACCCTCTCCATCGTTTTGGGGTATTCTGTAATCCCCCCCCCCCCCCCCCCCACACTGCAAAACTTCCAGCCTGCATGCTGGTCATTGGGTTGGTGAGCTGTAGGCCAGATCACCTATAGCAGTGATGGCGAACCATGGCACCCCAGATGTTTTGGAACTACATTTCCCATGATGCTCATCCACTCTGCAGTGTAGTTGAGCATCATGGGAAATGTAGTTCCAAAACATCTGGGGTGCCAAGGTTCGCCATCACTGCCCTATAGAAAGGTGATCAGGGGGTGACCACCAACCAGGAAAGGAATGTGGTGTGTGCAGCAGGCTATTGGTGGAGATACTCCCCAGGAATGTCACCCCAATGATGGAAGGAGGATGAAGAACAATGACCTGTGCCGAGTATGAATATGCCGGGGAAGGGGCGATGAATGGCTTCCCCCAATTATATAGTTCATCTACTATGGGCCTCCTCCTCCTCCCATAGGGCCCCTTCATCCCACAGGGGCTCTTTCTTCCTATATGGGCCCCCTTTCATTCCATAGGATCCATCTTCCTATAGGGCCCCCTACAACCCCTTCATCCCATAGGGTCCTTCTTATAGGGCCCCCTTCATCCCATAGGGTCCTTCTTATAGGGCCCCCTTCTTCTTACAGAGCTCCCTCCATTCCATAGGGTCTTCCTTAAAGGGCCCCTATACCCCATAGGGCTCCCTTCATCCCATAGGGCCCCTTTCTTCCTTAGGACCCTTCATTCCATAGGGCCCTTCTTTATAGGGTCACCTACATCCCATTGGGCCCTTCTTTATAGGGTCACCTACATCCCATAGGGCCCTTCTTTATAGGGTCACCTACAACCCCTTCATTCTATAGGGCCCCTTTCTTCCTGGAGAGCCCCCTTCATTCCATAGGGTCTTCCTTAAAGGGCCCCCTACATCCCATAGGGCCCCCTTCATTCCATAGGGTCCTTCATCCTATAGGGCCCCCTACAACCCCTTCATTCCATAGGGTCTTCCTTAAAGGATCCCCTACATTCCATAGGGTCCTTCATCCTATAGGGCCCCCTACAACTCCTTCACTCCATAGGGTCTTCCTTAAAGGGCCCCCTACATCTCATAGGACCCCCTTCATTCCATAGGGTACTTCATCCTATAGGGCCCTCCTTCATTCCATAGACCCTTCATTCTATAGGGTCCTTCTTCCTATAGGGCCCCCTACAAGCCCCTAGGACCCTTTTCTTCCTATAGGGGCCCCCTTCATTCCATACAACCTCTTCTTTCTAGGGCCCCTTCTTCATTCCATAGGCCCCCTGCTTGTCTTGTATGTCCCATCCCCCCCCCCCCCTCTCCTCCTGGTGCCCCCCTCTCACCTGCCCCCTAGGACTAGGCCTGAAGCCTGGCTCTGTATTATGCGGCTGTGCTGGGCCGGCCGGTTACCTGGACGGGTTCCTGCAGTACCGTCATCCTCCGGCCTCCCTCGTCCGCTCCGGGGACCTCTCTGCCTGTCGGCTGCTCTCAGGACGTCACACGGGCGGCTCCGGCTCATTTAAACTCACAACGACCGTTACCGGGGAGGCCGCCGGAGATAGCCGAGTTTTGCCGGACGAAGCCGAAGAGCTGTCGGAGAGGAGGGGGGTGGGGGAAGCCGAGCGGTGACGGAAAAGGACGAGCGCGGGCCGGAGGTGGCCGAAGATGTGTGCAGTGTCCGGAAAGAGCCGAGTGGGGGGCGGAAAGGGCCGAAGTGCGCCGCGCTGCGTCCGGAAGTAAAACAGGTTCCATATCCAGGTGCACGAGGAGGCAGGTGCAGCTCCACCTAGCGGTCACACTGAGCAAAGCCTTGAAATAGGACTGCAGGGAAGAGCACACACGCTCCACAGGGAAAAAAAAATAGCAATAACCTTTATGGAAAAAAAAGCATTATTGCAATAAAAACACAAAAACAACAGAAATGTTTTTTATGTATGGTATGTGATTATATATATATATATATATATATATATATATATATATATATATATATATATATATATATATATATATATATATATATATATATATATATGTGTGTGTGTGTGTGTGTGTGTGTGTGTGTATATATATGTAGCGCTGGTGGATTTTTTTCTACCGCTGATAGGTAAATTTAGTGGGTCGCTTATTATAGGAAGTTCGATTTGCCTCTGTTCCAGCTTGGCTGAGTTGCATGTGGTTCCACAATGTGCCGGTGGGTGTCGTTGTCACCATCGGCAGGTGTTGGAAAAGCAACGTATTGAAGCGAATAAGTGCTCCTCTGTCCCGGAGATAACTCGGTGGAGGTGGTCCTCCGAGTTGCATTCTGGGAGAGGGTATTTATGGGACAGACGCCATGTTTTAAGGTTCGTTTTTCAGCCACCTGCTGGCCCTCCTGGCCGACAGGTATGCACTAGGAATACCACCTCATGGCCACGTCGCTGCGGCGTGTGGGTGGGCCCAGAAGCCTGTCTGGGGCCTACCACAGCAGCGAAGGAATGGTCCTGAGCTGTCTATCCTGAGTGAAGAAGCTGGACAACCGAGGAGATCCCAGGGGAGGACCCGTCATGGAAGGATCATGCAGAGTGCTGGTCTGGAGAGGGGCCTGGTGACTCGGTTGGAGGACGTACCTGAAAGTAACTATACAGCATAGTACTGCCGGCTTGGCTTAAAGGTCCAAGCCGGCAGTATCTGACTTTCACCACAAACCAATACATCCTGTGGCAGAGGATCGTACGGGTTTTATTCCAAACAAGTCTGTGGCAGAGACTTTTGTTCGTGCTACATGCTGGCTGCTAGGCAAGTGAGAGATGTCTATCCAGGCGGGCAAAGATTGAATCCTACAAAAAGGGGGACTATTCAATTGCATGTGTTCAATTACAAAGAAGGTTCTGAAGAAATACAACAGAAAGGTATTTGAGCTTCCCTGCAGCTTTCCTACTACCTCTTTCCTGCTACTTCCCGTGTTCGGTTTTATGAAAGCATTGGAAAATCTACTCAAGTGTTTGGTGCTTATATCATCCAGAGGTAAACTCAACAAAACCCTAGACCCGGTGCCGGTGAAACAGAGGTGTTGAGAGTGAAGGTAACAAGCCTGCTTAAACCAGCAGCTCCACCGAGAGTTATTGCTACATGTGTGTATATATATATATATACACTACCGTTCAAAAGTTTGGGGTCACCCAAACAATTTTGTGTTTTCCATGAAAAGTCACACTTATTCACCACCATACGTTGTGAAATGAATAGAAAATAGAGTCAAGACATTGACAAGGTTAGAAATAATGATTTGTATTTGAAATAACATTGTTTTTACATCAAACTTTGCTTTCATCAAAGAATCCTCCTTTTGCAGCAATTACAGCATTGCACACCTTTGGCATTCTAGCTGTTAATTTATTGAGGTAAGCTGGAGAAATTGCACCCCACGCTTCTAGAAGCAGCTCCCACAAGTTGGATTGGTTGGATGGGCACTTCTGGCGTACCATACGGTCAAGCTGCTCCCACAACAGCTCAATGGGGTTCAGATCTGGTGACTGTGCTGGCCACTCCATTACCGATAGAATACCAGCTGCCTGCTTCTGCTGTAAATAGTTCTTGCACAATTTGGAGGTGTGTTTAGGGTCATTGTCCTGTTGTAGGATGAAATTGGCTCCAATCAAGCGCTGTCCACTGGGTATGGCATGGCGTTGCAAAATGGAGTGATAGCCTTCCTTATTCAAAATCCCTTTTACCCTGTACAAAGCTCCCACCTTACCAGCACCAAAGCAACCCCAGACCATCACATTACCTCCACCATGCTTAACAAATGGCGTCAGGCATTCTTCCAGCATCTTTTCATTTGTTCTGCGTCTCACAAACGTTCTTCTTTGTGATCCAAACACCTCAAACTTGGATTCATCCGTCCACAACACTTTTTTCCAGTCTTCCTCTGTCCAATGTCTGTGTTCTTTTGCCCATCTTAATCTTTTTCTTATATTGGCCAGTCTCAGATATGGCTTTTTCTTTGCCACTCTGCCCTGAAGCCCAAAATCCCGCAGCCGCCTCTTCACTGTAGATGTTGACACTGGTGTTTTGCGGGTACTATTTAATGAAGATGCCAGTTGGGGACCTGTGAGGCGTCTGTTTCTCAAACTAGAGACTCTAATGTGCTTATCTTCTTGCTTAGTTGTGCAACGCGGCCTCCCACTTCTTTTTCTACTCTGGTTAGAGCCTGTTTGTGCTGTCCTCTGAAGGGAGTAGTACACACCGTTGTAGGAAATCTTCAATTTCTTTGCAATTTCTCGCATGGAATAGCCTTCATTTCTAAGAACAAGAATAGACTGTCGAGTTTCAGATGAAAGTTCTCTTTTTCTGGCCATTTTGAGCGTTTAATTGACCCCACAAATGTGATGCTCCAGAAACTCAATCTGCTCACAGGAAGGTCAGTTTTGTAGCTTCTGGAAGGAGCTAGACTGTTTTTAGATGTGTGAACATGATTGCACAAGGGTTTGCTAATCATCAATTAGCCTTCTGAGCCAATGAGCAAACACATTGTACCATTAGAACACTGAAGTGATAGTTGCTGGAAATGGGCCTCTATACACCTATGTAGATATTGCACCAAAAACTAGACATTTGCAGTTAGAATAGTCATTTACCACATTAGCAATGTATAGAGTATATTTGTTTAAAGTTAGGACTAGTTTAAAGTTAGCTTCATTTAAAAGTACAGTGCTTTTCCTTCAAAAATAAGGACATTTCAATGTGACCCCAAACTTTTGAACGGTAGTGTATATATATATATATATATACATACATACATACTTACTTACTTACTTACATACATACATACAAGACATTGTTGTGCTTTACTGCTTCCTCACACAATTCAAGTCTACGGAGTTGATTTACTAAAATTGGAGTGTGACCAAAAAAAAAACAGAACCTGGAAGCTAATTGGTTTCTATGCAAATCTGCACCAGATTTTTCACTCTTCAGTTTTAGTAAATCAACCCCAATGAATCACCAGACTTACTGAACTAATATGAAATACATACATTTTGTTTTAGAAAACCATGCATACTTGCATCCTAGCCATGTGTTCTGTATGGAAGCAGCGGTCTCTCTACAGAGGCCCAACACGCCCTCTGCACAGTCAGAGTGACAGCGCTCCAATCAGCAAAGTTCCTACTGCTCAGTCAGAGCGACAGCTCTCCAATCAGTAAAGCCCATTCTCCCTGCAGATTGGGGAGCTCTAGCTCTGATTCAGTACTGGATATGTCAGACTGCTACAGGGAGACCGCTGTTCCCACACAGACAGCAAGAAACTTTTTCTGCTGCATGCTGATGGGGGGACAGACTTTTCTACTACAGCTGTTGCTGCTTTTTAACCACTTCAGCCCCGGAAGGATCTATCCCCTCCCTGACCAGAGCATTTTTTGCGATTCGGCACTGCGTCGCTTTAGCTGACATTTGCGTGGTCGCGCAATGCTGTACCCAGACAAAATTGATGTCCTTTTTTTCCCACAAATAGAGCTTTCTTTTGGTGGTATTTGATCACCTCTGCGGTTTTTATTTTTTGCACTATAAACAAAAAAATAGCGACAATTTTGAAAAAAAAACGCATTATTTTTTACATTTTGCTTTAATAAATAGCCCCAAAAAATATATATAAAAAATTTTTTCTTCCACAGTTTAGGCCGATAGGTATTCTTCTACATATTATTCGTAAAAAAAAATCGTAATAAGCGTATATTGATTGGTTTGCGCAGAGGTTATAGAGTCTACAAAATAGGGGATAGATTTATGGCATTTTTATTTTACTAGTAATGACGGCGATCTGCGTTTTTTATCATGACTGCGATATTGCGGCGAACAGATCAGAAACTTTTGACACTATTTTGGCACCCTTGACATGTATACAGCGATCAGGGCTAAAAATAGCCACTAATTACTTTATAAATGACACTGGCAGGGAAGGGGTTAAACACTAGGGGGTGATCAAAGGGTTAAGTGTGTTCCCTGGATGCGTTCTAACTGTCGGGAGGGTGGACTCACTATAACATGACAGATATCACTGCTCCTGATGACAGAGAGCAGTAGATCCCTATCATGTTGCTAGGCAGAACAGGGAAATGCCTTGTTTACATAGGCACCTCCCCGTTCTGCCTCTCCTCACCATGTGTGCCCACTAGGCAGGTATTTCAAAGGGATGTACGGGTATGCCCTTTTGCCTGCCCGTAGCGTTCTGCCTACGTAAATCGGCAAGCGGCGGTCAGCATGTGGTTAAAGAAAATGAACTGTAAAAATGTGAACACCTTGCACCCGGAATGTATTTAGCTGATATAAACTAAAGATTTGATTGTGTTTTAAATATCACATTTGGTTGGATTGACCTGTAAGGTGAACCTGGAGGTTATTTAGCTAGGAGTTGATGGAGATGTATAGACCTTAGTTACATGGGGAGCTCCCTGATTGTCCAACTGTAAGTTACCATGGCCAACAGCCATGTTTCAGTTTATACACACCACAGGTACGTACCACAGGTTGCATGGGCAACACAGTGATTAAGTGGTTAGCACTTCCGCCTGGCAGCACCTGGGTCCTTGGTTCGTAATCCGAACCACGGCACTACCTGCCTGGAGTTTGCATGTTCTTTCTGTGCCTGTGTGGGTTTCCTCCAGGTACTCCGGTTTCCTCCCACACTCCAAAGACATGCTGGGAGGCTAATTGGCTCCTGTCTAAATTGGTCCTAATATGTGTGTATGTATGAATGTGAGTTAGGAACCTTGGATTATAAGCTCCTTAAAGCGGACCTTCAGTCATTTTTTCAACTTTCCAGGTATTTAATATTCTGCCCTTGTTATTTTAAAGCGGAGTTCCACCCAAAAATGGAACTTCTGCTGATCGGATTCCTCCCCCCCTCCGGTGTCACATTTGGCACCTTTCAGGGGGGAGCAGATACCTGTATAATCCAAGTATTTGCTCCCACTTCCGGGCATAGATCACTGCAGGCGCCGTGGTGATCTACGCCACGTCCGGCCCCCTCCTCCATCCCCCCCGCTGTCTTCTGGGAGACACACAGGTCACAGAAGACAGCAGGGACCAGTGAGGACGCGCAGCGCGACTCGCTCATGCGCAGTAGGGAACCAGGCTGTGAAGCCCCAAGGCTTCACTTCCTGATTCCCTTACCAAAGATGGTGGTGCCTCCACCCGAGAGCCGAGGGACAGATCTGCTTTGGGTGAGGACATCGCGGACTCCCTGGACAGGTGTCCATATATTGAAAGTCAGCAGCTGCAGTATTTGTAGCTGCTGACTTGAAAAAAAAAATAAAATTTGGCGGAACACTGCTAGTATAACACCGCTAATTTACCATACATAAAATGCAAACACAGTAAAACATAGTACAATAAAACATTACAGTATATCATAAAATACAATAAAACAGAGGAGAACAATAGTAAGAGAATAATAGAGCGAGAACAATAGAGAGAGAACAATAAAACGACAACTATTTTTGTTTTGTTTTTTGTTTTTTATTTACTTTTTTTTATGTTTTAAAAAAAAAATGTACACTTTTACTCTAACTTTGAACGTTCCAGGTTAGGGTCTCTCAAAATGCGATGGCCATCTAACATCTTTCGAGACCCTGTGTAAGTGTGCCCTAGGACTGTGCCGTGCTGTACCCTACACTAATACTCCACTAGTGTGTGGTAGTGATAGAAACAGTCACCGACACAGAGACCAGGTTGGTCAGGACAGTAGGGACAATAAAAGCGGGTGTTCTGCAGACACAACATTTTCTTTAGGGTGTTTTTTGGGTAGAGCTAGCACGGAGGACTTCTGGAAAGTGCCTCTCATGCAGCTGGCTCACTGCATTTGGATTGGGAAGTTGGGGCACAGCACCTGGAAACAGATAGGCTGTGATGATCTCTTCCTTGAATTTTAGGAAGGATCCAGTTCGTCCTGATGCTTTGTATAGCACATAAGCATTCAGCAGAGCCAATTGAAATAAGTATACATACAGACACTTTTTTTATACCAGCGTCTGGCTCTATGGGCAATTAAGTATGGCGCCCTCATCTAGTCATTGAAGCCCACCCCTCCCATGTTAAGGTTGTGTTCATGGACACAGAGGGGCTTCTCAACAACACCAGTCACCGTTGGAATTTCGAATGTCGTATCTGCGCGAATGGAGGACAGAACGAAAACATTCCGTGTGTCCCTCCACTTCACTGTGAGCAAATTATTACATCTCAAACAGGCTCTCTCCCCACTGTCTAAGTAGGGACTCTACAAGCCGTTGGGGGAAGCCTCGGTGATTAGATGGTACAATGCCACATGTGTCAATTCCAGAATCAAAAAGGTGACTAAAAAGTAATTTTCTACATACAAGTGGTACCCCTTTCCGAATAAGGATGACACCAAGTCCCAAGCAACCTTACCCGCTGCTCCCTATGTAGTTTGGGCAGTTGGGGAGCTCCACAGTGCTGTCTATTCCCTCGTAACCATAAAACTAACCATAAAACTAACCATAAAACTATAGCCTGTTTCCCTATCACAGAGCTTATACAACTTGACCCCATATCTGGCACGCTTGCTGGGGAGATACTGTTTGAAAGACAGAAAACTACAAAGCCAGGGTGGCTTTGGCCAATTATGGCTCAGAGGGTTTAGAACACGCCCCACACTATATAAGGCCGCCTGCATGGCGGCCCTGTGTAGTGTGTTCCGGCGTGCTGAGAGATAGAGAGAGAGAGAGACAGTGTCATTTTATTTGAGTTAGCTAGATTAGGCAGGACAGTCAGTCAGTTAGCTGCATTTAAAGTGTATTGTGTATATATATGAATCCCAGGTGTTGCATATATATATATATATATATATATATATATATATATATATATATATATATATATATATACACTGTATTCAGTTTAGCTAGATCCGTTCCTGTTATCTTCCTACTGACAGGCAGGCTTGTCTTGTTACAGTATTTACAGCTACCTGAAGAAAATTGCTGGTGTTATTTTGATCCTATTAGTACCACAGTCAGGCAGCTAGACTATTTACAGTTAGTGTAGTGCGTCCTGCTCACAGTGTTCAGCTAAAACTACAAGTTAGTGTAGTGAGACCTCTGCACAGTGTTCAGCTAAAGCTACAAGTTAGTGTAGTGCGTCCTGCTCACAGTGTTCAGCTAAAACTACAAGTTAGTGTAGTGAGACCTCTGCACAGTGTTCAGCTAAAGCTACAAGTTAGTGTAGTGCGTCCTGCTCACAGTGTTCAGCTAAAACTACAAGTTAGTGTAGTGAGTCCTCTGCACAGTGTTCAGCTAAAGCTACAAGTTAGTGTAGTATACAATAAAAAATGCCGCGCTGGAACAATAAATTGAATAAAAATAAAATAAAATGAAAAAAAGAAGAAAATAAAGAAGCAGTAAACAGTGCGACAACACAAACAACAGTATTAAAATAAATAAACTGCGCTAAATGTCCTTTGGTTGATAATGACATAAATAGTCAATGAGGTAGTCCAAATGTCACTTTGGGTGAAAAGAAAAAACCACACAAGATCTTCCAAATGCCACCATATGTATGGAAATATTCACAATCCAGAAGATCACAAAAAATATATTGCCCTTACCAGAGCGCCAAATGTGGTAGGCAGATGGCTTAAAACCCAGCCGGGGCCTCTAGATGGGACCGATCAGCTCTATCAGATTTCAGGCGTGATACCCTCAATGCAATACCAAAAAAGAAACAAAAAACTTGCCATAGTATAATATTGTTAGGCAATGAAACATGGGCATGCACCTGACACCAACACCTTTTAGTGCATTTTAAAATGAAGGTGATATCCCACCACCACAGCTGTTGAGTGTGCTTACCAGCTTGCAAACTTTATATTCATTAGACTTTATGTGGCGCTGGGAAATAGATGGCTGTGACAGGAAATCCTTATCCGTAGTACACGACCTGCCACCAAGGTTCTTATTCAGACACTTTGTAGCCTAAGGTGACCACTGTCTCCCAGATGTGCTCCTATGTTGTCACTTTGTCACTACAAGTTAGTGTAGTGAGACCTCTGCACAGTGTTCAGCTAAAGCTACAAGTTAGTGTAGTGCGTCCTGCTCACAGTGTTCAGCTAAAACTACAAGTTAGTGTAGTGAGACCTCTGCACAGTGTTCAGCTAAAGCTACAAGTTAGTGTAGTGCGTCCTGCTCACAGTGTTCAGCTAAAACTACAAGTTAGTGTAGTGCGTCCTCCTCACAGTGTTCAGCTAAACCTACAGGTTATTTTTTTGCGAGCTCTGCACAGTGTTCACCTAAAGCTACCTGTAGAAGGTTGGTGGTGTTTTCCTGATCCTATCACTACCGCAGGCAGCTAAATAAGCTACAAGTTAGTTTTTTGCGAGCTCTGCACAGTGTTCAGCTAAAGCTACCTGTAGAAGGTTGGTGGTGTTCTCATACTACAGGCAGGCAGTTGATTTTGCTAGCTGCAGTATCAGTACATGTGGGACACGCTTGGCCTTTTTTTCGGTAGCTGGCCATGTTGAGCCGCAACATGCGGAAGACTTGGTCGAGTGGATGACCAAGCCGCCCTCATCCTCCTCATCCTCTCTCACCCATGCTCAGGGTACTTTGTCTGGCAAAGCAGCGGCCTCTTCCCTCGGCTCAATGTCATCAGTGACTCCTTCCCTAGCCCCACCATGTCCTCCTGAGGAGTCCCTCGAACTGTTTGACCACAGTGTTGGGTACATGCTCCAGGAGGATGCCCAGCATTTGGAAGGCTCTGATGATGATACTGAGCTAGATGAAGGCAGTAACGTGAGCACGGACAGAGGGGGTGCCCAAGAAGGACAGCAATCTGGCAGTCATGCTCCCCCTGCTGCAGCATACTGCCAGGTTTGCTCCAGTGATGAGGAGGGAGGGGATGATTAGGTCACTGACTCAATGTGGGTGTCTGATAGGAGAGAGGAGGAGGCGGCACATCACGAACGAGGCAGGATGCCCTCCAGAGGCCAGCCTAAGGGCAGCACACTGACTGCATCACACCCCAAAGCTCCACATGTGCAGGGCGCTGCAGTCTCTGCGCGTTATTCAAAAAGTTCTTTGGTGTGGGCCTTTTTTGAGATGAGTGCATCAGATCGCACCACTGCTATTTGCAACATATGTCACAAGTGTATCTCGCGTGGCCAAAACATCTCCCGCTGGGGTACCACATGCTTGACTAGACATATGTTGACCTGCCATGCAGTTCGTTGGCAAGCGTATCTAAAAGACCATGCGGTGCTTGAGCTGGTGTGCTTGGGGGACAGGAGCCACACCGGGGCAGAGGTTCTGTCAGCTCTGCAGGGGCAGGTTCAAAGGTGGTTGACGCCACGCCAACTTAAGGCAGGAATGGTGGTTTGCGACAACGCCAGTGGGCCATGATCAGGGATGCATGCACTGTCCTGTCACCATTTGAGGAGGTCACGAGGATGGTGAGCAGTGACAGTGCATGCATCAGTGACACTGTCCCCCTTGTCCATCTGTTGAAGCACACGCTGCGTGGAATAATGGACAGGGCACTTGAGGCAGAACAGAGGCAGGAAGAGGAGGACTTCCTTAGCTCTCAAGGCCCCCTTTACCCAGACAGTGTTCCTGCGTGCCCGCCGATCACACAGGAAGAGGACGAGGAGGAGGAGGAGGAGGATTGTGTCAGTATGGAGGTGGAGCCTGGCATTCAGCATCAGCAGCAGTCTTTAAGGGATCAGTCCCAAGAAACACATGGACTTGTACGTGGCTGGGAGGAAGTGGCTGCGGACCATGTCATCCTTAGTGACCCAGAGGACTCCGGACCGAATGCCTCAGCAAACCTACGCTGCATGGCCTCCCTGATCCTGCAAAGCCTGCATAAGGATCTTCATATTCGTGGTATCAAGGAGAAGGACCAATACTAGCTGGCAACCCTCCTTGATCCACGTTACAAGGGTAAGGTTGCTGACCTTATCTTGCCATCGCAGAGGGAGCAGAGGATGAAACATCTTCGGGAGGCCTTGCAGAAAGGTTTGTGAAACGCGTTCCGAGAGACTGGGAGGTTACAAACTCCTGTTTCTGGACGACATGTTGCTGAGGCTTCGGTCAGTCAAAGAAGGAGCGGTGGAGAAGTTGGCCGTCTGACCGATGCGTTCAGACAATTTTTTAGTCCGCAGCCCCAAGGTATGATCGGTTCTAGCAACCATCGCCAGCGTCTGTTTTACATGGTGCAGGAATACCTAGGGGCAAGATCTAACTTGGACACCTTTCCCACCAAAAATCCTCTGGGTTACTGGGTCTTGAGGATGGATCACTGGCCAGAGCTTGCACAGTATGCAATTGAGCTACTGGCCTGTCCTGCATCCAGCGTTCTTTCGGAACGCACATTCAGTGCTGCTGGAGGCTTTGTAACCGATCACAGGGTGCGTCTGTCCACCGACTCGGCCGATCGACTGACCTTCATAAAAATGAATCAGTCTTGGATCACCACCAGCTACCAAGCACCTGATGCTGATGTAACCGAATAATTTTTTTTGAAATCTCAGATCCCTTCAAAGACTGCCTATGCTGATGCTGAGTGACTATCCTGAGTAATTATCCTCTTCCTCCTCAATGATCACGCTCATAGCTTGTAAGAACATTTTTGGTTCTGGGCACCGTCACCAGTGCCTAAGGCCCAATTTTTCAGCCCCTGTTTAACAGGGGCGTGTAATTACAATTTTTGATGCAATACTTTGCAGCAGGGCTCGTTCCTGCGTTCCAACTAGAGTATCTGTGAGGGGTTGCAGTGTTGTGGCACCAGCACCAGTGCCTAAGGCCTAATTTTTCAGCCCCTGTTTAACAGGGGCATGTAATTACAATTTTTGATGCAATACTTTGCAGCAGATATACATACAAAACAGCGCTCGCAAATGTTTTAGTTACCAACAAATCAACTTTCTAGATCTGACATTATTTAGAGAGGGTAACAAACTACTTACTCGTACCTTCTTTAAAGATGTCGATCGAAATGGCTATATCCCCCTAACAAGCTGCCATCATCCAAGATGGCTAGGGGGTATTCCAAAAAGCCAGTTACTCAGGATTAGGAGAAACTGCAGTAATTTGAGTGATTACAACTTGCAAGCTAACATTATTCTGAAAAGATTTCTAGAAAAAGGCTATAGTCCAGAGAAATTAGAGAGGATAAAACAAACGGTTGGGGAAATGGATAGGGACGATCTGTTTAAATCAAAAGAGAAAAGGGAACAAGAAAATTTCAGTTTGTCCTTTTTTACAGGATTTAACAGACAGTATCGTGACCTAGAGAAAATCGTTAAGAGACATTGGCCCCTTCTTCTTCAGGACAATGATCTCAAGAAGGTGTTGCCAAAACAGCCCAAATTTATTTACACTAAACCACCCACATTAAGGCTTCAGCTGGCACACAATGTCATAGACCCTCCTATAAAGGTATGTACCTTTCTAGATAGTGTTGGGTTTTACAGCTGTGGCAGGTGTGTAATGTGTAGGGCATCCAAATTCCGCAAACGGAAAACCACCCACTTCAGTTCTCTGGTAGATGGTAGATCCTATGAAATTAATAAATTCATAACTTGTAGCACCACACATGTTACCTACCTTTTGTCTTGTCCTTGTAATCTTCAGTACGTAGGAAGAACCACTAGGCAATTGGGTATAAGATTCAAAGAACATGTGAATAGGATCAAAAAGGGGTATAAGTTCCATGGCCTCTCCAACCATTTCAGGTTATTTCACAATCAGGACCCTAGTCTACTCACCTTTTGTGGGATTGATAGGGTTGAGGAACACTGGCGAGGTTCTAACCTTAGGCAAAACATCTCACAAAATGAAACCCAGTGGATACATAGATTACGTACGTTGAATCCCCTGGGCTTGAATATTGAGTTAGACCTAAACTGTTTTCTATCTAATTGGTAGTTTCATTTATCAATTCTCATTATATTTTTCATTTTATCTCTTCATTTTATTTTATTGTATTATTATATTTTTTTTTACATATTTTTTATATTTTTATTTTATATATTTTTATTTATTTTTAATATTTTTTCTACATGCTCATTTCTTGCCTACGAATACTGTTATCAATCATTAATTAATTTTTAATATTTGTTGGGATACTTCCATACCATACCATATTCATAAACACGCGATCTGAATATTTTCTCTTGTTGTAAGATTCAGCAATTAGCAAGGTATTGTGTTATGTTTTAAAAGGAATATTTTTTTTTTTTTTTTTTTTTTTTTAAATTCCTTTATTTTATTTCAACAATGTATGTTACAGTGTGATATACAAGTTATCAAGATCTATAACATTTGGTGAGTGATAAAAAAGATAAAACAGAGGTATGAAGAGGACTTTAACAGAAAATTACCGTCGACTAAAGACGTGAACACATATTCATTCCTCTAGTATTACATGGTCTGCATAATGAAAGCAGAGCCTGAGTGTATGGGGAAGTCTGATGTTATGGTTATCATACTATCCATTTACAAGCAGTTCCCTGTGGTATGCCTCTAATCATGTATTATTCATATGTATGTGTAATTTTTTACATATATATATTTTTATTCTAATTTTTATATTTTTATATAATTTTTATATTGTACAACATATTAAAGAATGAATTTTCATTGTTAAAAATAACTAGGGAATCAGACATTCAACATACACTGTATAGAATTTATTTTCGTCTAGATATCCTGTTGTGACATATACTTTATTTTTGTATAAGACGGTGAGCATTTAACTTGTTTTCCTGTGTAGATGACACAAGCATATACATCTGTTTATTGGAGTTGTTTGTGTCTCCAACCACTGATTAAAGTTTCGATTGCAACAGGATATGATGATAGAGGAAGGAATGGGTGATATTTCACCCATTGGCCGTAATTGGCTGTCACTCACCGAGTTTAATAATATAAATAACTCCTTACGTGAGCGGGATGTTAAGTCTTTGATAACGCCCTGGGGGAGGGGCGAAACGCGTCGACGCAACATCCTGCCTACACTAAACCAGTAACCAGTTACCAGTGACATCACTTCCTGGAGTTGGTGGAACGCACGCTGGCTAGCGGCGAACCGACCTAGTATCTGAATGCCTGCTCTGCCTGCCGGTCCCGTGAGTAGCGCTCATATGTGCAGGTGACCCTATGGTATCTTAAGGTTTTACACCATATGCCTTTTCTTTCTTTTTTGGCGGAACGCGAGTCTTTTTGGTCCTCCAAAGGTTCCTTCCAAGCATCTTCAACATCAGTATACCGTCTGCCCTGTTTACTATACGGATGAATTAGTTGGTAGTCTGCCAATTGACTCTCCTATGGAAGAGTTTTATTCAATCAAATACTTTTAGTTTGCAAATTTTGCTATTGATGACTTTTTTGTTTCACTATTCCACCTGGCATCTTCTTAGAGGCTCGCTTCATTGTCATTTGTGTTTGCGAATCCATGAGAGCACATATATTTATATTTATTTTTGTATGAGTATAGTGATAATTTTACCTATATCACTTCACAGTTTTCACCTGGCATCTTCTTAGAGGCTCGCTTCATTGTCATTTGTGTTTGCGAATCCATGAGAGCACATATATTTATATTCATTTTTGTATGAGTATAGTGATAATTATACCTATATCACTTCACAGTTGCACATGTATATTATGTACATTTCTGATTCATCCTTTATCACATTGTAGGTATTTATTTTGTTTGTGCATTCGTGCACGATTCCACCCAGCACTTGGAGTGTTGTGTTAGGTGTACATCCAATTTTCTTTTTTCATATAAAATTTTGTCACATTTACTATATCTCTTATAGTGTATTTGGTTTTGACACTATTTATTTTTAACAAGTTGCTAGCGCAGTCTTTTAGGTTATCTAATACTTTGCAGCAGGGCTCGTTCCTGCCTTCCAACTAGAGTATCTGTGAGGGGTTGCAGTGTTGTGGCACCAGCACCAGTGCCTAAGGCCCAATTTTTCAGCCCCTGTTCAACAGGGGCATGTAATTACAATTCTTGATCTAATATTTCACAGCAGGGCCCATTTCTGTGCCCACCAAGAGCGAGTGAGGACTTACAGTGTTGTGGCACTAGCACCACCACCAAAGGCCGAATTTTTCTGCCCTTGTTCAACAGGGGAATGTAATTACAATTCTTGATCTAATATTTCACAGCAGGGCCCGTTTCTGCGCCCACCAAGAGCGAGTGAGGACTTACAGTGTTGTGGCACCAGCACCACCACCACCACCAAATGCCCAATTTTTCTGCCCCTGTTCAACAGGGGCATGTAATTACAATTCTTGATTTAATATTTCACAGCAGGGCCCTGTGAGGGCTTACAGTGTTGTGGCCACAACAACACCTAAGGCCCAAATTTCTGCTGAGTATATAGGGCAGGCCCCTACTTTCAAACATCCAACTTACAAACGATTTCCTACTTGCAAACGGAAGGAGACAACAGGAAGTGAGATGAAATCTACCCCTAGGAAGGGAAATTCTCTCCTGTAAGAGTTAATATGGGAAAAACATTTCTCCTTTCCACTGATGCTTTATCACTAATCCTTGTTTCACAAAAAAACCCACATTTTCAAAAAACATTTGTCATTGGGACAAAAAGTGAGGTGAAATCTTCTGAAGAGAGCACAGACAGCAAAACAAATGTCACAGGGGTGATAACCCTTCCTTATGTTTTCCAAAAAGCTTAAAAAATATTTTTTGGCTGGAGCTAAACACGTTAAAAAAGTACCTGTTCAAAATTACAAACAGATTCTACTTAACAACAAACCTACAGTCCCTGTCTTGTTTGCACCGCCTGTATACTGCTATTCAGAGTATATAGGGCCTGGTGGCCCCACACCTTTCCTTTTTTTAATTTGGGTGCGGGGTTCCCCTTAATATCCATGCAAGACCCAAAGGGCCTGGTAATGGACTGGGGGGTACCCATGCAGTTTGTCTCACTGATTTTTATCCATATTGCCAGGACCCAACATTACATTAAACCCGCAAGCAGTTTTAAATGACTTTTTTTCCTTTAAAATGACATTTTGTGCAGGGACTGTTCTAAGCACAGGAAACACGCGCCACTTTACAGGCATACTATAGACATCCCCCAGGTACGATATTTAAATGAATATTACCCTTTTTTTTTTTACTTTAAGCGTCATTAAAATCACTGCTTCCGAAAAAACGGCCGTTTTTAAAAGTTTTTTTTGCATTGATACATGTCCCCTGGGGCAGGACCCGGGTCCCCAAACCCTTTTTAGGACAATACCATGCAAATTAGCCTTTAAAATGAGCACTTTTGATTTCGAACGTTCGAGTCCCATAGACGTCAATGGGGTTCTAACGTTCGTGCGAATTTTCGGTCCGTTCGCAGGTTCTGGTGCGAATCGAACCCGGGGGTGTTCGGCTCATCCCTACAGAAGAACTTAAAGCGGAACTTCAGTCATTTTTTCAACTTTCCATCTATTAAATCTTCTGCCCTTGTTGCTTTAACTTTGGATAGTAAAACCTTTTTTTTCTGCCAGTAAATACCTTATACAGCCCAATTCTTGTTTCTTGTCTGGTCATTCGAGTAGGCTTATGACACCATGTACAGCCCTCTCTCTCACTCTGAGAGTTTGCCAGGAAGGGAGGGGGGATGAGTCCTAAGAGAGCCAATGAAAGCTGCAGGGCTGTAGAGCTGGAGGTGTGCCTCTGTGTGTCTGTGTAAATGCAGGAAGTGAACAGGCAGCAGCTTCAGCTAAATGTGTATCCCTTAGGTGAATGTACCCCTACGCTTGTGCCAAAATTAATAAAATTAGTGAAAAAAATTGTTTTATATAGTGTGTGATCCTTTAAAGTGAACGTGCAATTCCTCTGTATTGCGTAAGTGAATATTACAATATATGGGTTTGGTTTAAATTTGCCCCACCTCCATTGCAAAACTTCACATTTTATTAATTTTGGCACAAGCGTAGGGGTACATTCACCTAAGGGATACACATTTAGCCCTTTTTTTTTCTTTTTATATATTTATTTATATTTTTCTGTGATCTTTAATTAACATCTAATGTTAATAGGGCAGCGCCAATTCCCCAGATCTCTCCTTTAAATACTTCCAATTAACTCCTATCAGGAATTAATTAAGGGGAGGCTGCAGCCCTTCTAAAATATTTTCCTAAGCGCGGACTTCTAATCCAGCAGCTTCAGCTGCCCACAGTTAAAATGGTTGCAGCCAGACTCACTGGAGGGAGATTTCTGCAGCATTTGGCAAGTGCAGAATCACAGTATGTATAAAATAATATGCAAAGTGGTTGGAGGGAAGCTTCAGAATGGCAAAGATGTTTTTATGACATATCCTCTTTAAATTGAATATATTATCAGCTGGGTCCACATAAAAAAAACTTCAAGCACGCTCCTTTTATCACAGCACGTCTTCTTATGACATTTCATTCGGGCCACCTTGCATCTCTTTGTTGCATTGCACGCATACCTGCTTTACCTGTAGGTAGAGGAACTTCATCAAAATATTCACAAAATATTGCTCCTCAAAGGAGGAATAAAGCACTTCAAACTATGTGCATAAAGATCACAAGATTTATAAGCCGCTTAGAAGGTTTCACTTTCATTTTTTCTGCTTGTCCTTCCTCCTCACACTGAAAGCCTGGTGCAGATGCATTTCTCTTCAAACAATTATACAGTTTGCATTGTACATAGATTTAGAAAACAATGGGATAAAGGAATATTCCTGAACTTTGTTTGATCTCATGGCTACTGTGAAATTGTGTAAATGCATCCATGCAGTGCATGTTATCTCAGCTTGCAGAGCTTGGATTCATTGAATGAGTTTACCAAAAATGTAAATATTGCAGAATAACTAAGCTCCATTTCATGCTGAATAAACTAAATTATTAATGTATCTTAAATAATGTATCTTTTACTCCAAAAGCATTTTATTAAAATAAATTTGACAAAAATCAAAAAAATCTCATTTAAGTAAAAAAATCTGATTTAAATTGAAATAAATCAGATTTTTTTGATTTTTTTTAAACCTTATCGATTTTTATCCACCCTGGTAGTAAACAATGATATAATGAATGTATTCCATTCATGACAATTGTTTACTACGTGACGTGATTGCATACATAGCGATCCTGTGGTACCTGGGCTGCCCACTAGGTCGGTGGACACAGTGGTTGCAGATCACACCACTGCATGCCTGTGCCTTGCCCTGTGCCTGAGGGAGCCACCCAGCTGCAGTAAATGTACTGCTGGGGTCAGCAAGTGGTTTTCAACACTCTGTAACATTTTGGGAACTCAGGAGACCAGTTACCAGAGTTTTGAGAGAGGAATGATGTCCCATTCTTGCCTAATTTAGGATTCAAACTGCTCAACGGGTCCTGGGTCTTCTTTGTCATATTTTGCATTTCAAGATGTGCCAAATGTTTTCAGTTGATGAAAGGTCTGGACTGCAGGCAGGCCAGTAAAGCACCTGGACTCTTCTACTATGAAGCCATGCTGCTGTCATAGATGCAGTGTGCGGTTTAGCATTGTCCTACTGAAATATGTAAGGC
The DNA here is from genome assembly GCA_037952835.1 of Lithobates septentrionalis. Classification (NCBI taxonomy): domain Eukaryota; kingdom Metazoa; phylum Chordata; class Amphibia; order Anura; family Ranidae; genus Lithobates; species Lithobates septentrionalis. The sequence continues at coordinate 3,264,225 of JBBDGP010000990.1, read as the reverse complement.
TCTTCCTGAAATAGACGTCATCTGGATGGCAGCATAGGCTGCTCTAAAACCTGGATATATCTTTCAGCATTGATGGTGGCCATTCCATACACACTAATGCACCCCCATACCATCAGAGAGGAGGGCTTTTAAACTGCTAAGAAGCCGGAAGGTCCCTCTCCTCTTTAGTCCAGAGGATGCGGTGCTCATGGCTGCCAAAGAGATTTCCAATTTCCTGACCACAGTATAGTCATTGCAAGGGTTAATTGCTCATTTAGGTCTAGGGGCTTATTAACCCCTTCCTGCCTGCCCCGGCATTCCTTTCAAAAGGTTCTAAACACCCAAGGAGCTGAGAGGATCAACGATCTTCTGACTACTGTGAACCAACCGTAAGTGGGGACTGAGAGCGGTCTTTGACAGCTCGGTCTCTGTGCTGGGAGCATGCAGTAAGTGTACTCTCAGTACAGAAGCATTGCCCCCCTCCCCAGTCATGTATATGTGTGGCGTGCGGGTGTTAAAGCTCACCCTTTTGCTGTCGCACATATGTGTTAGTCATGCAGCAACAGGCTAATGAAGATTTACTTACTAGATCCTTCACTCCTCTATGCTGCTAGACTCCTGCAGCATCTTCTCCCCTATGCTCCAACAGTCTAAGGTCCTCCCATAATCAAGACCGATGCAGGGTCTATAGCCCTGCCTTGGATATGAGGACTGCACTGCCAGATCGTGGGGGAGCGCCATCTCCCAAAGAAGCGGAGGATCGGATAAGTAAAAGTGCTTCTCTCTCCCTTAGAATGAACAAGCAATTAACCTTTGTAGTGCGGGGTGTAGCCTATCTGCAAGGGACCATTTTTCAAATTTCACAGAGTTGGCCTTTAAAGGAGGCGTGTGCTGAGAAAAACACAGGACTGCCATTGCTAACCTCCTCCTCCTGAAAATGCCAGGTGCTTGGCTGTCTCTGGGGCTTTAATGCTTTCTTAGTCACAGACCTGGAACAAGCATGTATCTAGTGAAGTCAGAGAAAAGTCAGATCTCCTAATGCTCATACTTGTTCCGGGTCAGTGACTCAGAAAGTCCGGTAAGCTTTGGGTCATCATGATAGCCAGGACACTGGTATTTCCAGAAGGAGATCCCAGCAATGGCAGCCTCCATATTTCTCTCTGTACAGTCTTCACTTATTACTGAATACGGATGTCACAGAATCTGTACAAATGGCGGTAGTAAATGTGTATGGGGAAGATCATGATAACACAATGAATGTTATGATTACCTACAATACATTGTTATTAGCTGTGCCATTGTAGTGGTGACAGGGTCACTTTAAGAGAATCTATGTATACTCTGATTACACTATATTTCTGTACCGCCCCACAAAGTATTTGTTCATAACTTTATTAGTCTACTTACACCGACAGTTTATGTTAATTCTACCTTTTGAAAACAATATTGAACACACCCACACAGGTGAAAAAAATGTGCATTTATTTGATTTTGCATTTTAGCCTGAAAAGCATTACAACCACGATCAGTGGATGGCGGGTGCAATGCTCAGGCTCCTGCAGACTATTCCTACAGCTGCAGGTCTATACAGAAATACGGATATTCAGTTACAGGGCTGGAGGAAGTGATCAATGGACTACGAGTGAGGTGATGCCCCACACTTGTGTTCCATTCAGTGGAGACACCAGACACCAGGCTGGGGGGGGGGTGCTATGGCACCTCAAAGTTTCTTTAAGCACCCCCATCCATTGGGCATCTGCCTGGGTTTCCAACACCAGTACATTCACAGTGCAGTGCAGGCTATACCTGTGTTCAAGCACAGAGGAGGTGCTACTGCAGCTGCTCCGCCTCCTTCCTCAGCCAATAACGTGCTGTGAGTCACCCTGGAAACGCCCCCTCTTCCCCAACTGTCACATTGGATACATAGCTAGCCTAGGAGAGAAGCCAGGGGACCCAGTTGTCTGCCACAGCTCCATATCCATATCATGTAGGAGGAGGAGAGCCTGACACCAGCAAAGGAATGCGTCTACGACTAGCGCACAGGGATTTTGTCTTTGACCAGTTGGATGACCAGTTGGATCAGCGGTCCCCACCCCAGAAGTCATGGCATTAGAGGTTAGGTGTGGGCTCATTTTTCCATTCCTACCCCAGTCATAGTTTGTCGTCTTCTGGGGGCCTCCTCTCCCATCCCCCCAATCTCTTCAGTTCTCTCCCCCCCTGTTTTTCACTTTCCTCTCTTGTTCCCCCTCTGCTCTCTCTCCAATTATGGGACTTGTTTTATTCTCAGCGACACAACAATGGGACTTATCCCACTGACACCAGTGATGGGACTCATTTTATTTCAATTGACTCTAATGGTGCGATTTATTATTTTGCCTTTGACACCAATGATGAAGTGTACTTTATCCCACTGACACCAATGATGAAGTGTACTTTATCCCACTGACACCAATGATGGGACGGATTTATTCACTGACACCAATGATGGGACGTATTTATTCACCGACACCAATGATGGGACGGATTTATTCACTGACACCAATGATGGGACGGATTTATTCACTGACACCAATGATGGGACGGATTTATTCACTGACACCAATGATGGGACGGATTTATTCACTGACACCAATGATGGGACGGATTTATTCACTGACACCAATGATGGCCTTTGTTTTGTGCTCGTTGTCACCAATGATAGGACTTACTGTATTTTCTTCTACCGACACCAGTGATAGGACTTATTTTATCCCACTGACACAAATGATGGGATTTATTTTATTCTCACTGACACCAATGATGTACCCCCATGCCCTCTTGACAGCACGCTTCGCACACCTCATTTTTCTTCTCAAACTCTTTGAGGTGTCCCTCTTAATTATTTTCAATTGTTTGAAATTGTACAAAAGCAGGGCCTGACAAATTTGCTTGGAATCTAGGAGCCAGCTAAAAAAGTTAGGAGCCAGGTTTTTTTTTTTTTTTAAACGACCGACAAAGCTTTATTTTCAATATAAAAATTAACAAATCTTAAATTTACACAGAAAGATGACTAGAACGAATGTGACTGCTTTTATTTCCTGCCATGCAGGGACACAAGACCGCCATATCCCCGCTAAGGGTCCAATCAGGTCCGCCTGAAAAACTGACAGGCGAACCTGATCAGAAAGCCCATGTGAAAGGGGCCAAGCAGGGAGATGACAAATAATAAATTCATTTTAACCACCTCAATACTGGGCACTTTCACCCCCTTCCTTCCCAGACCAATTTTCAGCTTTCAGTGCTCTCTCACTTTGAATGACAATTACTCAGTCATGCTACACTGTACCCAAATGAAATTTTTATCATTTTGTTCACACAAATAGAGCTTTCTTTTGGTGGTATTTATTCACCACTTCATTTTTTATTTTTTGTGATATAAGCGAAAAAAGAGCGAATATTTTGAAAGAAAAACTAAATTTTCTACTTTCTCTTTTAAAAGAAACCAAAAAAATTTAATTTTGTCGAAAATTTAGGCAAAAATGTATTCTACCACATGTCTTTGGTAAAAAAAATCCTGATAATTGTATGATCATTGGTTTGTGTGAAAGTTATAGAGTCTACAAGCCATGCTACGCATTATTGAAAATGTATCAATCCTAATGCACTGATGGCCTAATGCACTGATCTCATTTCTTGAGGCCCTAAAATGTCAGGACAGTACAATAACCCCCCAAAAGACCCATTTTTGGAAAGAAGACAGTCTGAGGTATTTAGTAAGAGGCATAGTGAATTTTTTGAAGTTGAAATTTTTTCCCCACAATGCTTTGGAAAATTAAGAAATATAGATTTTTTTTTTCTTCACTAAATTGTCATATTTACAAGTTATTTCTCACACACGGTGCAGGCATAATTGCAATTACACCCCAAAATACATTCTGCTATTCGTCCTGAGTATGGCGATACCCCATGTGTGAGACTTTTCCACAGCCTGGCCACATACAGAGGCCCAACATCCATATAGCACCATCAGGCGTTCTAAAGGCATAAATTACACATTTCATTTTCTGAGTACCTATCACATTTTTGAAGGCCCTGGAGCACCAGGACAATGGAATTACCCACAAAATGACCCCATTTTGGAAAGAAAACAACCCAATGTATATTCTATGAGGCATACTGAGTCTTTTGAACATGTCATTTCTTCCCACAAGTTTTTGGAAAATGTGGAAAGAAAATGAAAACCTATTTTTTTCTCACAAAGATGTCAATTTAGAAGATCTTTCTAACACATAGCATGTACATAGCCAAAATGACACCCCAAAATACATTCTGCTATTCGTCCTGAGGATGGCGATACCCCATTTGTGAGACTTTTCCACAGCCTGGCCACATACAGAGGCCCAACATCCATATAGCACCATCAGGCGTTCTAAAGGCATAAATTACACATTTCATTTCCTGAGTACCTATCGAATTTTTGAAGGCCCTGGAGCACCAGGACAATGGAATTACCCACAAAATGACCCCATTTTGGAAAGAAAACAACCCAATGTATATTCTATGAGGCATACTGAGTCTTTTGAACATGTCATTTCTTTCCACAAGTTTTTGGAAAATGTGGAAAGAAAATGAAAACCTATTTTTTTCTCACAAAGTTGTCAATTTAGAAGATTTTTCTAACACATAGCATGTACATAGCCAAAATGACACCCCAAAATACATTCTGCTATTCGTCCTGAGTATGGTGATACCCCATGTGTGAGACTTTTCCACAGCCTGGCCACATACAGAGGCCCAACATCCATATAGCACCATCAGGCGTTCTAAAGGCATAAATTACACATTTCATTTCCTGAGTACCTATCACATTTTTGAAGGCCCTGGAGCACCAGGACAATGGAATTACCCTCAAAATGACCCCATTTTGGAAAGAAAACAACCCAATGTATATTCTATGAGGCATACTGAGTCTTTTGAACATGTCATTTCTTTCCACAAGTTTTTGGAAAATGTGGAAAGAAAATGAAAACCTATTTTTTTCTCACAAAATTGTCAATTTAGAAGATCTTTCTAACACATAGCATGTACATAGCCAAAATGACACCCCAAAATACATTCTGCTACTCGTCCTGAGTGTGACGATACCCCATGTGTGAGACTTTTCCACAGCCTGGCCACATACAGAGGCCCAACATCCATATAGCACCATCAGGCGTTCTAAAGGCATAAATTACACATTTCATTTCCTGAGTACCTATCACATTTTTGAAGGCCCTGGAGCACCAGGACAATGGAATTACCCACAAAATGACCCCATTTTGGAAAGAAAACAACCCAATGTATATTCTATGAGGCATAATGAGTCTTTTGAACATGTCATTTCTTTCCACAAGTTTTTGGAAAATGTGGAAAGAAAATGAAAACCTATTATTTTCTCACAAAGTTGTCAATTTAGAAGATCTTTCTAACACATAGCATGCAAATAGCCAAAATGACACCCCAAAATACATTCTGATACTCGTCCTGAGTATGGCGATACCCCATGTGTGAGACTTTTCCATTACCTGGCCACATACAGAGGCCCAACATGCAAGTAGCACCTCCAGGCTTCTAACACATAGCATGTACACACCAAGAATTACACCCCAAAATACATTCTGCAGAGCAAAAGGTAAAAAAAAAAGCTCACCTGTGGTTTTAGCAGGCAGGAATACCGTTCCAGAGCAGCCAAAGCATTTGTCCAGACAGCCAAAGGAAATGTCCAGGAATTGTCCAGGCAGCAGACAGATATGGAAAAGTATGAACATGGTTCAGTACAGTCCAAGGTTTAGCAGGCAGTTCAGGTAACAGGCATAGGCATGGCCAGTCCAGGTGGTAGGCAAAGGCATGGCAAGGTCATGTGGCAGGCAAATTCATGGCAAGGTCATATGGCAGGCAAAAGGCATGGCCAGTTCAGGTGGCAGCAGGCAGCACTTTGTACATTGGGCCTTGGTCAGGTAAGACCTGAGGACAGGGGTAGAGGCTTCTTCCCACCCAAATCTCTACGAAGCCTCCGAGTCTCCAGTCCCTAATCCGAGAAAACTAAAAACCCGGAGAAAAATGTTTTCTCCACTCGGAAAACCTTTTCTGGAGCCCCTCACATATGTGAGACCCCTGTGCTGTACAGTGGCAGGGCAAATGATCAGTTCAGGAGGCAGGCAAAAATCATGGTCATTTAACAGTCCGGGTCAATTCACGTTGAAGGCAGAAAGATGTTTGGGAGAGGCATAGTCGTTAACAGTCCGGGTCAATTTACGTTGAAGGCAGAAACATGTTTGGCAGAGGCATAGTCGTTAACAGTCCGGGTCATTCACAGAAATGGCAGATAGTGGAAAAAAATCACCTTCACTGTACTAATAGTGTAGTGAAGTATGATAGCTCCGATAGCATGTTCCAATACAGAGCCCTGGCTCGGAGGGACATTGGGGACAGTAGTATCGGGTGTCACGGCGAATTCCTCTACTTGCACATACACAACATTTTTTTTGGGGTTTGCGACCTGTTTGGGTAAGAGGGAGGATTTCGGGAAATTGCCTTTCATGGAGTCTGGCTAACGCATCGGAGCGAATTAGTTGAGGGGCTTGGCCTTGGGGATAGAGAAGGGCTGTGAAAACTTCTTCTTGGAATTTTAGATAGGGTAGGGAACTTTGGCTGCACTTAGAAAAAATGATATAGGAATTAAATAGGGCAAGTTGCATCAAATAAATGGCGACTTTCTTGTACCAAAATAGTGATCTCCTGGTGGCCAAGTAGGGCTGCATCATCTGGTCGTTCATATCCATCCCCCCCATGTATAGGTTGTACTCATGCACACATTTTGGCTTCTGTATGGGGCCTCCTCTTCTCTGAAGTTCCACCAAGGTGTCGTCATGTATTGTTGAAAGGATGTAGACATCTCTTTTTTTATCTCTCCACTTCACCACTAGTACTTCTTCAGTTCGCATACTGGCCATTTCACCCTGCTTCAATTTCTTGGCGACCAATCTTTGTGGGAAGCCTTTGCGGTTGGTCCGTGCTGTCCCACAGGCCACAGTGTTCTTCAGGTACAAATGGCGGAAAAGTGGGAGACTAGTATAGAAATTGTCTACGTAAAGGTGGTAACCTTTCCCAAGTAATGGTTGGATCAGCTGCCAGACAATTTTGCCACTTGTTCCCATGTAGGTAGGGCATCCAGGGGGGTTTAGCTGTCTGTCTTTTCCCTCATAAATCATAAAATCATATGTGTAACCCGGGGCCCTGTCACACACCTTATAAAATTTTACCCCACGTCTGGCTCTTTTACTGGGGAGGTATTGTTTTATTCCCAGTCTTCCGGTGAAGTGCACCAGGGATTCATCCACACATATGTTTCTATCAGGGGTAAACATCTCCTTGAAGCTGGCGCAAAAAAAATTGATTAGGGGCCGAATTTTGAATAACTTATCGTAACTGGGATGATTTCGAGGGAGGCATTGGGCATTGTTATTGAAGTGTAAAAATCTCATGATCATCTCATAACGGGTTCTGGGCATAAATGACGAATAGATCGGCATGTGGTGGATAGGTTGGGTAGACCAGTAGGAATGGAGTTCATTTTTTTTTTGTCAGCCCCATGTTGAGGGTTAGGCCAAGGAAAATTTTAAATTCTTCTACGGTGAGGGGTTTCCAAACAAAAGGACGGGCATATGAGGAACTGGGATTGTTGGCTATGTGTTGGCTGGCGTATAGATTACATTGCTCCACAATGTAGGTTAGGAGATCATTGGTAAAAAATAAATGAAAATAATAAAGTGGGGTTACATTTTCCGTCTGCATCTGAGGGCCTGGCTGGGCTGTGAAAAGGGGTATTACAGGTTCTACTGATGTATCGGGCAGCCATGTTGGATACAGTAGAACATCTGGGAGGCTAGTATGGGCACTGCCTCGTTGATGGGATCCGTTGCTAGCATCTGGCCTATCTTCTAGGAAGGTTGCAGAAGTGCTGGTGGATGCCCGCCTATCCCGAAGTGCTGCACTGCTGGTGGATGCCTGCTGGTGGATGCCCTGGAGTGCTGCGCTACTGGTGGATGCCTGCATATCATCCTGGAGTGCTGGGCTGCTGGTGGATGCCTGCTGGTGGATGCCCTGGAGTGCTGCGCTGCTGGTGAATGCCTCCTCCTGCTCATTTCTCCTGATTCTCCTTGTTAGGATTGTATCTTCCTCTGTTTCCAACTCGGAGCCACTGCTTTCCACTGGCTCATAGTCACTATCCGAGTCTGACGGAGAGAATTCCCCGCTACTCTCGTCCGACATACTCTGGAGTATTTGGAGAGCCTCCTCTGCGCTGTAAGACCTTTTTGTCATGTTGGCGGGCAGATGTGTCAGATGGCAGGCGGCAGATGTGCCAGATGGTGGGCGGCTGTGCCAGATGGTGGGTGGCTAGATGTGCCTGATGTTGGCGGGCAGATGTGCCTGATCGTGGGCAGATGGCGGCTGGCAGATGTGCCTGATGGCGGGCGGGCAGATGTGCCTGATGATGGTGGGCGGCTGATGTGTCAGCTGTTGACGGGCTGATGTGTCAGCTGATGACGGGCTGATGTGTCAGCTGATGACGGTGTCAGATGGCGGGCGACAGATGTGCCTGATGGCGGGCGGCAGATGTGCCTGATGACTGGCGGGCAGATGTGCCTGATGACTGGCGGGCAGATGTGCCTGGTGGCAGGCGGGCAGATGTGCCTGATGGCAGGCGGGCAGATGTGCCTGATGACTGGCGGGCAGATGTGCTTGATGACTGGCGGGCAGATGTGCCTGATGGCAGGCGGGCAGATGTGCCTGATGGCAGGCGGGCAGATGTGCCTGATGACTGGCGGGCAGATGTGCCTGATGGCAGGCGGGCAGATGTGCCTGATGATGGTGGGTGGCTGATGTGTCAGCTGTTGACGGGCTGATGTGTCAGCTGATGACGGGCTGATGTGTTAGCTGTTGACGGTGTCAGATGTGCCTGATGGCGGGCGGCAGATGTGCCTGATGACTGGCGGGCAGATGTGCCTGATGACTGGCGGGCAGATGTGCTTGATGACTGGCGGGCAGATGTGCCTGATGACTGGCGGGCAGATGTGCCTGATGACTGGCGGGCAGATGTGCCTGATGACTGGCGGGCAGATGTGCCTGATGGCAGGCGGGCAGATGTGCCTGATGGCGGGCAGATGTGCCTGATGGCAGGCGGGCAGATGTGCCTGATGACGACGGGCTGATGTGCCGGCTGTTGGCGGACAGATGTGCCCGCTGTTGGCGGACAGATGTGCCAGTTGTTGACGGGCAGATGTTCACTGACAGGTGTTTTCACTGTTTGGGGACACTGTGTTTTGGGGACACTGTGTTTTGGGGACACTGTGTTTTGGGGACACTAGCTGGGTGATCAGTGGGTAAACAGCAGACAAACAGCTTTATTACTCACTGATCTCCTGGCTGCAGCACAGATCTCTCTTCCTCTCCTCACTGACAGGCTCTGTGTGAGGAGAGGAAGAGATGAGAGCAGTTACTACGCTCTCTATTTACATTACATGACGACTGTGATTGGACACAGTCGTCATGTGATCAGGAGGGCCAATCACAGGGCCCTCCTGTGTTGTGCTGTCTCTGGGGGACACAGGCAGATCGGGATCGCGCCGCTGCACGGGCACGTGGCGGCGCGATCTCCTGTCATCTGCCACCCCCTCCCCCTTGTTTACTATACGATGGCTGTGATTACACACAGCCATTGTGCGGATTGGGAGGGCAAATCACATTGCCCTCCTGCCGCTCTGAGATGCGGCGTGTCCGAGTGACACGCGCGCATCGGGATTGAGCGGCTGCGCGGTAGCGCGCCCGCGTGATCCCGCTCCTTCTGAAGGACGTTCGGGAACGTCCAGTCAGAAGGAGGGAGCTCCCACCCGGCCGTATATGTGCAGTGGCCGGGTGGGAAGTGGTTAATTAACCACTTCCTTCCCGCAGGACGACTATATACGTCCTGTCTTTGAAGAGAAATACCGTTCTTATGGTAGCCGCTAGCTACCATAACCCCGGTATCCTCTTCAAGAGCCGGCGGTTCTCTTTCAGGTAAAAGTGGTCTCTGCAGCAGATTCGCCGCAAGATCACTTTTATCGGCAGTCGGGAGAGGGCCCCCCCTACCGCCGCGCTCCGGTGCCCTTCACCGCTTACCATGGCCATCGGTAACGGCGGAGGCGATCCGGATCTGTCCCTGGACTGACATGGAGACGAGTGAGGGGAAGATGGCCCCCCCGCCCATAGCTCTTAAAAGGGACATTTTATTATTTTTTTTTTCAAATGAAAATTTTTTTTTTTTAATGCTTTTTAGTTTAAATATGAGATCTGAGGTCTTTTTTTTTCTATTACAAGGGATTTTTACATTCCTTGTAATAGGAATAAAAGTGACTTTTTTTTTAAAAAAGAACAGTGAAAAATTAAAAGTTAAAATAAATAAAAAAAAAAAAGAATAATTTTAAACGTGCCCCGTCCCGCCGAGCTCGCTTGCAGAAGTGAACGCATATGTGAGTAGCGCCCGCATATGAAAGCGGTGTTCAAACCACACATGTGAGGTATCGCCGCGATCGTTAGAGCGAGAGCAATAATTCTAGTCCTAGACCTCCTCTGTAACTCAAAACATGCAACCTGTAGAATTTTTTTTAAACGTCGCCCATGGAGATTTTAAAGGGTAAAAGTTTGTCGCCATTCCACGAGCGGACGAAATTTTGAAGTGTGACATGTTGGGAATCAATTTACTCGGCGTAACATTATCTTTCACAATATAAAAAAAATTTGGGCTAACTTTACTGTTGTCTTATTTTTTAATTAAAAAAAGTATTTTTTCCCAAAAAAGTGCACTTGTAAGTCCGCTGCGCAAATACAGTGTGACAGAAAGTATTGCAATGACCGCCATTTTATTCTCTAGGGTGTTAGAATAAAAAATATATATAATGTTTGGGGGTTCTAAGTAAAGGGAAGGAGATGAGTGGGCAGCGAAAACAGGCAAGGGAAGCTCCATTAGCATTGGTGGTTGTCTTGTCATACCAATGGCCACCACAAGAGGGCGCCCGATTGCAGAAGGAACCATAGGACTGCAGAAGGCCTCAAAGCCGCGGCCTCAATTACCGGCGCGGCCCAACGCGATCGCACCGGGATGGGGGGGGGGGTGTCGAACGGACACAGGATACCCCAGCTGTGCCGCCCCAGGCGCCAGGTCGCTAATTCTAGTCGCAAATGCGACCTGGCGCCCGGGGTTTGTCGAGCGCTGTACTAAAGGATATATCTTTAATGAGAGCCTCACATTAAATCTGAATAAAATGGCATTGCTCCTGCTGTAGCCAATATCTATGAAGATCACCTTCTCCCCTCTTCTGCCACAGGCTTGATCCATCTTGTTCCAGAATTTTTCCAAGATCTGCACAACAGAATGTGCAGTGCACCACAACAAGTGACTTTGCATTGCGGTGTGTTGTGTTGGGAGAATATAATCTATAAATCAATGCTCTGCACATTGCTATACACCCTTTTCATTTCAAACAATCTTTGCATAAAAAGAGGGATTTTTGGTTCACATATATCGCAATACATGTTTAAGCTGGCCAACTTCGTCAAAGTAATCCCTCTCTGGCCAGTTTTTTTTTTGGCTTCCTATACATACAGAGCAAAGCTTAGGGGTTCCAGTATAAAAACATTGCACCTACAGGGAAGAAATTCTTGGTGGTGTCACTGTGTCTTTTTGACACAGGTCACAAAATTTGACGGTTTCTATCAAAAGGGAGACGCTGTAGGTGCAGGACACAAGTCCTTGGTGGTTTCTTCTGTATGTATAGGAATTGATGATGGCATGTTTTGCAGGTGAATTCCATAACTTCCAGTTCATCCAGAGGAAGGCAAAAAAACTCTGCATGGTGTAATTTGTTCCAATGGGACAAAAAATTCCTTCCTGACCCCCGAAGGCGATCGGATTATTCTCTGGATCAACCATCTGTGGTGAGCTGTCAGTGGGCACATGGCCTGTGTAGTAGCTTTGAAATCGCCACTCCTACTCTCTATGGCACTTGCAGGATAGATCAGGGGCATTCTGATTGGTCATCGCCAGCACAGAACATCGAGTGCTGCAGATAGAAGATGGAGAAGAGCTAGGATTTCAAATCCCCGGACTACTACAAGGCTCCGTGGGCACTAGCAGTTCATCACCCTGGGTGGTATGTACAGCTGAAGATATAAAATGTTTGCTCATTTTATTCTCTGTAATACTTCGGTATGTGCAGGATTTGAGCCTTAACAGCTGTTGGTACAGTATGGAACTCACCTGTTGATCCAAAGGAAGGCGAAAAACCCTCATGAAGCATGGTATAATTTGCTCCAAAAGGGAAAAAATTCCTTCCTGACCCCTGAAGGCGATCTGATTACTCCCTGGATCAACCATCTGTGGTGAGCTGTCAGTGGGCACATGGCCCACTGACAGAGATGAGATGAGATTTGAGGATTGAAGTCAAGTCACATGACCAAAGTGACAGGGTTATTTTTTTTTGGCCGAACATGGAGACTAGATTCACATCACTAAATTAACATTTTTTTTTTTTTTTTTTAGAGTTGACCTTTTTAATAAAAAACAAACAAAAAAAAACAAATTTTGTGATTTGAGCCTTTTAACATTATGTAACCTTTCTGTAATCACTGCACAGGCTGGAAGAGTTGGCTCTGTTGACTTGCACAGAATTTTCCTCTTAACACTGAATATTCTTACAGGAGGGGAAAACACAGGAATGACCAATCAGCAGGCTGGATGTGTGCCCTCCCCTGGCTGTGTCCTGTAACTGCCATGGACATCCGGGAGCTGGTCTCGCCAGCTATGGTGTCTGGATCAGAAAAAAGGCTTGACCAAATTCCCCATCTTTTGGCAGGCAAGATAGTTCTTACAAATATATTTCGATGGGCTCTTTATTTCTTTGGAGTTCTGCTTTATATATTTGGTGCTGGTGGGGGACGGGCAGTATGGTGTCTGGGGAGCTGCTTGTCTTGCTGGTTTACATGGAATTACTTCAACCTCTTCCCTCAATAAAGCTCTGTTCTGCTCTACAATTAATTAATTAGTCAGTTCAATTTCATCTACTTAATGGACTTCTCACCTAATTTGTGTTGATGGCACAATTTTGTGTTGCCCATAGCAACCACTGAGCCTCCAGCTGTGTATTTGACAGGATTGAAAAGACATAAGGAGGCTGATTGGTTTACATAGTCAACAGGGCTGTTGTATCATTATCAGACATTTCATATTATTAGACCCTATGTTCCCTTCCAAGTGTAAAGGACAAGTGTACAAACATGTCGCCAATAGCAACCAATCAGAGGGCTATTTTACTACAATACTGCGTGAAAAAAATGGCGGTGTTTGGAGAGCTTTGAATTAGTTGACTTTATAGACTTGTTACATGAAGTGTGTTATTGGTAAAAAGAAAATGATTGGTACAAATTTCCTGTTGCCCATAGTGACCATATAGCCCTATATATGAGATATCTGATAAAGGTAATTGTCATAGCAACCAGTTTGTTTACCTGTTTACAAACCTGAGATGTAATATAGACAGTGGGAGACTCTTTTTTTTACAGCTCAGGTTTGTAAACAAGTAAACAAAATGGTTGCTATGGTTGCCTTTTTAGCAGATATCTCATGTATAGTTCCCTATGTTCTCTAGTACAAGTATACATACATGTTGCCAATAGCAACCAATCAGAGGTTCAGTTTTTTTTTCATGTGGAGTGTGAAGAAAGGACAGTGTTTGCTATGAGGGTAGTGGGGGCATCTTGTAAAGTCCCCTGGATTGTTTATTATGGGAAACCTGTACTGGGAGAATACAGAGACTGTGACTGCTGATGTCTCCTTCTGAATATACTAGTTGCCTGGCTGTTATCTTGATCCATTGGTTTCTGGTAATTCTCCATCACTGATTGGGATCAAGTAAGAACAGAAGTTCTGAATAAACATGCAGTGATGAAGAAAGCATGGAAGCCAGAGCCAGCCAGGAGTCTAGCATTTTCAGAGGATGGTCAGCAATGGACATCTTCATATTTCTCTCAGAATGGGTTCCCTTTTAACCATTTGGGGGAATCTAGGTAGTTCCCTAAAGCATTCATCCCTGAAAAGAGATTCTGCAATTCACATTGGCCACCATGTGTACAGTATATGCTCCTTATCCCCTTATTTATTACTGTCTGGGTAGCTATGGGAGAGATTCTGCTCACTTCCTGTCCTTCTGACCCCGGAGGAAGTAAGGGGTAAATCTCCACAATGGGGACCCAGACAGTGATAAAGACTTGTCAGAGGGATCTAAACCACTCCCACTCTACTATTGTGACCAATCAGATTATGGGATTACATGATGGAAACAGAAATGCATTTGATTGCATTTATGATCTATTACAATTGTATCCTTTGAATTGAAATCCATATCCCCAATTGTGGTATATCGATTGAATGGGTTGTCATTTATAGATTGATTATTCCTATTAAAGGAGAGCAATCAGAAAACTAGAAAAGGTACAATTTCTGGGGAAATTGTGAAAGTGTTCTTGCCTCTACAACTGGAGTGGGCGGAGTAACTGGGTGGGATGGAGTGGCTTGAGTAAGTGTGAAAAGTGTTAAAAAGCTTAATATTTTAAAAAGTATAAATAGTAGTAAAAAAGTTCCATCATTCGCTGAAAGAGCTGAACATTTTTTTCAAAAGTAATTTTTTTTTCAAAAATGAATTTTTTTTATTCAAAAATGAATTTTTTTTATTCAAAAATGATTTTTTTTTCAAAAGTAATTTTTTTTTTCAAAGGTAATTTTTTTTTTCAAAGGTAATTTTTTTTTTCAAAAATGAATTTTTTTATTTCAAAAATAATTTTTTTTTTCGAAATTATTATTTTTTTTAAAGTAATTTTTTTTTCAAAAATAATTTTTTTTTTCAAAAATATTTTTTTTTTCAAATATATTTTTTTTTTCAAAAATATATTTTTTTTTAAAAGTAATTTTTTTTTTCAAAAATATTTTTTTTTTCAAAAATAATTTTTTTTTTTTTCAAAAAAATTTTTTTTTTTTCAAAAATATTTTTTTTTTTCAAAAATATTTTTTTTTTTTCAAAAATATATTTTTTTTTTTCAAAAATTATTATTTTTTTTTTACAAAAATTATTTTTTTATTTTTTTCAAAAATTATTTTTTTTTTTAAAAAATATATATTTTTTTTACATGGGGCGGTCATAATGTTTTGGCTGATCATGGGGTGGTCATAATGTTTTGGCTGATCATGGGGTTGTCAGCTTTTGTCACCTCCCACTCTAGTTTTGAACATTTCGCCATTCATTCCTATGGGACCAATTTCGCCGCAAAAACGTCATTTCGTGGACCATTCGGCGAAACATTCCACAAAGTAATAACACACCAATCGGGAACAATCCGCACGTTTCGGTATATTATTTGTCTCTGTAGTGTGAAAACTGTGGGAGGAGTCTACAAGCATTATCAAGTCTAGCAGATGAAGTCACATGCATTTGGGGTGTCTCAGCATCTTGTGTTTACAACCACTGTTTCCTAGCAACGCTCATGCCCTGTTTATGCTTCCCAAATACTACTTCATCAAAACTGCCCCATCAGAATTACCCCATCAAAACTGCCCCATCATATTCCTCTAATATAAATCAGTACATGGTGTGTCTGTCCCCTCCCCCGGGCTCTGTAATCAGCTGAGATGCTCCAGCCACCTTCCCCCCTGTGTATAACAGAAGCTTTGGTAACCATGGCAACAAAACAAACACTAATGCCGCGTACACACGGTCGGACTTTTCGTCTACAAAAGTCAGACAGCCTGTCCGACAGACTTCCGGCAGACTTTCGGCGGACTTGCGGCGGACTTGCGGCATACTTTCTAACGAACGGACTTGCCCACACACGACCACACAAAAGTACGACAGCTTAGTACGCGGTGACGTACACCAAGTCCGACGAGACTATAAAACGGAAGTTCAATAGCCCGTACGACACCCTTTGGGCTCCTTCTGCTAATCTCGTGTTTATCTCGTGTTAGTAGAAGTTTGGTGAGAGACGATTCGCGCTTGTGAGACTCGTATTTTTCAGTTCGTTTTAACTGTTGTTCAGTCTGTGCTTGTGAGGTTTGTATCTGCTTTTCAGTGCGTTTGGTCAGTTGGCATTGAGAAATCTTTGTTTTATTGGCCGCTCGTTCCTGATTTTCAGGTCGTTCTTCACAGGCCTTGCTGTTCTTCAGTGCGTTCTGTTTAGTGCGTTCTGACCAGCCGACCGTTTTGAAGCCATGTTACCTGTACGTACTCGTCGTCGAGCTCGTGCATTGTATGTGTTTGGTGCTGTAGTTTATTCTTCAGACCAAGACCAGTCCATGAACAGGGCGAGGAGGAGTTCATGGACCAAGAATTGGTTGCTTCAGCGTGACCAGTTCTCTCATATGCCTTTGCTCCGTGAGATCCGTGAGAATAATCCT
This sequence comes from Lithobates septentrionalis, assembly GCA_037952835.1. Taxonomy (NCBI): domain Eukaryota; kingdom Metazoa; phylum Chordata; class Amphibia; order Anura; family Ranidae; genus Lithobates; species Lithobates septentrionalis. The sequence continues at coordinate 3,247,748 of JBBDGP010000990.1, read as the reverse complement.
GAGGATTTCAGGAACTTTCTCCGGATGACGGACCCCGTTTTTGATCGTTTGGTGGCTTTGCTGACCCCCTATATCAGCAGGCAGGATACCTGCATGAGGCAAGCCATCACTCCGGAGCAGAGGCTGGTCGCTACCTTGCGGTATTTGGCCACAGGGAGAAGCCTGCAGGACCTTAAGTTCTCGACAGGCATCTCCCCCCAGGCTCTGGGGATCATTATCCCAGAGACCTGTTCTGCCATCATACAGGTCCTGCAGAAGGACTATATTAAGGTAAGATATTTTTCTTTTATTAGCATCACATGTTCTTTTATGTAATCTTTGATAATGTAATGTATTTCTTGCTTCAAACACTACTTACCATCATTGCAATATAGTGTGAATGTCCCCTTTTTATCCTCACACATGCTGGAATTTTTTCCTGTTATTTTTTGTCATGCATGTATATTTTCCTTTAATAACCTTCCCAGCATGAAGTGATGGGAACATATCCACCTAGTCTACTCATTTTGAATGTATTTTGTTGGAGTGTATTTAGTGTGCTTATAATTAGCAATTATCTAGATTTCACAACCCCCCCACCCCCCCCACCTAAACTCACTCCAAATAGTGTGCTGCTAATGAGCAATTATCTAGATTTCACAACCCCCCCCCCCCCACCTAAACTCAATCCAAATAGTGTGCTGCTAATGAGCAATTATCTAGATTTCACAACCCCCCCACCCCCCCCCCACCTAAACTCACTCCAAATAGTGTGCTGCTAATGAGCAATTATCTAGATTTCACAACCCCCCCCCCCCACCTAAACTCAATCCAAATAGTGTGCTGCTAATGAGCAATTATCTAGATTTCACAAACCCCCCCCCCCCCCCCCCACCTAAACTCACTCCAAATAGTGTGCTGCTAATGAGCAATTAGCTAGATTTCACAACCCCCCCACCCCCACCCCTCGTTAAAATTTGCTTGAATGTTCTGTGGTGTTGATTTGTCTAAAGCAAATATATGTTGCAGTTTGCAAAATGCATGTGCACTCTACAAGTGCATTTGTTCCAGTGCTTTAGTAAATGAGCAGAAGCTCTGCTGATTTCCATCATCAAATCATATGCAAGCCTCAAAGTGTTTTCATTAATTGCCCTTGCCTGTGATTGTGTACTCCTTGCAACATGAATGCCTTTTTACATTACCTCATTTACTGTAAGCTGGTTAGCAACTGCACCTGCAGAGTGCGACAACTGCAGTCTTGTAGCCTTTTTAGTCCCTAAATTCCTGCGTGTCCTAAAAGTAATATTTTTTAGGGATTTCACAACCCCCTAAAATGTAATCAATGTTCCATCAGAGGGGGTGAGCAATCTGATAAGTGTGCCTTTCCATATTAGTTATTCCAGAGGAATTAAATTATTGAATGTTATACTGATGCTGGGGAATAATGTTTTTAATTGTCTAATTTTCTTGCAATGTTAGCTTCCAAATTAATTGATTTTGGTTTTCTTGTTTGATTCCCCAGTTTCCTTCAACGCCACAGGAATGGCAGACTGTGGCATCCCATTTTGCCAGCCGTTGGGACTTTCCCAATTGTGGAGGGGCTATAGATGGGAAACATGTCCACATTGTGCCACCACCCCATTCGGGGTCATATTATTTTAATTATAAGGGGTTCCACAGTATTGTTTTAATGGCGGTGGTGTCGGCACACTATGATTTTTTATATGTGGACGTGGGGAAGAATGGCCGGATGTCGGATGGAGGAGTATTTGCCGAGACGGAGTTCTGCCAGCGTCTCCAGAGTGGTGGCCTGGGATTGCCACCTGATGAGGATAACGTGGAAGGACTCCCCTTTGTCTTCATTGCGGATGAAGCCTTCGCTCTCAGCAACCACCTCATGAGGCCATTCCCCCAAAGAACCCTCACCCCGGAGAGGAGGGTTTTTAATTACCGGCTGGCCAGAGCTAGAAGAGTGGTTGAGAATGCGTTTGGAATTCTGGCCAGCCGGTTCCGCCTGTTTCAAACAGCCATTAATTTGGCGGAATACAAACTTAATTTTATCATTTTAACCTGCTGCATTCTGCACAACTTTTTAAACAAGCATTCTACCAATTATATAGGCACAGTTGGGCCTGAGGCCGGACAAATAGAAGCCAACCTTACAGGCCTGGATACTGTCCGTACTGGCTTGGCCCCCCAAAGTTCCCGTCAAGTTAGACAGCAATATGTTAATTATTTTATGGGTAGGGGGGCCATTGCAATGGGCCAGGATATATAATTTTTTACAATAAAATAAATATTGCTGAAATCTGGCATTATATTTATTGCTTGCCTTTCTTTTGGGCTGTCTCCTAGGTTATGGTCGAGCAGTTGTAGTGCCAACTGTATTTGAATTTTAAAAATGTCTAAATAAGCTCCATTGCCACTGTAAACAACTTTTTTACAATTATAACCAAACTGATACTGAGCCTTGAAATAACAAACCACACATTTTTTAAAATCCTATAAGGAGATGTTTTTATTAATGGTTGTTATGCATTCAGTTCTGCATTTAGTAGAAAATGTTCATAGACAAAAATATAATGATATCTTAATAATGTAGCAAAATATAATTATATTTAAATATTTCTACCTAATCCACAAAAAAATATTTTTGGCTTTTTGATTTTCGCAAACAGGCTTTTTTTTTTTTTTTGGGAAAATCAAGTTTTTTTTTTTTTTTAAAAGCAAGTTTTTTTTTTTTTTTTTTTATCAAGTTTTTTTAGGTTTTTTTTGGTTTTTGCAAATCAAGTTTTTTTTATTTGTTTTTGGTTTTTTAATCAAGTTTTTTATTTTTTTGTTTTTTTAAAATTATTTTTTTTATTTTTTTGGTTTTTTAAAATCAATTTTTTTATTTTTTTGGTTTTTTAAAATCAATTTTTTTATTTTTTTGTTTTTTTAAAATCAATTTTTTTTATTTTTTTGGTTTTTTAAAATCAATTTTTTTATTTTTTTGGTTTTTTAAAATCAATTTTTTTATTTTTTTGGTTTTTTAAAATCAATTTTTTTAATTTTTTTGGTTTTTTAAAATCAATTTTTTTATTTTTTTGGTTTTTTAAAATCAATTTTTTTATTTTTTTGGTTTTTTAAAATCAATTTTTTTTATTTTTTTGGTTTTTTAAAATCAATTTTTTTATTTTTTTGGTTTTTTAAAATCAATTTTTTTATTTTTTTGGTTTTTTAAAATTATTTTTTTTGTTTTTTTTTTGGTTAGTTAAAATCACTTTTTTTTTTTTTAATTTGTGTTTTTTAGAAAATCAAGTTTTATTTTTTTGTGGATTTTTGAGCTATATACGAGAAACAGCCCTCCTTTTTGACATTAGGTTAAACAGCCATTTATGTTCTGCCAAAACAAGAAAGAGAAGGCCCAGAATGGGGTCAGCAAAACAGGAAATGAAGGACATGATTGATGTTTTGGGGTTTAAAAAAGGGCATTTAGATTCTACCCAAAACATCAATCATGTCCTTCATTTCCTGCTGCATACGATCCAGCCGATTACGCATTTCATCAATGTCTTTATTCCAGGCCATTATTTGACCAATTAGCCGTTGGGCACTTTCAGAGGTGAAATAGTCACTTCTTGTTGTTGTACCTAAAGTGGAATGAAACCAAAAAATGTCTTTAGAAATATGCACACATACATAGTTTACCTTACCATAAATAAAGCTGTTGTCTCAGACACTGACCTGGTGGGGTGCCCATGTAGCCTAATTCCTCCACATCCTCGGGGGTGGCACTGTTGCTTGAATGAAGCACAACCAGATCCCCTAAAATAGAGTAGACAAATTAAATTAAACAAAAGGCAGCCATGCATAGATTAACGTAAGCTGGTGTGTCAGACACTCACCTGGTGGGGTGCCCATGTCACCCACCTCTCCTTCCTCAACATCCTCAATGGGACTTGGGCTGATTGCCCAATCATGTTTTGCTTGGGGTGGACTGTCTTCTTGTTCTTGGCTGAGTGATTTTTCCCCTATGTGAAACCAAAAATTATTAATCTAATTAGCACACAGATATTTTAGGACATAGTAATTTTCCTACATTTGTAGTGAAGTGGTTTGTGTAGAGTTCCTATTTTACCTCAATATTTAACATTATAAAGACATATTGGATAGATAGATATCAATATCTCAAAATATAGTTAATAATCTTTTGATCTCTCTCTATATCTGGAACAAAATCTCTAAATATCTAACTAAATGTAAAGCCAAAAAAATAAGATAACTTCAAATATTCAAAAAGAATGTTTTACATTTCTATATCTATCTATCTACCTATCTATATATATCTCTCTCTCTCTCTATATCTATATATATATATATATATATATATCTATATATATCTATATATATCTATATATATATATATAGATATATCTATATATGATATATAGAAATATATAGATATATAGATATATAGATATAGAAAGATATAGATATAGATATATAGATATATATCTATATAGATATAGATATATATATAGATAGATAGATATATAGATATAGATATATATATAGATATAGATATATATATAGATAGATATATATATATATATATATATATATATATATATATATATATATATATATATATAGATATATAGATATATATCTATATAGATATATATATATATATATATATATATATATATATATATATATATATAGATATATATCTATATAGATATAGATATATATATAGATAGATATAGATATAGATATATATAATCTATATATATATATATATATAATCTATATATATAATCTATATATATATATAATCTATATATATATATTCTATATATATATATCTATCTATCTATCTATCTCTATATCTAGATAGATAGATATATCTCTATATCTAGATAGATAGATATATCTCTATATCTAGATAGATAGATATATCTCTATATCTAGATAGATAGATATATCTCTATATCTAGATAGATAGATATATCTATATCTAGATAGATAGATATATCTATATCTAGATATATATGGATATGTAACGAGGTTTATTAAAAGATCGTTTAAAACGATGAACAAAAAATCGTATAGGAAGGAAAAGCACATGGAGCAGTATACAAGGTAATAAACACAAGAGAAAAACACGACAAGTACTTACTTTTTTTAAGAACTTTCCGGATACGTCGGTATTGATCCGGCTCCCTGAGTTTCAGGTCAGACCATCTTTTTCTCAATTGATCTTTGGAGCGCTGGACCCCAAAAGATGCCTGCAAAGTCTCCACGACCTTCGCCATGATTTTGGCCTTGCGCAAATTTGGCCGTGCGTACGGCCCATAATTGCCATCATAGTCGTCTTTGTGAAGAATGGCCACCATCTCCACCATCTCTTTAAAACTCATATTAGAGGCCTTAAATCTAGGCCTCATAGATTTCGTTGACGTTCCAGCCTCCGGGCTGTCTCCACTACCTGAGGTCGTCAACATTTCAGGTGTCTCCGCCATTCTTTAACTCCACTACGCGCCGTAACAAAAAATGGGCGGAGAACATGAGTTAATTTCGAACGTCAGGGGCGGGCGACGCAGGCGGAGTTTCACACATGCGTAGTGTATAAAGAGGGGCCTTGCGCACGTGTCGTACGTACGTTCTGTGCGTCGAATTAGGGGGCGGAGAACATGAGTTAATTTCGAACGTCAGGGGCGGGCGACGCAGGCGGAGTTTCACACATGCGTAGTGTATAAAGAGGGGCCTTGCGCACGTGTCGTACGTACGTTCTGTGCGTCGAATTAGGGGGCGGAGAACATGAGTTAATTTCGAACGTCAGGGGCGGGCGACGCAGGCGGAGTTTCACACATGCGTAGTGTATAAAGAGGGGCCTTGCGCACGTGTCGTACGTACGTACTGTGCGTAGGTGATAGTGGACCAGGACGTTACAAAACGAAGGTAATTTTAATTTTAATTTTATTTGTTTTTTTGGGGGGGGGGGTTTTATGGTCATGACTTTCGAGCAAGCGGCCTATATGGCTTGATAGATTGATGAGGCCTACATAGGGAGAAGATGATGAGGGGTTAGCAGAAACCTAATAAGTGTTTTTTGTCTTGTGACTTTATATTTTCCAGATATAATGAATCCCCTATTTAAGGATCCAGAGTTCCTTACTGCTTTCATTACGAAATATCGAGAGATGAGGAATTTGTGGGAGGTAAAACACCCTCAGTATTATGCTAAGCATGTGAGGAAGTCAACGCTGGAGAGACTTCTGTCCTTTGTCCAGGCGACCATCCCGGACGCAACAATGGAGATATTGCTCAAGAAAATTGGGGGCTTGAGGAATATGTATAAGAGGGAGCATAAGAAGATCCAGGAATCTATGAGATCAGGAGCATCAGCAGATGATGTTTATGTACCCAGGCTGTGGTACTACAATCAACTCCGTTTTCTTGATGACCAGACTGAAGCCAGGGCATCACTTTCAACCCTTCCCTCCACCCTTCCCTCCACCCTTCCCTCCACCCTTCCCTCCACCCCAGCAGAGGCTGATGAGGAGCAAGCTGGGTCTTCCATCCTGGATGAACCAGATATGACCATCTGGAGTCAGGTAAATTAGTTTAAACAATATTTACTGTACTAATATTAATGAGGTTAACTGGATGTTAGAATTTTCTCACAGATTTTTGCACTCAAAATTGTGTAGACATATCAATTGACAGGAGTAGCTAAATATGTTTGGCACCTGCTAGAAAAAATTAGGGTGTCTGATTAGACTCTTTTATTAAAGAGATGTATTCACATTAAATTTGCTAGTCATGAGAAATAAATTGTGTGTCATTGATGAACCCCAAAAAATATACTAAAACTATGTCCTTTTTTTATACACAGGATGAGTCCATCCAGGAGGAATGTGTGGAAAGTGGCAGGCAGGAGGAGACCGGGCCCATGGACAGCCTGGAGGAGGCCAGATTCCCCATCATCCTGGAGGAGGCTGGGCCCAGTGTCAGGCAGGAGGTGGCTGGTCCCAGTGAGGTGGCTGGGCCAAGTGAGGTGGCTGGTCCCAGTGAGGTGGCTGGGCCCAGTAGGAGCATGACCCAATCCCAAGTGCCTCCCCTCCGCCTTCCCAAAAAAAGGGCCAGGAAGGGGGCCGTCACACAGGAGGCATCCCTGCGCCTCATGCAAGAGGCCACACGTTTTTTGAGGAGCCCCCCCGAAGCAGAAGAGGCCTATGGCTGCTACTTAGCCAGCAGGCTTCTACAAATGGACTGGGAGCAGCGTCTCATTTGCGAGCGCCTATTTGGGGAAACTATCCAGAAGGGGCTGCAGGGCACGCTAACCCGAAACACACAACTACATGAGGCAGCCCCCCCTCCTCCTCCTCCTCCTCCTCCTCCTCCTCCTCCTGCCACAACTGAAACACCACAGCCACAGCCTCCAAAGAAGGCTACAGGGAAGGCTGCAGGGAAGGGTGCAGGGCAGCGTGGAGGGAAGGCTGCAGGGAAGAGAAGAAAGTGATGACCTGGGTTCAGTCTGGTCTGACAGAAGACGCAGGCTGTTGTAGTACCACAGTCTGGGGACATCTATATCATCTGCTGGTGCTGTTGATCTCTGGGATTCTTGGACCAGATTGTGCTCCCTCTTATATGGACTCCTCAAGATCCCAATTTTCTGGTACACAGACTTTTTCCAGCGTTGACTTCCTCTTTTTTTTTATTTTGACCATGAATAAATGGATCTTTTTTTGAGTTTAGCAAAAGACTTTATGTGTTTTCTTTTAAATCATTGATTTTACACACAATGTTAAATTATCAAGGGACAACAATCTCATTGAGTTTGCAAAAACACAACAAAAATACATTACTAATGTTAATAATGTTCGAGTGGTAAGTCTGGGAAAGAACAAAAATATACATAACCAAAAACGGTGCTTTGGGTTAACTTTATCTTAAAAATAAAAAATAATCACTAGAAAAAAAAAACATTATAATGGGTTCTTTGTAGTAACTTTACAAACCTAAAAAATATAAAAAAAAAAATTTAAAAAAAAAAACAAAAAAAAAAAATACAAATGGGTTATTTGTGGTAACTTTACAAACCTAAAAAATATAAAAAAAAAAATTTAAAAACAAAAAACAAAAAAAAAAAATACAAATGGGTTATTTGTGGTAACTTTACAAACCTAAAAAATATAAAAAAAAAAATTTAAAAAAAAAAACAAAAAAAAAAAATACAAATGGGTTATTTGTGGTAACTTTACAAACCTAAAAAATATAAAAAAAAAAATTTAAAAAAAAAAAACAAAAAAAAAAAATACAAATGGGTTATTTGTGGTAACTTTACAAACACCAAAAAATGAAAATTAAAAATATAGAGATAAACATATAAAAAAGTTCAACACCAATCATAAAATAAATATCTGGATAAAAATTACAAGAAAATATGATTCCACACAAAAAAAAAACCAAAAAAAAAAAAAAGGTAAAAAGTATTATATTAGTATGGAAACATTGTTTTTAAAAAGCATACTATATCATTCATGAGATCAAAGAGAAAAAGAATCCAGAAATCAGTTTGGGAGAACTCTGAATATGAACAGCAAAACACCTTCGTTCTTTATAGAGCATTCGTAATGAAGAAATAAAATGCGCTGCATTCAACGATCACAGATTTTGCAGCGTGATGAATGTGCTACCTACAATACGAACACTAGTTTTACTAGACCGAGTGCTTCCGTTTAGTTTTTGCTTATGAGCATGCGTCGTTTTTTTGTCCGTCGGACTAGCATACAGACGAGCGGACTTCGGGGTCCGTCGTAGTTACGAAGTAAAAGTTTTGAAGCATGTTTCAAATCTAAAGTACGTCGGATTTGAGGCTAAAAAAGTCAGTTGAAAGTCCGGAGAAGCCCACACACGATCGGATTACCAGCCAGCTTTAGTCCGTCAGCGTCCGTTGGACTTTTGTAGACGAAAAGTCCGACCGTGTGTACGCGGCATTACAGTACACTCTGATTAATGGCTAAAATTTCCTGAAATGACCTCTAAACAAATGGCCGTATTTTAGAAACTATACATCCTACAGCGAAGATCTTTATATTGTGAGAATCACAAGACCCAGACCTAGATTTTGATATATAGTATGTCTCTGAAATATTAAAATTGAAGGCACGGTCGCAGTTTAGAAATTGCCCTTCAAATTTGAAGGGGCTAGAGTGTAGTTTCAATGAATGTCAATGGACGGCGTGAGTTGCAAACAAATGGTCATATTGTGAAAACTATCAGGACTATGGCTTAGCCGTGGACATGTTTAGTGGCAGCAGGGATAGCTGAACGTTTTGATATAAGATTTGTGTAGGTGGGCTTGAAAATGAGGGAGTGGCGGCAGTTTAGAAATCATGTTCTGATTTTTCAGCTTTTGTCACCTCCCACTCTAGCTTCCCCATTCATTCCTATGGGACCAATTTCGCCGCAAAAATGACGATATTTCGTGAACCATTCGGCGAAACGTTCCACAAAGTAATAGCACACCATTCGGGAACAATCCGCACGTTTCGGTATATTACTTGTCTATGTAGTGTAAGTACTGTGGGAGGAGTTAGGGTGGTAAATTTGGCTATAATAATAATAATACTAGACTAGAAAAGGTACAATTTCTGGGGAAATTGTGAAAGTGTTCTTGCCTCTACAACTGGAGTGGGCGGAGTAACTGGGTGGGGTGGAGTGGCTTGAGTAACTGTGAAAAGTGTTAAAAAGCTTAATATTTCAAAAAGTATAAATAGTAGTAAAAAAAATTCCATCATTCGCTGAAAGAGCTGAACATTTTTTTCAAAAGTAATTTTTTTTTTCAAAAATGAATTTTTTTTAATCAAAAATGATTTTTTTTTCTTCAAAAATGATTTTTTTTTTCAAAAGTAATTTTTTTTTTCAAAGGTAATTTTTTTTTCAAAAATGAATTTTTTTATTTCAAAAATAATTTTTTTTTTCGAAATTATTATTTTTTTTAAAGTAATTTTTTTTTCAAAAATAATTTTTTTTTTCAAAAATATTTTTTTTTTTCAAATATATTTTTTTTTCAAAAATATATATTTTTTTTTTCAAAAATGATTTTTTTTTTTCAAAAATTATTTTTTTACTTTTTTCAAAAATATATATTTTTTTTTTCAAAAATGATTTTTTTTTTTCAAAAATTATTTTTTTACTTTTTTCAAAAATTATTTTTTTTTTTCAAAAATATATATTTTTTTACATGGGGCGGTCATAATGTTTTGGCTGATCATGGGGTGGTCATAATGTTTTGGCTGATCATGGGGTTGTCAGCTTTTGTCACTTCCCACTCTAGTTTTGAACATTTCGCCATTCATTCCTATGGGACCAATTTCGCCGCAAAAACGTCATTTCGTGGACCATTCGGCAAAACATTCCACAAAGTAATAACACACCAATCGGGAACAATCCGCTCGTTTCGGTATATTATTTGTCTCTGTAGTGTGAAAACTGTGGGAGGAGTCTACAAGCATTATCAAGTCTAGCAGATGAAGTCACATGCATTTGGAGTGTCTCAGCATCTTATGTTTACAACCACTGTTTCCTAGCAACGCTCATGCCCTGTTTATGCTTCCCAAATACTGCTTCATCAAAACTGCCCCATCAGAATTACCCCATCAAAACTGCCCCATCATATTCCTCTATTATAAATCAGTACATGGTGTGTCTGTCCCCTCCCCCGGGCTCTGTAATCAGCTGAGATGCTCCAGCCACCTTCCCCCCTGTGTATAACAGAAGCTTTGGTAACCATGGCAACAAAACAAACACTAACAGTACACTCTGATTAATGGCTAAAATTTCCTGAAATGACCTCTAAACAAATGGCCGTATTTTAAAAACTATACATCCTACAGCGAAGATCTTTATATTGTGAGAATCACAAGACCCAGACCTAGATTTTGATGTATAGTATGTCTCTAAAATATTAAAAATGAAGGCACAGTCGCAGTTTAGAAATTGCCCTTCAAATTTGGAGGGGGCTAGAGTGTAGTTTCAATGAATGTCAATGGACGGCGTGAGTTGCAAACAAATGGTCATATTGTGAAAACTATCAGGACTATGGCTTAGCCGTGGACATGTTTAGTGGCAGCAGGGATAGCTGAACGTTTTGATATAAGATTTGTGTAGGTGGGCTTGAAAATGAGGGAGTGGCGGCAGTTTAGAAATCATGTTCTGATTTTCCAGCTTTTGTCATCTCCCACTCTAGTTTCCCCATTCATTCCTATGGGACCAATTTCGCCGCATAAACGACGATATTTCGTGAACCATTCGGCGAAACGTTCCACAAAGTAATAGCACACCATTCGGGAACAATCCGCACGTTTCGGTATATTACTTGTCTATGTAGTGTAAAAACTGTGGGAGGAGTTAGGGTGGTAAATTTGGCTATAATAATAAGAATAATATATATGTGAGATAACAGTAAGTGGTCTTGCTATGCAAGAACACTTAAAAAGGTACAATTTCTGGGGAAATTGTGAAAGTGTTCTTGCCTCTACAACTGGAGTGGGCGGAGTAACTGGGTGGGGTGGAGTGGCTTGAGTAACTGTGAAAAGTGTTAAAAAGCTTAATATTTTAAAAAGTATAAATAGTAGTAAAAAAGTTCCATCATTCGCTGAAAGAGCTGAACATTTTTTTCAAAAGTAATTTTTTTTTTCAAAAATGAATTTTTTTTAATCAAAAATGATTTATTTTTCTTCAAAAATGATTTTTTTTTTCAAAAGTAATTTTTTTTTCAAAGGTAATTTTTTTTTTCAAAAATGAATTTTTTTATTTCAAAAATAATTTTTTTTTCGAAATTATTTTTTTTTAAGTAATTTTTTTTTCAAAAATAATTTTTTTTTTTCAAAAGTATTTTTTTTTTCAAATATATTTTTTTTTCAAAAAAATTTTTTTTTTTAAAAGAAATTTTTTTTTCAAAAATATTTTTTTTTTCAAAAATAATTTTTTTTTTCAAAAATATTTTTTTTTTCAAAAATATTTTTTTTTTCAAAAATGATTTTTTTTTTTCAAAAATTATTTTTTTTACTTTTTTCAAAAATTTTTTTTTTTTTTCAAAAATATTTTTTTTTTTACATGGGGCGGTCATAATGTTTTGACTGATCATGGGGTGGTCATAATGTTTTGGCTGATCATGGGGTTGTCAGCTTTTGTCACTTCCCACTCTAGTTTTGAACATTTCGCCATTCATTCCTATGGGACCAATTTCGCCGCAAAAACGTCATTTCGTGGACCATTCGGCAAAACATTCCACAAAGTAATAACACACCAATCGGGAACAATCCGCTCGTTTCGGTATATTATTTGTCTCTGTAGTGTGAAAACTGTGGGAGGAGTCTACAAGCATTATCAAGTCTAGCAGATGAAGTCACATGCATTTGGAGTGTCTCAGCATCTTGTGTTTACAACCACTGTTTCCTAGCAACGCTCATGCCCTGTTTATGCTTCCCAAATACTGCTTCATCAAAACTGCCCCATCAGAATTACCCCATCAAAACTGCCCCATCATATTCCTCTATTATAAATCAGTACATGGTGTGTCTGTCCCCTCCCCTGGGCTCTGTAATCAGCTGAGATACTCCAGCCACCTTCCCCCCTGTGTATAACAGAAGCTTTGGTAACCATGGCAACAAAACAAACACTAACAGTACACTCTGATTAATGGCTAAAATTTCCTGAAATGACCTCTAAACAAATGGCCGTATTTTAGAAACTATACATCCTACAGCGAAGATCTTTATATTGTGAGAATCACAAGACCCAGACCTAGATTTTGATACATAGTATGTCTCTGAAATATTAAAATTGAAGGCACGGTCGCAGTTTAGAAATTGCCCTTCAAATTTGAAGGGGCTAGAGTGTAGTTTCAATGAATGTCAATGGACGGCGTGAGTTGCAAACAAATGGTCATATTGTGAAAACTATCAGGACTATGGCTTAGCCGTGGACATGTTTAGTGGCAGCAGGGATAGCTGAACGTTTTGATATAAGATTTGTGTAGGTGGGCTTGAAAATGAGGGAGTGGCGGCAGTTTAGAAATCATGTTCTGATTTTTCAGCTTTTGTCACCTCCCCCTCTAGCTTCCCCATTCATTCCTATGGGACCAATTTCGCCGCAAAAATGACGATATTTCGTGAACCATTCGGCGAAACGTTCCACAAAGTAATAGCACACCATTCGGGAACAATCCGCACGTTTCGGTATATTACTTGTCTATGTAGTGTAAAAACTGTGGGAGGAGTTAGGGTGGTAAATTTGGCTATAATAATAACTAGAAAATGCATTTCCTGGGGAAAATGCGTTGGAATGCTGAATTGCTAAAACAGCCCCCAGCAAAATTGCCCCCATCATATTGCCATCAAAACTGTCCCATCAGAATTGCCCCATCAAACCTGCACCATCATATTGCCACCATCAAAACTGCCCCATCAAAATTGCCACCATCAAAACTGCCCGATCAGAATTGCCCCATCAAAACTGCCCCATCATATTGCCACCATCAAAACTGCACCATCATATTGCCACCATCAAAACTGCCCCATCATATTGCCACCATCAAAACTGCCCCATCAGAATTGCCCTATCAAAACTGCCCCATCATATTCCTCTTTTACAAATCAGTACATGGTGTGTCTGTCCCCCTCCCCCGGGCTCTGTAATCAAAGCTGAGATGCTCCAGCCACCTCCCCCCCCTGTGTATAACAGAAGCTTTGGTAACCATGGCAACAAAACAAACACTAACAGTACACTCTGATTAATGGCTAAAATTTCCTGAAATGACCTCTAAACAAATGGACGTATTTTAAAAACTATACATCCTACAGCGAAGATCTTTATATTGTGAGAATCACAAGACCCAGACCTAGATTTTGATGTATAGTATGTCTCTGAAATATTAAAATTGAAGGCACGGTCGCAGTTTAGAAATTGCCCTTCAAATTTGAAGGGGCTAGAGTGTAGTTTCAATGAATGTCAATGGACGGCGTGAGTTGCAAACAAATGGTCATATTGTGAAAACTATCAGGACTATGGCTTAGCCGTGGACATGTTTAGTGGCAGCAGGGATAGCTGAATGTTTTGATATAAGATTTGTGTAGGTGGGCGTGAAAATGAGGGAGTGGCGGCAGTTTAGAAATCATGTTCTGATTTTTCAGCTTTTGTCCCCTCCCTAGGGCTCTGTAATCAGAGCTGAGATGCTCCAGCCACCTCCCCCCTGTGTATAACAGAAGCTTTGGTAACCATGGCAACAAAACATACACAGTACACTCTGATTAATGGCTAAAATTTCCTGAAATTACCTCTAAACAAAAAGCTTTTTCTCAAAAACTGTAAAAGATATCAAACTGAAAAGATATAGCCAGATAGCTGAATATTTTGTGAACATTTTAAAGTTTGTTTGGCGTCTCTAGGTGAAAGTATGAAGGAGCTGAAACTTTTGGGAGCGGAAGAAGATTTTAAGTTTCTCAAGCATGCTCCCATTGACTTCAATGTTAAATAAAAGTGATAAAAAGCTTAATATTTTAAAAAGTATAAATGGTAGAAAAAAAGTTGAAAAAGAGCACACCTCAGCTAAAAGAGACGAACATTTTGATAGTTGAATGGTTTTAATAGCTGAAAGTATGCAGAAGTTACGCATTACCGAAAAACGTACGGAATAAAATTAAAATTATTAAAAATAACTAGAAAATGCATTTCCTGGGGAAAATGCGTGGGAATGCTGAATTGCTAAAACGGCCCCCAGCAAAATTGCCCCCATCATATTGCCATCAAAACTGTCCCATCATATTGCCACCATCAAAACTGCCCCATCAGAATTGCCCCATCAAAACTGCACCATCAAAAAATATTTTTTTTTTTCAAAAATATTTTTTTTTTCAAAAATATTTTTTTTTTTCAAAAATAATTTTTTTTCAAAAATTATTTTTTTTTCAAAAATTTTTTTTTTCAAAAATTTTTTTTTTCAAAAATTTTTTTTTCAAAAATGATTTTTTTTTTAAATATTTTTTTTTTTCAAAAATATTTTTTTTTTCAAAAATAATTTTTTTTTTCAAAAATATTTTTTTTTTTTCAAAAATAATTTTTTTTTTTTCAAAAATAATTTTTTTTTTTCAAAAATGATTTTTTTTTTTTTTCAAAAATAATTTTTTTTTTTTTCAGAAATATATATTTTTTTTCAAAAATATATTTTTTTTTTCAAAAATAATTGCTGAATAGCTAAATTGCTAAAATGACCGCCATCAAAACTGCCCCATCAGAATTGCCACCATCAAAACTGCCCCATCATATTCCTCTATTATAATCAGTACATGGTGTGTCTGTCCCCTCCCCCCGGGCTCTGTAATTAAAGCTGAGATGCTCCAGCCACCTCCCCCCCCTCTGTGTATAACAGAAGCTTTGGTAACCATGGCAACAAAACACACACAGTGCACTCTGATTAATGGCTAAAATTTCCTGAAATGACCTCTAAACAAAAAGCTTTTTCTCAAAAACTGTAAAAGATATCAAACTGAAAAGCTATAGCCAGATAGCTGAATATTTTGTGAACATTTTAAAGTTTGTTTGGTGTCTCTAGGTGAAAGTATGAAGGAGCTGAAACTTTTGGGAGCGGAAGAAAAATTTAAGGATTTCAAGCATGCTCCCATTGACTTCAATGTTAAAAAAAAGTGATAAAAAGCTTAATATTTTAAAAAGTATAAATGGTAGAAAAAAAGTTGAAAAAGAGCACACCTCAGCTAAAAGAGACGAACATTTTGATAATTGAATGGTTTTAATAGCTGAAAGTATGCAGAAGTTACGCATTACCGAAAAACGTACGGAATAAAATTAAAATTATTAAAAATAACTAGAAAATGCATTTCCTGGGGAAAATGCGTGGGAATGCTGAATTGCTAAAACGGCCCCCAGCAAAATTGCCCCCATCATATTGCCATCAAAACTGTCCCATCATATTGCCACCATCAAAACTGCCCCATCAGAATTGCCCCATCAAAACTGCACCATCATATTGCCACCATCAAAACTGCCCCATCAAAAAATATTTTTTTTTTTCAAAAATATTTTTTTTTTTCAAAAATATTTTTTTTTTCAAAAATAATTTTTTTTCAAAAATTATTTTTTTTTTCAAAAATTTTTTTTTTCAAAAAATTTTTTTTTCAAAAATTTTTTTTTCAAAAATTATTTTTTTTTTTAAATATTTTTTTTTTCAAAAATATTTTTTTTTTCAAAAATAATTTTTTTTTTCAAAAATATTTTTTTTTTTTTCAAAAATAATTTTTTTTTTTTTCAAAAATAATTTTTTTTTTTCAAAAATGATTTTTTTTTTTTCAAAAATAATTTTTTTTTTTTCAGAAATATATTTTTTTTTTCAAAAATATATATTTTTTTTCAAAAATAATTGCTGAATAGCTAAATTGCTAAAATGACCGCCATCAAAACTGCCCCATCAGAATTGCCACCATCAAAACTGCCCCATCATATTCCTCTATTATAATCAGTACATGGTGTGTCTGTCCCCTCCCCCCGGGCTCTGTAATTAAAGCTGAGATGCTCCAGCCACCTCCCCCCCCCTCTGTGTATAACAGAAGCTTTGGTAACCATGGCAACAAAACACACACAGTGCACTCTGATTAATGGCTAAAATTTCCTGAAATGACCTCTAAACAAAAAGCTTTTTCTCAAAAACTGTAAAAGATATCAAACTGAAAAGCTATAGCCAGATAGCTGAATATTTTGTGAACATTTTAAAGTTTGTTTGGTGTCTCTAGGTGAAAGTATGAAGGAGCTGAAACTTTTGGGAGCGGAAGAAAAATTTAAGGATTTCAAGCATGCTCCCATTGACTTCAATGTTAAAAAAAAGTGATAAAAAGCTTAATATTTTAAAAAGTATAAATGGTAGAAAAAAAGTTGAAAAAGAGCACACCTCAGCTAAAAGAGACGAACATTTTGATAGTTGAATGGTTTTAATAGCTGAAAGTATGCAGAAGTTACGCATTACCGAAAAACGTACGGAATAAAATTAAAATTATTAAAAATAACTAGAAAATGCATTTCCTGGGGAAAATGCGTGGGAATGCTGAATTGCTAAAACGGCCCCCAGCAAAATTGCCCCCATCATATTGCCATCAAAACTGTCCCATCATATTGCCACCATCAAAACTGCCCCATCAGAATTGCCCCATCAAAACTGCACCATCATATTGCCACCATCAAAACTGCCCCATCAAAAAATATTTTTTTTTTTCAAAAATATTTTTTTTTTTCAAAAATAATTTTTTTTTTCAAAAATAATTTTTTTTTCAAAAATTATTTTTTTTTTCAAAAATTATTTTTTTTTTCAAAAATTTTTTTTTCAAAAATTTTTTTTTTAAATATTTTTTTTTTTTCAAAAATTATTTTTTTTTTCAAAAATTTTTTTTTCAAAAATTTTTTTTTTTAAATATTTTTTTTTTTTCAAAAATATTTTTTTTTTTCAAAAATAATTTTTTTTTTCAAAAATATTTTTTTTTTTTCAAAAACATTTTTTTTTTTTTCAAAAATAATTTTTTTTTTTTTCAAAAATAATTTTTTTTTTCAAAAATGATTTTTTTTTTTTTCAAAAATAATTTTTTTTTTTCAGAAATATATATTTTTTTTCAAAAATATATATTTTTTTTTTCAAAAATATATATATTTTTTCAAAAATAATTGCTGAATAGCTAAATTGCTAAAATGACCGCCATCAAAACTGCCCCATCAGAATTGCCACCATCAAAACTGCCCCATCATATTCCTCTATTATAATCAGTACATGGTGTGTCTGTCCCCTCCCCCCGGGCTCTGTAATTAAAGCTGAGATGCTCCAGCCACCCCCCCCCCCCTCTGTGTATAACAGAAGCTTTGGTAACCATGGCAACAAAACACACACAGTGCACTCTGATTAATGGCTAAAATTTCCTGAAATGACCTCTAAACAAAAAGCTTTTTCTCAAAAACTGTAAAAGATATCAAACTGAAAAGCTATAGCCAGATAGCTGAATATTTTGTGAACATTTTAAAGTTTGTTTGGTGTCTCTAGGTGAAAGTATGAAGGAGCTGAAACTTTTGGGAGCGGAAGAAAAATTTAAGGATTTCCAGCATGCTCCCATTGACTTCAATGTTAAAAAAAAGTGATAAAAAGCTTAATATTTTAAAAAGTATAAATGGTAGAAAAAAAGTTGAAAAAGAGCACACCTCAGCTAAAAGAGACGAACATTTTGATAGTTGAATGGTTTTAATAGCTGAAAGTATGCAGAAGTTACGCATTACCGAAAAACGTACGGAATAAAATTAAAATTATTAAAAATAACTAGAAAATGCATTTCCTGGGGAAAATGCGTGGGAATGCTGAATTGCTAAAACGGCCCCCAGCAAAATTGCCCCCATCATATTGCCATCAAAACTGTCCCATCATATTGCCACCATCAAAACTGCCCCATCAGAATTGCCCCATCAAAAATGCACCATCATATTGCCACCATCAAAACTGCCCCATCAAAAAATATTTTTTTTTTTCAAAAATATTTTTTTTTTCAAAAATTTTTTTTTTTCAAAAATAATTTTTTTTCAAAAATTATTTTTTTTTTCAAAAAATTTTTTTTTCAAAAATTTTTTTTTCAAAAATGATTTTTTTTTTTTAAATATTTTTTTTTTTCAAAAATATTTTTTTTTTCAAAAATAATTTTTTTTTTCAAAAATATTTTTTTTTTTTTTCAAAAATAATTTTTTTTTTTTTTCAAAAATAATTTTTTTTTTTCAAAAATGATTTTTTTTTTTTTTTCAAAAATAATTTTTTTTTTTTCAGAAATATATTTTTTTTTTTCAAAAATATATTTTTTTTTTCAAAAATAATTGCTGAATAGCTAAATTGCTAAAATGACCGCCATCAAAACTGCCCCATCAGAATTGCCACCATCAAAACTGCCCCATCATATTCCTCTATTATAATCAGTACATGGTGTGTCTGTCCCCTCCCCCCGGGCTCTGTAATTAAAGCTGAGATGCTCCAGCCACCTCCCCCCCCTCTGTGTATAACAGAAGCTTTGGTAACCATGGCAACAAAACACACACAGTGCACTCTGATTAATGGCTAAAATTTCCTGAAATGACCTCTAAACAAAAAGCTTTTTCTCAAAAACTGTAAAAGATATCAAACTGAAAAGCTATAGCCAGATAGCTGAATATTTTGTGAACATTTTAAAGTTTGTTTGGTGTCTCTAGGTGAAAGTATGAAGGAGCTGAAACTTTTGGGAGCGGAAGAAAAATTTAAGGATTTCAAGCATGCTCCCATTGACTTCAATGTTAAAAAAAAGTGATAAAAAGCTTAATATTTTAAAAAGTATAAATGGTAGAAAAAAAGTTGAAAAAGAGCACACCTCAGCTAAAAGAGACGAACATTTTGATAGTTGAATGGTTTTAATAGCTGAAAGTATGCAGAAGTTACGCATTACCGAAAAACGTACGGAATAAAATTAAAAATAAATAAAATCGAATAACAATAGTGGGACTGCTAAAGCATTCCCACTAATAAATAAAATCGAATAACAATAGTGGGACTGCTAAAGCATTCCCACTAATAAATAAAATCGAATAACAATAGTGGGACTGCTAAAGCATTCCCACTAATAAATAAAATCGAATAACAATAGTGGGACTGCTAAAGCATTCCCACTAATAATACTAGAAAAGGTACAATTTCTGGGGAAATTGTGAAAAGTGTTCTTGCCTCTACAACTGGAGTGGGCGGAGTAACTGGGTGGGGTGGAGTGGCTTGAGTAACTGTGAAAAGTGTTAAAAAGCTTAATATTTTAAAAAGTATAAATAGTAGTAAAAAAGTTCCATCATTCGCTGAAAGAGCTGAACATTTTTTTCAAAAGTAATTTTTTTTTTCAAAAATGAATTTTTTTTAATCAAAAATGATTTATTTTTCTTCAAAAATGATTTTTTTTTTCAAAAGTAATTTTTTTTTCAAAGGTAATTTTTTTTTTCAAAAATGAATTTTTTTATTTCAAAAATAATTTTTTTTTCGAAATTATTTTTTTTAAGTAATTTTTTTTTCAAAAATAATTTTTTTTTTTCAAAAATATTTTTTTTTTTCAAATATATTTTTTTTTTAAAAGAAATTTTTTTTTCAAAAATATTTTTTTTTCAAAAATAATTTTTTTTTTCAAAAATATTTTTTTTTCAAAAATATTTTTTTTTTTTCAAAAATGATTTTTTTTTTTCAAAAATTATTTTTTTACTTTTTTCAAAAATTTTTTTTTTTTCAAAAATATATTTTTTTTTACATGGGGCGGTCATAATGTTTTGGCTGATCATGGGGTGGTCATAATGTTTTGGCTGATCATGGGGTTGTCAGCTTTTGTCACTTCCCACTCTAGTTTTGAACATTTCGCCATTCATTCCTATGGGACCAATTTCGCCGCAAAAACGTCATTTCGTGGACCATTCGGCAAAACATTCCACAAAGTAATAACACACCAATCGGGAACAATCCGCTCGTTTCGGTATATTATTTGTCTCTGTAGTGTGAAAACTGTGGGAGGAGTCTACAAGCATTATCAAGTCTAGCAGATGAAGTCACATGCATTTGGAGTGTCTCAGCATCTTGTGTTTACAACCACTGTTTCCTAGCAACGCTCATGCCCTGTTTATGCTTCCCAAATACTGCTTCATCAAAACTGCCCCATCAGAATTACCCCATCAAAACTGCCCCATCATATTCCTCTATTATAAATCAGTACATGGTGTGTCTGTCCCCTCCCCTGGGCTCTGTAATCAGCTGAGATGCTCCAGCCACCTTCCCCCCTGTGTATAACAGAAGCTTTGGTAACCATGGCAACAAAACAAACACTAACAGTACACTCTGATTAATGGCTAAAATTTCCTGAAATGACCTCTAAACAAATGGCCGTATTTTAGAAACTATACATCCTACAGCGAAGATCTTTATATTGTGAGAATCACAAGACCCAGACCTAGATTTTGATACATAGTATGTCTCTGAAATATTAAAATTGAAGGCACGGTCGCAGTTTAGAAATTGCCCTTCAAATTTGAAGGGGCTAGAGTGTAGTTTCAATGAATGTCAATGGACGGCGTGAGTTGCAAACAAATGGTCATATTGTGAAAACTATCAGGACTATGGCTTAGCCGTGGACATGTTTAGTGGCAGCAGGGATAGCTGAACGTTTTGATATAAGATTTGTGTAGGTGGGCTTGAAAATGAGGGAGTGGCGGCAGTTTAGAAATCATGTTCTGATTTTTCAGCTTTTGTCACCTCCCACTCTAGCTTCCCCATTCATTCCTATGGGACCAATTTCGCCGCAAAAATGACGATATTTCGTGAACCATTCGGCGAAACGTTCCACAAAGTAATAGCACACCATTCGGGAACAATCCACACGTTTCGGTATATTACTTGTCTATGTAGTGTAAAAACTGTGGGAGGAGTTAGGGTGGTAAATTTGGCTATAATAATAACTAGAAAAGGTACAATTTCTGGGGAAATTGTGAAAGTGTTCTTGCCTCTACAACTGGAGTGGCCGGAGTAACTGGGTGGGGTGGAGTGGCTTGAGTAACTGTGAAAAGTGTTAAAAAGCTTAATATTTTAAAAAGTATTAATAGTAGTAAAAAAGTTCCATCATTCGCTGAAAGAGCTGAACATTTTTTTCAAAAGTAATTTTTTTTTCAAAAATGAATTTTTTTTAATCAAAAATGATTTTTTTTCTTCAAAAATGATTTTTTTTTTCAAAAGTAATTTTTTTTTCAAAGGTAATTTTTTTTTTCAAAAATGAATTTTTTTATTTCAAAAATAATTTTTTTTTCGAAATTATTATTTTTTTTAAAGTAATTTTTTTTTTCAAAAATAATTTTTTTTTTCAAATATATTTTTTTTTTCAAAAATAATTTTTTTTTTAAAAGAAATTTTTTTTTCAAAAATATTTTTTTTTTCAAAAATAATTTTTTTTTTCAAAAATATTTTTTTTTTCAAAAATGATTTTTTTTTCAAAAATTATTTTTTTACTTTTTTCAAAAAATTTTTTTTTTTTTCAAAAATATTTTTTTTTTTTTACATGGGGCGGTCATAATGTTTTGGCTGATCATGGGGTGGTCATAATGTTTTGGCTGATCATGGGGTTGTCAGCTTTTGTCACTTCCCACTCTAGTTTTGAACATTTCGCCATTCATTCCTATGGGACCAATTTCGCCGCAAAAACGTCATTTCGTGGACCATTCGGCAAAACATTCCACAAAGTAATAACACACCAATCGGGAACAATCCGCTCGTTTCGGTATATTATTTGTCTCTGTAGTGTGAAAACTGTGGGAGGAGTCTACAAGCATTATCAAGTCTAGCAGATGAAGTCACATGCATTTGGAGTGTCTCAGCATCTTGTGTTTACAACCACTGTTTCCTAGCAACGCTCATGCCCTGTTTATGCTTCCCAAATACTGCTTCATCAAAACTGCCCCATCAGAATTACCCCATCAAAACTGCCCCATCATATTCCTCTATTATAAATCAGTACATGGTGTGTCTGTCCCCTCCCCCGGGCTCTGTAATCAGCTGAGATGCTCCAGCCACCTTCCCCCTGTTTATAACAGAAGCTTTGGTAACCATGGCAACAAAACAAACACTAACAGTACACTCTGATTAATGGCTAAAATTTCCTGAAATGACCTCTAAACAAATAGCCGTATTTTAAAAACTATACATCCTACAGCGAAGATCTTTATATTGTGAGAATCACAAGACCCAGACCTAGATTTTGATGTATAGTATGTCTCTGAAATATTAAAAATGAAGGCACAGTCGCAGTTTAGAAATTGCCCTTCAAATTTGGAGGGGGCTAGAGTGTAGTTTCAATGAATGTCAATGGACGGCGTGAGTTGCAAACAAATGGTCATATTGTGAAAACTATCAGGACTATGGCTTAGCCGTGGACATGTTTAGTGGCAGCAGGGATAGCTGAACGTTTTGATATAAGATTTGTGTAGGTGGGCTTGAAAATGAGGGAGTGGCGGCAGTTTAGAAATCATGTTCTGATTTTCCAGCTTTTGTCATCTCCCACTCTAGTTTCCCCATTCATTCCTATGGGACCAATTTCGCCGCAAAAACGACGATATTTCGTGAACCATTCGGCGAAACGTTCCACAAAGTAATAGCACACCATTCGGGAACAATCCGCACGTTTCGGTATATTACTTGTCTATGTAGTGTAAAAACTGTGGGAGGAGTTAGGGTGGTAAATTTGGCTATAATAATAAGAATAATATATATGTGAGATAACAGTAAGTGGTCTTGCTATGCAAGAACACTTAATAATACTAGAAAAGGTACAATTTCTGGGGAAATTGTGAAAAGTGTTCTTGCCTCTACAACTGGAGTGGGCGGAGTAACTGGGTGGGGTGGAGTGGCTTGAGTAACTGTGAAAAGTGTTAAAAAGCTTAATATTTTAAAAAGTATAAATAGTAGTAAAAAAGTTCCATCATTCGCTGAAAGAGCTGAACATTTTTTTCAAAAGTAATTTTTTTTTTCAAAAATGAATTTTTTTTAATCAAAAATGATTTTTTTTTCTTCAAAAATGATTTTTTTTTTCAAAAGTAATTTTTTTTTTCAAAGGTAATTTTTTTTTCAAAAATGAATTTTTTTATTTCAAAAATAATTTTTTTTTCGAAATTATTATTTTTTTAAAAGTAATTTTTTTTTCAAAAATAATTTTTTTTTTCAAAAATATTTTTTTTTTCAAATATATATTTTTTTCAAAAATAATTTTTTTTTTTTAAAAGAAATTTTTTTTTTCAAAAATATTTTTTTTTTTCAAAAATAATTTTTTTTTTCAAAAATATTTTTTTTTTCAAAAATATATATATTTTTTTTTCAAAAATGATTTTTTTTTTTCAAAAATGATTTTTTTACTTTTTTCAAAATTTTTTTTTTTTTTTCAAAAATATTTTTTTTTTTACATGGGGCGGTCATAATGTTTTGGCTGATCATGGGGTGGTCATAATGTTTTGGCTGATCATGGGGTTGTCAGCTTTTGTCACTTCCCACTCTAGTTTTGAACATTTCGCCATTCATTCCTATGGGACCAATTTCGCCGCAAAAACGTCATTTCGTGGACCATTCGGCAAAACATTCCACAAAGTAATAACACACCAATCGGGAACAATCCGCTCGTTTCGGTATATTATTTGTCTCTGTAGTGTGAAAACTGTGGGAGGAGTCTACAAGCATTATCAAGTCTAGCAGATGAAGTCACATGCATTTGGAGTGTCTCAGCATCTTGTGTTTACAACCACTGTTTCCTAGCAACGCTCATGCCCTGTTTATGCTTCCCAAATACTGCTTCATCAAAACTGCCCCATCAGAATTACCCCATCAAAACTGCCCCATCATATTCCTCTATTATAAATCAGTACATGGTGTGTCTGTCCCCTCCCCTGGGCTCTGTAATCAGCTGAGATGCTCCAGCCACCTTCCCCCCCTGTGTATAACAGAAGCTTTGGTAACCATGGCAACAAAACAAACACTAACAGTACACTCTGATTAATGGCTAAAATTTCCTGAAATGACCTCTAAACAAATGGCCGTATTTTAAAAACTATACATCCTACAGCGAAGATCTTTATATTGTGAGAATCACAAGACCCAGACCTAGATTTTGATGTATAGTATGTCTCTGAAATATTAAAAATGAAGGCACAGTCGCAGTTTAGAAATTGCCCTTCAAATTTGGAGGGGGCTAGAGTGTAGTTTCAATGAATGTCAATGGACGGCGTGAGTTGCAAACAAATGGTCATATTGTTAAAACTATCAGGACTATGGCTTAGCCGTGGACATGTTTAGTGGCAGCAGGGATAGCTGAACGTTTTGATATAAGATTTGTGTAGGTGGGCTTGAAAATGAGGGAGTGGCGGCAGTTTAGAAATCATGTTCTGATTTTCCAGCTTTTGTCATCTCCCACTCTAGTTTCCCCATTCATTCCTATGGGACCAATTTCGCCGCAAAAACGACGATATTTCGTGAACCATTCGGCGAAACGTTCCACAAAGTAATAGCACACCATTCGGGAACAATCCGCACGTTTCGGTATATTACTTGTCTATGTAGTGTAAAAACTGTGGGAGGAGTTAGGGTGGTAAATTTGGCTATAATAATAAGAATAATATATATGTGAGATAACAGTAAGTGGTCTTGCTATGCAAGAACACTTAAATATATATGTGAGATAACAATAAGTGGTCTTGCTATGCAAGAACACTTAATAAATTGATCATTTATCAAAGCGTGTATGTCTACCAGTAGGGTTTAACTACTTCCATACAGGGCCTTTTCACCCCCTTCCTGCCCAAGCCAATTTTCAGCTTTCAGCGCTGTTGCACTTTGAATAACAATTGCGCGGTCATACTACACTGTACCCATATGAAATTTTTATCATTTTTTCCCCACTAATAGAGCTTTCTTTTGGTGGTATTTGATCACCCCTGCGTTTTTTATTTCTTGTGCTATAAACAAAACAAGAGTGACAAGTTTGAAAAAACACAATATTTTTTACTTTTTGCTATAATAAGTATCCAAATTTTATTTTTAATCAAATTTTTTCCTCATTTTAGGCCGATGCGTATTCTTCTACATACTTTTGGTAAAAAAATATCGCAATAAGCGTATATTTATTGGTTTGCGCAAAAGTTATAGCGTCTACAAAATAAGGGGATAGTTTTATAGCATTTTTATTATTATTTTTTTTTTACTAGTAATGGCGGCGATCTGCGATTTTTATGGTGACTGCGATATTGCGGTGGACACATCGGACAATTTTGACACATTTTTGGGACCATTCACATTTATACAGCGATCCGTGCTATAAAAATGCATTGATTACTGTATAAATGTGACTGGCAATGAAGGGGTTAACCAGGAGGGGGCGCTGTAGGGGTTAATGTGTTGCTAGAGAGTAATTCTAACTGTAGGGGGAGGGGATTCACAAGGGGAGGAGACCGATCGTTGTTCCTCTGTACAAGGAACACACCATCGGTCTCCTCCTATCTGACAGGACGTAGATCTGTGTGTTTACACACACAGATCCACGGTCCTGCTCGGTTACCGGGCAATCGCTGGGACCCGAGCGATGCGGCTGGTGCGCGCACGCGCCGCCGGCGGCACACGCGCGCCCCCTGGGCGGCCTGGAAGGCTGCGCTGTCATATGACGGCGGCCCAGAACAACAGCTGCACTGTCCAGGCAGCAAGTGGTTAAAG
This sequence comes from Lithobates septentrionalis, assembly GCA_037952835.1. Taxonomy (NCBI): domain Eukaryota; kingdom Metazoa; phylum Chordata; class Amphibia; order Anura; family Ranidae; genus Lithobates; species Lithobates septentrionalis. Next base: position 3,221,458 of record JBBDGP010000990.1, on the reverse strand, counting down.
TGTGTTTTCTGTGCGTGGGTGGTTTCTGAAAGTGCATAAGCAGTGCTGCTTCAAATATAGTACATATTCTTCAGTGCTATTGTGTTCGCAAGAAGATATTTTTTAGATTTTTTTCAATGGCTGTCATACACAATATATTCCACTAGATGGCACCCTTGTATAAATATGAAACCTCTTAGAAGTCTGTTTTATGAAAAGTATGGGAACCAAGAGTACTGGTGTCCTTATGAAAAATACTAGTTGCCTGGCTGTGTCTGGCTATAACACTTTTGGGTTACAGAACACTCATGCTATGAATGTGCATCAAAAATATTTTCAAATTCGTTATCACAGCTCTGAAACTTTAGCATCAACTTGACAGCCAAAGAAGTGAGATTCCCAGAAGGAGAGGTCAGCAATGGCAGTCTACATTAATCTCTAATGGTGTACAGTAAAGTAAAACATAAAAGAAGAGTGCACGCCAATCTAGTGCAACACAAGAACTTTAATTTGAAGCTGAACACATGTGATGCCGAAACCTACATAACTGAAAGAACTAAAATGTAATTGCTTAATGGGACAGGCCAGGGATAGTAAATCTCAGGGAAGAGCTAGAGGATGCTGGATGTCCTCCAGACAGGAAATGAGACAAGCTCTATCTAACTTGCTGCAGCTTCTAATGCACACTGTGAGAATCTCACAGTACGCAGTGAAATCAGAGTAAGCAATTTCAGGAAAGGAGAGGAGCCTGTACAACTGTGCAAGACTTGAAGGGAGGGCTGGAGATTCGCTTTAAGTCATGGGGTTCACTAGAGGCTCATTTAGATGTGTGGAAGCCAACACTCATATAATGCTAATGAAAATTCTGAAGTACTAAACATTCAGTTATATTATTCAAGATGCACTTTTGCATCATGCCATGGTCATACGCAATATTACTCTAATGCCCCGTACACGCGGTCGGACATTGATCGGACATTCCGACAACAAAATCCATGGATTTTTTTAGACGGATGTTGGCTCAAACTTGTCTTGCATACACACGGTCACACAAAGTTGTTGGAAAATCCGATCGTTCTAAACGCGGTGACGTAAAACACGTACGTCGGGACTATAAACGGCTCAGTAGCTAATAGCTTTCATCTCTTTATTTATTCTGAGCATGCGTGGCACTTTGTGCGTCGGATTTGTGTACACACGATCGGAAATTCCGACAATGGATTTTGTTGTCGGAAAATTTTATAGCCTGCTCTCAAACTTTGTGTGTCGGAAAATCCGATGGAAAATGTGTGATGGAGCCCACACACGGTCAGAATTTCCGACAACAAGGTCCTATCACACATTTTCCGTCGGAGAATCCGACCGTGCGTACAGGGCATAATAGGAGTGTTAGGAAACAGGAAGAGAATATTAAATCTATTAATATTCTATTCATAGAGGAGTATTATTAAAAAAGATCTGCTTCTCATAGTGCCGGCCCTAGACTGCATTATAGATGCCCCATCTATCAATAGTGATATCAAAGCAGAACTCTAGCTCAGTGTTTGTTGATCGGGGTGTTGTCTGGGTTCCCCTGGGGTGCCGCGAGCATGGGACTCAGTTTGCCTTGAATCTGCATCATGAGTTGGCGCAGTGCAGGCGGGCCGGCTCCCAGCACCATAACAACCAGTAACGGTCTAAGTTTAGAACACATGGCATCATTCGTTTCTATGGTGATGGCGACCGGCTCACCTGCACCATGACAACGCATGATTCTGATTTAGGGCAGGCGACATACGCAGCTGTCCCTAGCATTCAGGGGATGATGGAAGTCTGCCTCATCCAGACCCCCTCCTATCGCCCCTCGAAACGCTATTGGAGGCAAAAGGTAGGGCTCTGATGCGAAGAGGGGACTGTGTGAATGGGGTGCTCTATGACGGGGGGAGGCTTTAAGATCGGGGCTCTTTGATTGGGGAGCTCTGTGATGGGAGGACTCTGATATGATTGGAGGAATCATATTTAGCCAGCCCATGTAAAGGGTGACTGTGATGTAATGGGGGGGCTCTGATATGAAGGGTAACCTCTGATTTTATGCATAACTTCTAGGGATGGGCTGAACACCCCCCCTGTTCGATTCGCACCAGAACACCGTGAACAGGCAAGAAGTTCTAGCGAACATGCAAACCCTATTAAAGTCTATGAGACACAAACATGAAAAATCAAAATGCTAATTTTAAAGGCTTATATGCAAGTTATTGTCATAAAAACTGTACGTTTTTCAGGAGCAGTGATTTTAATAATGCTTAAAGTGAAACAATAAAAGTGAAATATTCCTTTAAATATCGTGCCTTGGGGTCTCTTTGTCTGCCTCTAAAGTGGCGCATCTGTGCGATGTGTAGAACAGTGCTTCAGCAATAATGACATTTCTAAAGGAAAAAATGTCATTTAAACTTGCTCGCCGCTGTAATGTATTGCTGGCCCCCGGCATATAGGTGAAAAATCGAGGAAAAAAACACGGTTCCTCCCAGTCCATACCTCTGGGTCTGGTATGGTTATTAAGGGGAACTCCACGCCAAAATTTTAAAAAAATGGCGTGGGGTCCCCCCCAAAATACCAGACCCTTATCCGAGCATGCAGCCTGGAGGTCAGAATGGGGGGGACAAGCGAGCGCTTCCCCTCCTGAACCATACCAGGCCACATGCCCTCAACATGGGGGGGTGGGTGCTTTGGGGCAGGGGGGGGGTCGGCACCCTCCAACCCAAAGCACCTTGTCCCCATGTTGATGGGGACAAGAGCCTCTTCTTGACAACTCTGGCCATTGGTTGTGGGGGTCTGGGGGTGGGGGGCTTATTGGAATCTGGAAGCCCCCTTTAACAAGGGGGCCCCCAGATCTCAGCCCCCCCCATGTTAATTGGTATCGGGTACCCGTACCCATTCACCAAAAAAACGTGTCAAAAAGTAAAAATCACAACAGACAGTTTTTGACAATTTTTTTATTAAAAAAGAAAAAAAAAGTGTCCCGTGATTGTCCATCCATCTTCAATCTCACTGCCGGACCCAAAAAACAGAAAAAATAAAAAAAGGGTGCACTAACACACAGAAATGTACTGCGTTAAATGGCATGTAACGCAATGAAATATACAGCGTTAAACTTGCAGTAACACACTGAACTGTAGGGCAATAAACTTGCAGTAATGCACTGAAATATACTGTGTTAAGCGTGCAGCAACGCACAGAAATGTACTGTGTCAAACAGCACATAATGCACTGAAATATACGGCGTTAAACTTGCAGTAAAGCAATCAAATATACTATGTTAAACAGTCACTACACTCACTGACTAAACTATTCCTACATTCACAGTAATGTAAAGATGACTGGTGGTCCCTTCAGTCACACTAAACTGATATTCTACATTGACAATAGAATCACAATAGCTCACTAACTGTCTAGTAGCACTGAACAGAGCCCTGTTCTATCTCTCTCCACTCCGATATCACATTGAAAGAATACTTTTATAGTGTGGGGCGGGACTAACAGCAATGAGCCATGATTGGATAGAGTCATCATGACAGCGTCCAATCATGGCTCTGACAGTTCTCTGTGCCCTGAATGGGCAAAGATTTAATTGCTTCAGTCAATCAGGGCTTTCAATGCACTGTGCGGCGGCGCAGTGCATTGTGGTCATTCGGTGGGCCGAATAAACGGATAAACTCCCCGATAATTTAGTTGTTCAGTGAACGTGTGAACAGCCAATGTTTGGCCCGAACTCATGTTTGGGCCAAACCATTCGCCCATCCTTGTGCAACAGTACCAAACGTGTATGTAGGTTTATAGAGGCACAAGTTATGTATTCTTCTCTTGGACTGGTTGCTATGGGACTAAATACTCTTCTTACTATGCTCATTAACATGCCCATTTATGCAAAATGTACCCACCCCCAAAAAGAAATTCAGTACATCTCTGGAATACATGCACATTTCGTCATGTTTTTCTTAATAAAAAAGCTGCAAGTACAGAAAAATACCTGTTGATTCTGCCAGAAATCCAGTTATCTTTGAACTTTCTGTAGGGATTTAACACTGCACTGAAAACCCAAGCAGTGTTGTCAGTTCTGCTGGAGTTCTCAATAGCTGGACTACAGAAAACCTCCCCTGTATGTTATGGAGATAAAAGGAGGGGAGGAGGTGACAAGGGCTGGGCTGACAACACTACCTGAAATGCCAGTGTAGCAGAGGCAGTGTTGTCAGCTCACTAGGGTTTTTTTTGCTCAGAGAATAGGTGCAGGTACTCCCCTCTTCCAAGCCACCCCATATCTTCGCCCCTATCCACCTCCGATCATGGTCCCTTGGTTCGACCCCCTACCCACCTCCCAATACCACCCCTTTTAGAGAAAACAGAACCAAGTATCATTTTGTGGTGCTAAGTAATTTACTTGAAATTTGTTAAGGATAATATAAAAACCAGTAAAATAGATCCCCTGGGGCCAGCAAGAATAGCCCCCCCAAGCAACAATAGATCCCCCCAGAAAGAATAGACCCTCCAGCAACAAAAGATCCCTCTGCAACAATATAACCCCTAACAGCAACATATCCACTTCAGGAGCAATAGACCCCCACCAGCAACAGCCAGCATTAATAGACCCTCCATCAGCCAGCAACAAAACAGAAGATTCCTCCCAGCAACAATTGACCCTGTATTAACAATATACCCCTCAACAATAGATCCCTCCAAGCAACAATAGATCCTCCAGCAGCCAGCATCAATGGACCCTCCAGCACACCCCAGCACCCCATGACATTAGATACATTCAGTGATGGGGGTGTCAGAACTGAGTTCCCCTGCGTTCTCGCTGGAAAAAAAGCCCTGCAGCTCACTACAGGAAGCTAGTACCACACCGGATTTCTGGCAGGATTAACAGGTAGTTTTCTGTATTTAGTATTTACAGAGGTTTTAAAGTGATAAAAATGAAATGAAAAGAAATTTGCATGTATTGCCGAGATATACCACATTTTTTGTATTTTACAAACATATACATTCTAAAATGTAGAAATTATCATGTTCCATCCAGGAAGAGTGTTTGTTTAACCACTTCCCGCCCAAGGACTTCATATGACATCCTGGACTTTCAGTGGGAATATCTGAATGATGCCTGCAGCATCATTCAGATATCTTTGTTTGCAGCCAGCGATTCTGTGCACCATAAGATCGATCATAGCAGCGGTTCCGCCGCTTGATCGTTCTTACAGGCGACAGGAGGGGACATCCCCCCCGGGACACCCCCCCCCCCCCCGCCGCCATCTGGTGCTTCTCCGGGCTCTCCCGTGCCATCGGTGACCCGGAGAAAGATCCGCCGCTGCCGCATGATGAGCATAGAGATTGTGACCGTCGGAGGCTTGGGCGTGACGTTATGACGTCATGTCCGGGCGGCGGTTGTAAACAAAGCCACGACCACGGCTGGTAAGCATGTCATCGTGGATTTTTTTCCAATCTCATGCTTTCCAGCCTAGAGGAGAGATGTGGGGTCTTATTGACCCCGCATCTCTCCATAAGGAGGACCTGTCACGAATGATTCCTATTACAAGGTTTATTAAAATGTTGTAAAAGAAAGTAAAAAAAAAAAAAAAAAAAAAAGTAAAATAATAAAAAAAAAAAATAATAAAATTTTTTTTTAAAACGCCCCTGTCCCTGGTAGCTCGCGCCCAGAAGCGAACGCACACGTTAGTCCCACCAACATATGTAAACGCCGTTCAAACCACACATGTGAGGTATTGCCGTGTGCGTTAGACCTCCTCTGTAACTCTAAACATGTAACCTGTAAAAAATTTTAAAGTGTCGCGGAGACTTTTAAGTACTGATGTTTGGCGTCATTCCAATTTTAAAGCGTGATATGTTGGGTATCTATTTACTCGGCGTAACATCATCTTTCACATTATATTAAAAAATTGGGCTAACTTTACTGCTTTGTTATTTTTTTAAATCATGAAATCGTGATTTCCAAAAAAAACACGTTTGAAAAGTTGTTGCGCAAATACCGTGTGAGATAAAAAGTTGCAATGACCGCCATTTTATTCCCTAGGGTGCCTGCTAAAAAAAAATGTATATAATGTTTGGGGTTCTGAGTAATTTTCTAGCAAAAAAATGATGATTTTTACATGTGGGAGAGGAGTGTGAGAATAGGCTCGGTATGGAAGTGGTTAAAATCTTCCTTTTTTCCTCCATCTTAATATTGCACAATGTAGGGCAGAGGCAAAAGAGCACATAAGGACAGCTCTAAATATGAGCATTTTTATGAAATCCTGTTAGCGAGAGCTACATCCACAGAGGATCTAGTCCTTTTAAACCTTTTACTTGGATGCATAATCATAATCCCTCATTGTGATTTCTGGATTACCATTACAAAACACAGTCGTGATGCTTCTGGAACAGATGTTTCTGCAATGAGTCTTGTTAGAATAGTTCTTTGCCACTAGGGGCCGCAAAGCACCAGTTCTCTTGACTTGCTCATTTGCAGTTCATATTATAGGCAGAGGGCTTCATTATGTTGCTGGTTACAATGAATATTTATGTGTTTGTTATTTTACGCTATTCTTCACATTTCAAGAGAGTGCTAAAATTATAGTTAACTAATGTAGAGAACCATGAATTTGGATTACTCATGCAACCCACCTCAGCGAATAAGAAATACACGAAGTACTACATATTCATGGTCAAAACTGAACAATGACAGGACTTCAAAATTATATTCAATACTTTACAATCCTTAGTATTAAGGAAAACTGTTATGTTACCCTTACATGAGTGAGGGAGAGAATAATTCAGCTAGATACAAAAGGTGTGCAAAGGCTTTTTTGTAGATAAGGGTAAGCTGGCAACTCAAATGAATAAATTCTGCAATAAATACATATATTATTCTAGATGTGGTACAAAAAAATACAGGGCTTACGCGTTTTGGCATGTAGCCTTAGTCATAGCCATAAAATCCTCAGGCGCAAAGGCTTTTTCATTAGAAAGTAGCCATAGCCTTTGTTGATTGCAGAGCTATAGGCCCGACTCACCTTTACCATGTGATCAGCTGGTCATATGTAATCAGACTTGCCGGTTATCATGTCTGTGTGAGGAAAGGAGAGCCGATAATCAGCAAGGCCGTCAGCACATTTTTACACTGATAATCAGGGCACTAATCATCAGTGCCCATCAGTGTAGCTTATCTGTGCCCATCAGTGTTGCATATCAGTGCCCATAAGTGACACCTCAGCAGTTCACATCAGTGCAGCCTCATCAGTGGCAATCAGTGCAGCCTCAGCAGTGCCCATCAGTGCAGCCTCATCAATGCCCATCAGTGCAGCCTCATCAGTGTCCATCAGTGCAGCCTATCAGTGCCCAGCATGCAGCCTCAGGAGTGCCCATCAGTGTAGCCTCATCAACACCCATCAGTGCTGCCTCATCTGTGCCCATCGGTTCAGCCTCTCCTGTGCCCATCAGTGCAGCCTCATCAGTGCCCATCAGTGCAGCCTCATCAGTGCCCATCAGGGCAGCCTGTCAGTGCCCAGCAGTGCAGCCTCATGAGTGCCCATCAGTGCAGCCTCATCAATGCCCATCAGTGCAGCCTCCTCAGTGCTCATCAGTGCAGCCTCCCCAGTGCCCATCAGTGGAGCCTCATCAGTAAAGAAATTAGATTACTTATTTGCAAAATTTTATAACAGAAATTAAGAAAAACTTTTTTTCCCTTGAAATGTTAGGTCTTTATTTGTTTGTTTAGCAAAAAAAAGAAAAACCCAGCAGTGATTAAATACCACCAAAAGAAAGCTCTATAAGTCTCCAAAAATTTATAAACATTTCATATGGGTACAGTGTTGCATGACTGTCCAATTGTCATTCAACGAGTGACAACGCTGAAAGCTGAAAATTGACCTGGGCAGGAAGGGGGTCAAAGTGTCTGGTATTGAAGTGGTTAAAGCAGAGTTCCACCCAAAAGTGGAACTTACACTTTAAGTACTCCTTGCCCCTTACATGCCACATTTGGCATGTCATTTTTTTGGAGGGAAGTGGGTACCTACTTTAGATTGAGGCTTCCTGTCCCACTTCCTCATTCCGCCTTCAGGCCGTCTAGGCGACTCCTCCTCTCCCCCTAGGCGGCCCCTCCCTCTAGGCAATCTTCTGGGACAGTGTCACAGGTCCCAGAAGATTGCCTGCCGGAGAGCGCAGCATGACTCACGCATGCACAGTGCGATCCCGGCCGTGAAGCCATAAGCTGTCATGGCCGGGTGCCCACAGTTCCAATGACGGCACCGCAAAGAGGAGGGGGAGAGGAGAGAGGCTCCGGGTGCCCGCATCGCTAGACCGTGGGACAGGTAAGTGGGTGTTTATTAAAAGTCAGCAGCTATACTTTTTTTAGCTGCTGACTTTTAATAAACTGAAAAAAGCCTGGAACTCCTCTTTAAAGTCGAAATGAAGGCATTTTACAAAACTTGTGAGCATGCAGGTATTTATCACAGTAGAGACTCCTTCAACAAAATACACCTGCAATACAAGCTGCTTGCTCAAAGTCTTCTGTGGCATGTAGCATACATCTCTGGCATGGTTCCTGTGTGCTCGGATGACTGACTCCATCGCATGATTAGTTATATCACCCCATGTCAATGAAGATGCCGAAGACTGCCACCCAGGGAGAAGATGCCAATGCTGGCGAGGGATCCCTCGCAGCTTATGGACTGTTAGGAGGTATGCATAGTGCCTTTAGTTTTGCTTTAAGTGTTTTAACCACTTATGGACCGCCCTATAGCAGTTTTTTCTGCTACAGAGCAGCACTTGTGTGCCATATCACGTATATATACGTGATCCGGCTCTTCTGGGCAGGGGGCGCGCATGCGTGACGGCCGCGGCTCGCTTTCTCTGTGAGTACACACAGTGGAAGCTGATCAGCGGGTGCATGGTACCTGATGTCCTCCGGCACCCACCGATCAATAGGCAGAGAGCCTGAACTATGATCTGCCTATGTAAACAAGGCAGATCGCCATTCTGACAGGAGGGGAGGAATGGAATTTGTGTCCCTGCAAAGCAGGGAATAAATTCCATCTCTTCCCTTAGTAAAAGCACCCCACCACAGTATAGTAAAACACTGGCTAGGCACACAGTTACCCCTTTGATTGCCCCAATGTTAACCCCTTTTGCAGCCAGTGTCATTAGTATAGTGACAGTGTATATTTTTTAGCACTGATCACTGTATTAGTGCCACTGGTCCCCAAAAAGTGTCAGTGTCAGAAAGTCTGCCACAATATCGCAGTCCTGCTTTAAGTCGCTAGTCACTGCCATTACTAGTAAAAAAAAAAAAAAAAAATCCCATAGTTTGTAGACACTCTAACTTTTGCGCAATCAATATACGCTTATTGGGTTTTTTAACCAAAAATATGTAGCAGAATAAATATTGGCCTAAATTTATGAAGAAATGAAAAAATATTGTTTTGTTTTTTTCAAAATTGTCAATTTTTTTTTTCTTTTAAAGCACACAAAATAAAAAACGCCCAAGTAATCAAATACCACCAAGAGAAAGCTCTATTTGTGGGAAAAGTTTGTGGTATAGTGTTGCATGACCACACAATTGTCAGTTAAAACAACGCAATGCTGTATTACAAAAAATGCCCTGGTTATGAAGGGGGGTAAACCTTCTGGAGGTCAAGTGGTTAAACTAAAAGTTCTGTTGAGCTTTAATTCCAATAAGGGGGAGAGGGAGAGAGAGGAAGGAAGTGGAGAAAGGGGAAGGAGGGGGAGAGAGCGAGAGGGTGGGAGCAAGGGAGAGGAGAGAGAGATGGGGGAGGGAGAGAGAGAGATGGGAGTGAGAGAGAGGGAGAGGGTGAGCGAGGGGTAGGGTGGGAGGGAGAGAGAAAGGGGGAAGAGAGAGAAAAGAGGGGGGAAAAAAGAGAGGATGAGCGAGGGGTAGGGCGAGAGAGAGAGAGGGGGGATGGAAGGAGTGAGAGGGGGGGGAGGGGAGAGAGGGGGAGAGAGAGAGGGGTGGTGATAGAGGGAGGGGGAGGGGGAGAGGGGGGGGAGAGAGAAGGGGGGGTGAGAGAGAGATCCCTTCCCCTGTCCCAGTCTACAGCACCTCCTGTGCCCCCATGTCGCAGTCTGCATAAGTTATGTGCAGTCTGAACTAAATGGAAGCTCAGAGGTTACTCACTGTGCCCTGTGGCAGTGTGTTCAGTCCCTGCTCATCTATGTGTGAGGGGCTGAGGCTGGGGGAGAAACATGCCCCGAGCTGAGTATGTTCTCCTCCGTGTCAGTGAACAATGCCAGAGATCTCGGAAGGCAGGGGTAAAGATCGATGATAGGAGAGTAGGGCAGCATGGTGTAGTCATCCCTCGGCTCCTGGAAGCTCCAGGAGAGGCCGCCTCTCCCTCTGTGTTGACTTCAACATGGCGGCCGGCGCCATCTTGGAAATCTCTGGAGTAGATGCCGCAGGTTGTTGTAGCTTCAGGAAGCAATCCATGCTGAAACCGGTGTGGGCAGATCAGCGGTCCGGTTTCCTGGGCAACCGAGGTACCGGTAGGTACCAGCAATGTGTGGTAAGCTGCAAGGGAGCCGGTGTCCCAGGAGCTCTGAGACTAAGCCTCCTCAAGCTGCCATGCCGAGACAACGTACCTGATCACAGGCAATATAGGCGGCTGAGAGGCTCCTGTGACTGTGAGGCCTTAGGCGGCCACTTAATTTGCCTAATTAAAGAGCCACCTCTGGTCCCTCTCTGGTAGGGTGACCACATGTCCCGGACTGCCCGGGACAGTACCGCAATCGGCAGGTCTGTCCCAGGTCCCGGGCACCTTCATTCCGGGACAATACAGTGTCCCGGAATGAAGCTGACAGAGAGGAGCAAACCCCGCTATAGCGCTGTCGCTTGCTCCGCCTCCACCATCATCTGAGTGACTCTTCTAATGGCCAGACCACTGGTTGCTACAGCCGCCTGGCGTCTAACAACCAGTGACGTCACGGCCGGGACTCCCTGCCCTGCATTCAAAGTGGAGGAGGAGTTAACTTCCTCCTCCTCCACGCCTAGTGCTCTCCGCACGGCCGGTGTTCTGACATATACTGTCCTCCTATCAGATAGTGTCCGCCCCGTACTGCGCAGGCGCAGCGCCTGCGCAGTACGGAGGAGAAGGAGATGCCGAAAATGTCCGAAGTTGATCAGCTGACCATCAGCTGTACATGGCGCTCGGGCCCTTGTTAGTGATGGCTTTGCAAGAGGGCCCCTCGCGGGCTCGCTTCGCTCGCCACGCTTCGGGCACGGCCTCGCTGTGCTCGGCAACTATTTATTCTAACTCTATGTCCACTTGGATAGTAGGGAATGATCCTGGACATAGGGTAAGAATAAATGCGCAGGCGCCGTGTACAGCTGACGATCAGCTGTTGAACTTCGGAGACTTTCGGCGTCTCGTTTGTCCTCCGTACTGCGCCTGCGCAGTACAGGGGGGACACTTTTGGATAGGGGACTGTATTCGACAAGACACCGGCTCCACCTCCACCACGGATGCCCCCACTTAACCCACCTCCTCTATCATCTCCAGGCCGGCTCCGCCTCCACAGATCTGCATGCAGCACAGCCCGCAGTGTACAGTCAGATCCCTGCACCACCAGATCACTGGCAGCTCCTTCTCCAGGGATCATCTCTCCTTCCAGTTCCGGGATTCCCTTCACTCAGCATTGCATCTCCCTTCCTGCAGCATCTCAGTCCACACTGCACTCACCTCTCCCTGCCTCACTTCCCCCTCCATTAGCAGGTTTCTTTAACTTCTCCCCTCCCACCCTTTCCACCAGCCCACCTCCTACAGAGAACTCACAGTCCTCCTTCTCTGGGTCCCCCCTCTTCTCCTGTCACCCCCACCTATGGCACCTCCTCTCCTGCCCTGCCAGGGATCTCCCCCCTATGTGCCCTGACTGCTTCATACACACCCCACCATTTTGCTGCCTGCAGGGAGAGCAATCATACACTGAACACCCATACTTCTGCCTGCTGATTCTCGCTTCTAATGCCCTGCCATGGTGCCCCCTCCTGTGCCATGATTTCCCCTTACACATCCCACCATGTGCTGCCTGCAAGGAGAACAATCATACACTGAGCACCCATACTTCTGCCTGCTTCTCTCTTCTAATGCCCTGCAAGGGAGCCCACTCCTGTGCCATGACCCTTACATACCTCACCATGTGCTGCCAGAAGAAGGGAGGGCTAGGCATAGAGGACTGGCTAATATAATGTGGTCCTGTAATGCCCCACCCCCCGTACTGTCACAGTGGCACCCACCCACCTCCTCTATCTTCTCCGGGCTTGCGCAGGCTCCGCCTCCACCACGGATGTCAACTCCACCCACCTCAGTCCTCTATCATCTCCGGGCCGGCTCCGCCTTCACCATGGACATCTGCTGGCACAAACCTCCTCTATCATCTCCGGGCTCCAGCATGCTTTAAAGCAGGGGAATCCCCAACCCCTGTGCCACACTGCCACTGGGAGGAGCCACAGCGACGGGGGGGGGTGTCCACCTTCCCTGGGAGGCTGGGGCACTGGTGTGTTAGACTGGTGGCAGGCTGTGGTGGCAAGCGACACTCTAAGGTGGGCAGGCTGCGGTGGTATGTGAAGGTGACAAGTGACACACTGCATCTGGCAGCAGCCGATAGTGGCAAGTGACAAGCTCAGGGTTCCCACTTATTCTGCATTATGGTGAGTTGAACTATTTCATTATATATTATAATGTAGTAATAGAAACAATGTTCTTCAATCATCCTGACACCATATCAAGCATGGTGCTGGGATGATTTAAGTGCTAACACCAGCCATTCGCCCGACAAATCACCCGCCGCCAAATTTCCCATCAACCTACATTCTCCCATCTCCCAACCTAACCTCCCAGGGGGGGGTGTCCCTGAATGGCAGTTTGGAAATGTGGTCACCCTACTCTCTGGTCCCCTACAGGACCTCTGGTCGGGGCATTTTCCCAGACGGGTAGGACAAGACTTCAATAAGTGACCTGCCTGGCCACAGTAAAGGCACAATCTCAACCTCCTCCTAAAGGCCATCTTCTCAGCAGAGAAACATGTGAAGCCCAGCTGCATGGGCTCTACTTCACTGGAGGACTCGATACCAGATGGCATGGGTGGGAATGCAAAGCTCGGAGCCAAATGTACAGGAGGCTTCCTCCAAGCGCTTCTTAAAGGAAGGTCTCTCTCTGAGTCTAGAATCAATGAGAATGGGAAACGTGATCAACGCCTTAAGATTCAATTGTATGTCTCAGGCTGCAATCTCATCTTTAATGTTATCTGAGAGCCCATGAGAAAAAGCAGCCACGAATACCTCATTATTCCAACCAACCTCTGCTGCCAGAGTACGGAATTTACTGGCATAATCGGCGACAGTTCTCCTACTCTCCTACTACTGATGTACATGAGGCTTTTGGCAGCAGAAGTAGAATGAGCGGGAACGTCAAATACCCTTTTAAAGGAGGCCACAAACTCAGGGTAATTCCAGACAACAGATTTTTGCGTCTCCCATACAGGGTTTGCCCAAGCCAAGGCTCTATCAGAAAGCAAATAAATAATGAAGCCTACTTTTCTTCTGTTCATAGGGAACGCCTGGGGCAGCATCTCAAAGTATATAACCTGGTTGAGAAACCCTCTACATTGAACTGGATCTCCTCTAAAAGCCTGGGGGCGATCCAGTTATTCGGCTCCGAACTTTCGCACTGTTCGAAAGCTCTAGCACAAACCGAACCGGGGGGGGGGGGGGGGGGGGTCGGTGTTCGGCCCATCTCTAATGATCATCAACGAATTGCTGCATATGAACAAAGTGCAAAATTACATGAACATGTGTGTGTGATTAATACTCCAATAAATCATGATGTGATACATAAGTTATGACAGTCGTTGGGGTTTGGTGTGTCTTCTCTTAAAATCTCTGTGCTCTCTAGCCTATCACCTGAATATTGCTTTAATTAAAGCATGTAGATGTTATCTCAATCTTGGGGTCCTCTAGTGATCCTCCCTGGCTTGCGGGTCTCTGTGGTGAGTATGATTTCCTCTATGGTAATCTTAGTATCGTCCAAGGTTAAATAAATGTGAAAAAGAGACTTCACATAGTGTAATAAAGTTTTTTTAAAAGTTTTATTTAGGTTTAAAAACAGCTTTACTCACATTTGGAACAATAAACAATGCATATAATCCATGAGTGCAAAACTCGTACCTGCGCTGACCCTCACTTCCTGTATGCCTCTGCTCACGCCCTACGCGTTATGTCCTGAACACGTTACTTCTTCAGGGGAAGATATATATTATTTATGAACCACACTAGCCACGGGTAAGCTATTAGGTGCTTGCAGCAGCTTGCTATTTTATCATTTAACTTATCCCACTAGTAGTGATAGCACGGGAGCACTCACCACACATTTATACACATATGTTGTGGCCTCTCAGCCAGTGTTTAGATCTTCGTGCTTTCTGTGGTTTGTCTTCTGGCTCTCCACTCTGAACTGCACTCACCTCCCTAGCCTTTGCTTTTTAGTGGGACCTGAAATCAGCTCTCAAGGCTCATCTGAATTGTAGACAGAGCCGAAAAACAGCCAAACATTTGAGATAAACAGCAAATAATGTGATCCAGATCAACTTTATAAAAACCAATAACAAGTTTAAAGCAGTTTGTTTCCCTACACGTGTCATCTAATCTAAGACTCATCAGGGGAATGTGAAATGTGTATTGGCCATTTATCTTTTTAAGACATTAGGTTTAGTTCATAAAGCTTTAACACAAAGATAAGGAACCATATTTTAGCCACGTGATTGTAATTTTCAAATTTCATTGGACTTAGCTGAAAGTAACTGTAATGCCCTGTACACACGATCGGACATTGATCGGACATTCTGACAACAAAATCCATGGATTTTTTCCGAGGGATGTTGGCTCAAACTTGTCTTGCATACACACGGTCGCACAAAGTTGTCGGAAAATCCGATCGTTCTGAACGCGCTGACGTAAAACACGTACGTCTGGACTATAAATGGGGCAGTAGCCAATAGCTTACATCTCTTAATTTATTCTGAGCATGCGTGGCACTTTGTGCGTCGAATTTGTGTGACACACGATCGGAATTTAACCGATCGGATTTTGTTGTCGGAAAATTTTATAGCCTGCTCTCAAACTTTGTGTGTCGGAAATTCCGACGGAAAAAGTCCGATGGAGCCCACACACGATCTGAATTTCCGACAACACAATCCGATCGCACTTTTTCCGTCGGAGAACCCGACCGTGTGTACAGGGCATAACTGTTGTGAAAGTAAGAATCCTCATTCTGGTGTGTTAGCATTGTGAATTGAGCCTTTTGTGTTGTGAAAATACTTGCAGTTTTGCGGATTTTGTTGTACGTTGTGCATCATCATTTTGCTGTGTTAACCTGCATTCGTTTTGCATGTTTGTACTTGAAACAAATATGCAAGAATTGTGTTTTGCTGTGTTATCGTATGTTGGTGCTGCAAAAGTCATGCAGACTGTATTTTTTTGTAAGCCTCTGAACTACACCACAGAGTTATAACCAGGCCTGATTGATTTGTATGGCAATGTTGTGCCTGCCGCAGTTTCACTGCAGCAGATGACTGCGCTATACTGTTGTGAACCACTTTGAGTAGTAATTCAATCACTTTTCACCTTTCAGAAAAGAAAATCAGCACTGCAGTTCCCATCAATGACCATAAGGTGCCAGTAGTATACTAGAAATAAGAAAGCTGCAGCTATTCCCTGAGCATTCTGGTCTAAGCGCAAAGAAGAACATCTGCACTACAGCAATGCACACAATTATTAAATGCACAGTTACTTTGTCAAACATTTTTGATGTGCCACATTGTGACCAACTATCTGCTTACCCATTCCTCTAAATGTTGTCATGTCTGTAGGTATTAAAGCAGAGCTTTAGTCAGGTTTCCAAAAATGAAAAGTCAGCAGCTATATATACTGTGGCTGCTGACTTTTAATAAACTCACCTGTCCGAGGATTCAGTGCCCGCCCTCACCAGTCTTTGGGTCTCTGGGGCTGGCATGTTTACTCCTTGCGTATTCACAGCCAGCTTCTGACTGCGCATGCGTGAGCCATGCTGCACCCTGTGAATGGTCCCACAGCGTCCTGGGACCTGTGACTTGTCCCTGAAGGCTGCAGGCCGGGAGGGGTGAGGGGGGGTCAAGTTTTTGCTTGGATTGCCCGCTCCACCCAAAAAAAATAAAAAAATATTCCAAATATGGCAGAGGAAGGGGAAGGATAAGGAAGAACAGAATGCACCCTTTTGGGTGAAGTTCTTTTTTAATTCATGGATGCTTAAAGTCAAGGTTTATTTTTTTTTTAGCTAAAAATAACAAACATGGTATACTTGTCTGCTCTGTGTAGTGGATTTTCACAGAGCAGCCCAGATCCTCCTCTTCTTGGGTTCCTCGTCGGTGTTCCGGGCCCCTCCCTCCTGTTCAGTGCCCCTACAGCAAGCAGCTTGCTATGGGGGCACCCGAGTCGATTCACAGCTCCCATTTAGACATGAAGCCGCGGCCCCACCCCCTTTCTCTCCTCATTGGCTGACTGACTTTGACAGCAGCGGGAGCCAATGGCGCCACGCTGCTGTCTGAGCCAATGAGGTGGGGAGTCCTGGCCAGCTGAGTGTCTCATGCAACATCACTGGATCTAGAGGGGGGCTCAGGTAAGTATTAGGGGGGCTGAGGGGGGCTGCTGCACACAGAAGGCTTTTTATCTTAATGTGGGTTGATTTACTAAAACTGGAGAGTGCAGCTGTGCATAGAAACCAATCAGCTTCCAGTTTTTTTTTTGTCAGAGCTTAAAATGGTTGTAAACCCTAAAAAAAATAAATTAAAAAAACAACCCTGCAAGACAAAGGCATAATGAGCTAGTATGCATAGCATACTAGCTCATTATGAATTACTTACCTGAGATCGAAGCCCCCCCGCAGCGGTCCTCGTTCACCTCTCTGGCGACCGACATCGCTCACGGGGGTTACTTCCGGGTATCGCGGCTCCGGCGCTGTGATTGGTCGGAGCCACAATGACGTCACTCCCACGCATGTGCGCAGGAGCCGCCTGTAACGGCACAGTCTAACTGAAGCAACGTCACGTACGTGATATTGCTTCAGTTTACTTCAGTGCGCATCTGCCGATGACGTTGGGACATGCAAATACAGGGGATATCTCCTAAACCGTGCAGGCGACCGGGCGACAATTTAAAAAAAAGAAAATATTTTTACTTTTTGCTATAAAATCCAATAAAAAATTTAAAAAATTTAATTTCTTCATAAACTTAGGCCAATGTATATTCTGCTACATTTTTGGTAAAAAAAAACCAATAAGCGTATATTGATTGGTCTGCGCAAAAGTTATAGCGTCAACAAACTATGGGATATATTTCTGGAATTTTTATTTGTTTTTGTTTTTTTACTAATAATGGCGGTAATCAGCGACTTATAGCTGGACTGCGATATTGCGGTGGACAAATCGGACACTAACTTTTTGGGGACCAGTGACACCAATACAGTGTTCAGTGCTAAAAAATATGCACTGTCACTGTACTAATGACACTGGTTGGGAAGGGGTTAACATCAGGGGCGATCAAAGAGTTAACTTGTGCACTGTGTGGGACTTGCTTTTACTAGGGGAAGGCAATGATTCATGTTCCTGAAAGCAGCAACACAGGATCAATACCTTCCTTACTGATGACAGAACGGCGATCTGCCTTGTTTACATAGGCAGACCGGCGTTCTGGCTCTCTGCCTAATGATCGGCGGGTGCCGGCGGACATCGAGCCCGCAGTACCTGCAGATCAGCTCCCGCTGTGTATAATCCCCGCCCCAGACCTGTGCAGTAGAGTCAGCACGCTGCCGCATATGTAAGTTTTATGGTCAGGAAGCCGTTAATTGAACAAGCTGAAGTTAGAAGCTGATTGGCTGCCATGCACAGCTGCACCAGGTTTTACACTCTCCAGTTTTAGCAAATCAACCCCAAAGAATTTATCCTGAATATTAAATAAAGGTAGATATTTCGACTCATTGTAGACCCTAACTAATGCTAACTGGTCATAGTTCTTTCTGTGTTATGTGACAGGTTCTCTTGGAGGTTTACATAAGAATAAGTGAATGTTTTATGTATGACATGGAAATCTTGTAGGAGGATAATTAAAGGTGATGAAGGTTATTCTGTACCCTGCGCTTCTGTTTATGTCTAGTGTGTCATCCTTCCCTGAATAAATTGTCCTGATTGAAAGCCCTAACAACTTTAGCTAATAAGGCCGTACTGTCACATTGGGCATATCTACCCCTACTTAAATGAATGTATTCAGCATCTCCTGTATAGAAGTGTGCACACATGTAAGTGTCAATAACCTTCTTATTAATCCAAAGTAAGACTTAGTAAAGTCAACATTCCACCCACATTTCACCAGCTGTGCATACACTGCCAGATCAATGTTCATAATTGACCATAAGCTCAATTCACAAAGGGATAAGTCATTCTCTTTTAGGTTATGTGGCTGTCATTTTAAAATTGCATTGGACTCAACTGAATATAACATCCACTTTTTAGGTAAATATTTTTTTCCCGGTGGTTCAGTTTTGTGAATTAATGTGAATGTAAACCCTCTCATATACCCAGTGAAGTGAATAGCCTCAGGTGATACACAGAGATAAAACAAAGGTTTTACATGTATATCTGCTGTCTTCCCCTTTCTACACTCTTTAGAAAGTGCAGATCATGTGATTGGAGGGAAAGGCACCCCCCCCCCTCCACATAGGCAGAGGAACCAAGGAACATGCAGAGCTGCAGTCTGAACAGACAAGCTCTCTGTTAACCACCTTAGCCCCAGAAGGATTTACCCACTTCCTGACTAGGCCATTTTTTGCGATACGGCGATGTGTCGCTTTAACTGACAATTGCGCGGTTGTTGACGCTGTACCCAAAGAAAATTGACGTCCTTTTTTCCCCACGAATAGAGCTTTCTTTTGGTGGTATTTGATCACCTCTGCGGTCTTTATTTTTTGCGCTATAAACAAAAAAGGCTGTCAATTTTGAAAGAAAAACAATATTTTTTACTTTTTGCTATAATAAATATCCCAAAAAATAAATAAAAAAGAAACAAGTTTCTTGATCAGTTTAGGCCAATATGTATTCTACATATTTTTGGTAAAAAAAAATTGCAATAAGCGTATATTTATTGGTTTGCGCAAAAGTTATAGCGTCTACAAAATAGGGGATATATTTATGGCATTTTTATTATTATTATTTTTTTTACTAGTAATGGCAGTGATCATCGAATTTTAGCAGGGTTGCAACATTGCGGCGGACAGATCGGACACTTTTGACACTTTTTTGGGACCACTGATATTTATACAGCGATCAGAGATAAAAATAGCCACTGATTACTGTATAAATGTCACTGGCAGGGAAGGGGTTAACACTAGGGGGGCGATCAAGGGGTTAAGTGTGTCTTAGGGAGGTGTTTCTAACTGTGGGGGGAGTGTACTGACAGGGAGTAGAGAGAGATCGCTGTTCCTGATCACTAGGAACAGCAGATTTCTCGCTACTTCCCTGTTTACATTGACAGATCCCCACTCTGGCTCTCTGAGGAGCGATCGTGGCCACCCGCCACGCGCACCGGCTCCGGCGGCGCGCGCGCGCCCCCTATATCCCTTAAAGCGGGCAGGAGAGCCAACCTGCCGCTGTATAACGACGACTGCGGCTGGTCGGCAAGCAGTTAATCTACCTCTAAGCTTCCTCCTCCACACAAATTTTCAGCTGCTGTTATCTTGTGTGTTGAAGAACTTGTCAGAAGTGACTTTGCTGATAACAGAGGAACAGAGCTGCAGAAAGACACAGCATTTAGAGCTTTGGAGAGAGATAAGTAAACACTACAGAGATATGTGTCAAATTTCATGAATGGGGTTTACAACCACTTTAAGTCCCAGGTATGCATGCAATGAGACAGTTCAGCTTAGAGGAAAAAGCTAAGAACGTGACCATGACCTCATGTAAAGTCTACATTTGGGCTACTTTCTGACTGGGGCAGGCGGGCATCGTTTTAGCGGTGCTATTCGGCCGCTAGGGGGGCAGTTTTAACCCCCGCTAGCGGCCAAAAAAGGGTTAAAAACGCCAGCAAAGCGCTGCTGCAGTGGCGCTTTGCCGGCGGGTTTGCGGCGCTGCCCCATTGTTTTCAATGGGAAGGGGCACTTTAGGAGCGGTGTATACACCGCTCCTATAGCTCTGCATAGATTCGGCTTGCTGGACTTTTTTGACCGTCCTGCAAGTGCATCGCTCCATTGTGAAAGTCCTCGGGCTTTCACAATGGAGACACAGGAGAGGCGCTTTACAGGCGCTATACAGGTGCTATTTTTAGCGCCTGTAAAGCGCCTCAGTGTGAAAGTAGCCTTAGTTCTATTCAGTCAGATAATTTCACTGGGATTTATCTTCTACTACTTTACTTAAAGTGTTTCTAAACCCAAAAGCAAACATTTATTATATTGCAGCTTACCAATTCTTAGATGTGATGGCTGCATTATTTTTTTTATCTTTTTAGCCTTTCTCTCTTCTATTTTCATCTGGTGATCCAGACAGTAAGTCTGTTGTTTTTCAATATTTTTTTATTAAATTTTTTTACAAAGAGTAGAAAAATAACATCATAGATATTTGGGTAATGTATTAAACAATCCGAAGTGTTCATATACCGACAAAGAAAAAGGTTTACATTAGCATTCCAAGGAAGGGAGACGAAAGGCATTTAGTCTCCAGGCCCACTTTAGTTGAAGAGGTTTCCCTCAATATTACCACTCTCAGGCATCTCTGAGGCACTTAATTGTAACATATGAGGTTGTACACAAACATTACAGATACAGTGATGATATCTAACAAATACAAGTGGACTACAAATGGACTACAAGTGTACTTCCAACTCGTTATAGCATAGTAGTCACATAATAGCCAATGTGGATCAATGGAGCCCGAAATGCACCCTTCACATTTGAAGGAGAAGTTGTTCCCCGCCCTGAAGGGGGGACCCCCTGTCCTCCGATATTAAGATTGCATGTTCAAAATCTTTTGAGTACATAGTTAAAAAAAAGAAGGAAAGAATTGAGAAGAAGGAAAAGAAAAGAGGGGGGAGGGGAAGGGGAAGAGCGCATGCTCTGGTCCATGTCACCCAAAGGTCTATCAGTCTGGAACAGCCCGGGGATCACCAGTCAAGTATCTGATCCACAGCCCTTTATTTTGTCACTTAAGACTGCCGAAAGCCTTTCATTTCCTATAAGCCAGGAAAGCTTGTGCTTGAGCTGGTCAAATGGAATGACAGCTGACCTCCAGTTTCTAGCTATAATAATTCTAGCGGATACAAATATAAAAGTGAGGAGTCTCCGCTGGTTTTTAGAGGCTTCATCAACTTTGTAACCCAACAGGGCTAGGGATGAGCCGAACACCCCCCGGTTCGGTTCGCACCAGAACCTGCGAACGGACCGAAAGTTCGCACGAACGTTAGAACCCCATTGACGTCTATGGGACTCGAACGTTCGAAATCAAAAGTGCTCATTTTAAAGGCTAATTTGCATGGTATTGTCCTATTGTTTGGGGACCCGGGTCCTACCCCAGGGGACATGTATCAATGCAAAAAAAACTTTTAAAAACGGCCGTTTTTTTGAAAGCAGTGATTTTTATGATGCTTAAAGTAAAAAAAAAAAAAAGTGAAATATTCCTTTAAATATCGTACCTAGGGGGTGTCTATAGTATGCCTGTAAAGTGGCGCGTGTTTCCCGTGTTTAGAACAGTCCCTGCACCAAATGTCATTTTTAAAGGAAAAAATCTCATTTAAAACTGCTTGCGGGTTTAATGTCATGTCGGGTCCTGGCAATATGGATGAAAATCAGTGAGACAAACGGCATGGGTACCCCCCCAGTCCATTACCAGGCCCTTTGGGTCTTGTATGGATATTAAGGGGAACCCCGCACCCAAATTAAAATAAGGAAAGGCCCTATATACTCTGAACAGCAGTATACAGGCGGTGCAAACAAGACAGGGACTGTAGGTTTGTTGTTAAGTAGAATCTCTTTGTAATTTTGAACGGGTACATTTTTAACGTGTTTAGCTCCAGCCAAAAAATCTTTTTTAAGCTTTTTGGAAAACATAGGGAAGGGTTATCACCCCTGTGACATTTGTTTTGCTGTCTTTCCTCCTCTTCAGAAGATTTCACCTCACTTTTTGTCCCAATGAAAAATGTTTTTTGAAAATTTGGGTTTTTTTGTGGAACAAGGATTGGAAAGCATCAGTGGAAAGGAGAAATTGTTTTCCCATATTAACTCTTACAGGAGAGAATTTCCCTTCCTAGGGGTAGATTTCATCTCACTTCCTGTTGTCTCCTTCCGTTTGCAAGTAGGAGTCGTTTGTAAGTTAGATGTTTGAAAGTAGGGTCCTGCCCTATATACTCAGCAGAAATTTGGGCCTTAGGTGTGGCTGTGGCCACAACACTGTAAGCCCTCACAGGGCCCTGCTGTGAAATATTAGATCAAGAATTGTAATTACATGCCCCTGTTGAACAGGAGCTGAAAAATTAGGCCTTAGGCACTGGTGCTGGTGCCACAACACTGCAACCCCTCACAGACACTCTAGTTGGAACGCAGGAACGAGCCCTGCTGCAAAGTGTTGCATCAAAAATTGTAATTACACACCCCTGTTAGACAGGGGCAGAAAAATTGGGCCTTAGGCACTGGTGCTGGTGCCACAACACTGCAACCCCTCACAGACACTCTAGTTGGAATGCAGGAACGAGCCCTGCTGCAAAGTATTGCATCAAAAATTGTAATTACACGCCCCTGTTAGACAGGGGCAGAAAAATTGGGCCTTAGGCACTGGTGCTGGTGCCACAACACTGCAACCCCTCACAGACACTCTAGTTGGAATGCAGGAACGAGCCCTGCTGCAAAGTATTGCATCAAAAATTGTAATTACACGCCCCTGTTAGACAGGGGCAGAAAAATTGGGCCTTAGGCACTGGTGCTGGTGCCACAACACTGCAACCCCTCACAGACACTCTAGTTGGAATGCAGGAACGAGCCCTGCTGCAAAGTATTGCATCAAAAATTGTAGTAACACGCCCCTGTTAGACAGGGGCAGAAAAATTGGGCCTTAGGCACTGGTGCTGGTGCCACAACACTGCAACCCCTCACAGACACTCTAGTTGGAATGCAGGAACGAGCCCTGCTGCAAAGTATTACATCAAAAATTGTAATTACACGCCCCTGTTAAACAGGGGCTGAAAAATTGTGCCTTAGGCACTGGTGGTGGCGCCCAGAACCAAAAATGTTCTTACAAGCTATCAGCGTGATGATTGAGGAGGAAGAGGATAATTACTCAGGGATAGTCACTCAGCATCAGCATAGGCAGTCTTTGAAGGGATCTGAGATTTCAAAAAAAATTATTCGGTTACATCAGCATCAGGTGCTTGGTAGCTGGTGGTGATCCAAGACTGATTCATTTTTATGAAGGTCAGCCGATCGACCGAGTCAGTGGACAGACGCACCCTGTGATCGGTTACCACGCCTCCAGCAGCACTGAATGTGCGTTCCGAAAGAACGCTGGATGCAGGACAGGCCAGTAGCTCAATTGCATACTGTGCAAGCTCTGGCCAGTGATCCATCCTCAAGACCCAGTAACCCAGAGGATTTTCGGTGGGAAAGGTGTCCAAGTCTGATCTTGCCCCTAGGTATTCCTGCACCATGTAAAACAGACGCTGGCGATGGTTGCTGGAACCGATCATACCTTGGGGCTGCGGACCAAAAAATTGTCTGAACGCATCGGTCAGACGGCCACCTTCTCCACCGCTCCTTCTTTGACTGACCGAAGCCTCAGCAACACGTTGTCCAGAAACAGGAGTTTGTAACCTCCCAGTCTCTGGGAACGCATTGCACAGACCTTTCTGCAAGGCCTCCCGAAAATGTTTCATCCTCTGCTCCCTCTGCGATGGCAAGATAAGGTCCGCAACCTTACCCTTGTAACGTGGATCAAGGAGGGTTGCCAGCCAGTATTGGTCCTTCTCCTTGATACCACGAATACGAGGATCCTTACGCAGGCTTTGCAGGATCAGGGAGGCCATGCAGCGTAGGTTTGCTGAGGCATTCGGTCCGGAGTCCTCTGGGTCACTAAGGACGACAACGTCCGCAGCCACCTCCTCCCAGCCACGTACAAGTCCATGTGTTTCTTGGGACTGATCCCTTAAAGACTGCTGCTGATGCTGAGTGCCAGGCTCCACCTCCATACTGACACAATCTTCCTCCTCCTCCTCCTCCTCCTCCTCGTCCTCTTCCTGTGTGATTGGCGGGCACGCAGGAACACTGTCTGGATAAAGGGGGCCTTGAGAGCTAAGGAAGTCCTCCTCTTCCTGCCTCTGTTCTGCCTCAAGTGCCCTGTCCATTATTCCACGCAGCGTGTGCTCCAACAGGTGGACAAGGGGGACAGTGTCACTGATGCATGCACTGTCACTGCTCACCATCCTCGTGGCCTCCTTGAATGGTGACAGGACAGTGCATGCATCCCTGATCATGGCCCACTGGCGTGGGGAAAAAAAACCAAGCTCCCCTGACCCTGTCCTGGTGCCATAGTCGCACAGGTACTCATTGATGGCCCTCTGCTGCGTGTGCAGCCGCTGCAGCATGGCCAACGTTGAGTTCCACCTGGTGGGCATGTCACAGATTAGGCGGTTCTTGGGCAGGTTAAGCTCCTTTTGGAGGTCCGTCAGCCGAGCACTGGCATTATATGACCGGCGGAAATGCACACAGACTTTCCTGGCCTGCCTCAGGACATCCTGTAAGCCCGGGTACCTGCCCAAGAACCGCTGCACCACCAAGTTAAGGACGTGAGCCAAACAGGGCACATGGGTCATTTGTCCCTGTCGGAGGGCAGAAAGGAGGTTGGTGCCATTGTCGCAAACCACCATTCCTGCCTTAAGTTGGCGTGGCGTCAACCACCTCTGAACCTGCCCCTGCAGAGCTGACAGAACCTCTGCCCCAGTGTGGCTCCTGTCCCCCAAGCACACCAGCTCAAGCACCGCATGGCATCTTTTGGCCTGCGTACTTGCGTAGCCCCTTGAACGGCTATGGAGCACCGCTGGTTCCGAGGAAGAGGCCATGGAGGAAGAAGAAGAGGAGGGGTGGAGGAGAGAGGTGTGTCACAATCAGCATTTTGGAGGCGTGGTGGCGGAACAACCTCCAACACTACTGCACCTTGTCCTGCATCCTTCCCAGCTGCCAGCAGAGTCACCCAATGCGCCGTGAAACTTAGGTAACGTCCCTGTCCATGCCTGCTGGACCATGAGTCAGCGGTAATATGCACCTTACCGCTGACCGCCCTGTCCAGCGAGGCATGGACATTGCCTTCCACATGCCGGTAGAGAGCCGGAATCGCCTTCCGTGAGAAAAAGTGGCGTTTGGGTACCTGCCACTGAGGAACCGCACATTCCACAAACTCACGGAAGGGGGCAGAGTCTACCAACTGAAAAGGCAGCAGTTGAAGTGCTAGCAATTTTGCCAAGCTAGCATTCAACCGCTGGGCATGTGGATGGCTGGGAGCAAACTTTTTTCGGCGGTGCAGCAGCTGGGGCAGGGAAATTTGCCTGGTACAATCTGACGTCGGTGTACCAAAAGCAGATTGCCCACAAGTACTTGGCTGTGACACACCTAATTCTACACCTTCATTCCTCTCACTGCAGGTCTCAGAGAGGACTGGAGGTCTAGTGGGGTTGGAAATCTCAGCTGATGAGGAGCAAGGAGAGATCCTCTTTGTTCTTTGGTGTGGGTCTTTTAGATACGCTTGCCAACGAACTGCATGGCAGGTCAACATATGTCTGGTCAAGCATGTGGTACCCAAGCGGGAGATGTTTTGGCCACGCGAGATACGCTTGAGACATATGTTGCAAATAGCAGTGGTGCGATCTGATGCACTCGTCTCAAAAAAGGCCCACACCAAAGAACTTTTTGAATAACGCGCAGAGACTGCAGCGCCCTGCACATGTGGAGCTTTGGGGTGTGATGCAGTCAATGTGCTGCCCTTAGGCTGGCCCCTGGAGGGCATCCTGCCTCGTTGGTGATGTGCCGCCTCCTCCTCTTCCTCCTCCTCCTCTCTCCTATCAGGCACCCACGTTGAGTCAGTGACCTCATCATCCCCTCCCTCCTCATCACTGGAGCAAACCTGGCAGTATGCTGCAGCAGGGGGAGCATATATAAGAAAGCAGTACAGCGCATAAGAAATCCTAAAAGAATTAATAAATGTCCATAAAAATAGTTCCAATTAGAGTCCAGCAATTGCTCCAGTGTTATTCGTGACATGCAACAGTAGATCGTTGTGACTATAGTGACATGGACCTCCACCAATGGTAGTACAAGCCGCTCACCTCCACGGATGGACCCCTGAGTTAATCAGTCAGGTCAAATCAGCATTCCCTCATAGGGATACAAGCAGGGGGCGGTGTAAGCAGATCCTGGTCAGACCTCAGCCATAAGACAATCTTGCAGTCATAACATGTAAATATATATAAAGAGAAAATCTAGTGCTCTCTGTTGTTAACTAGAAACGTGATTTATTAAATAAGCAGATAAAACACTCACAAGCATCGCACTGTACCCCAGTGCAAAGGAAAAACGTGTGTGAAAGGATGATCAACATCGGATGGACGAGCGGAGCGCGGGTGACGTCACGATCCAGTGGGCGGTGCCGTACGCGTTACGTCCCTTACGGGGGGCGGGACTTCATCAGCGGCCGCTGATGAAGTCCCGCCCCCCGTAAGGGACGTAACGCGTACGGCACCGCCCACTGGATCGTGACGTCACCCGCGCTCCGCTCGTCCATCCGATGTTGATCATCCTTTCACACACGTTTTTCCTTTGCACTGGGGTACAGTGCGATGCTTGTGAGTGTTTTATCTGCTTATTTAATAAATCACGTTTCTAGTTAACAACAGAGAGCACTAGATTTTCTCTTTATATATATTTACATGTTATGACTGCAAGATTGTCTTATGGCTGAGGTCTGACCAGGATCTGCTTACACCGCCCCCTGCTTGTATCCCTATGAGGGAATGCTGATTTGACCTGACTGATTAACTCAGGGGTCCATCCGTGGAGGTGAGCGGCTTGTACTACCATTGGTGGAGGTCCATGTCACTATAGTCACAACGATCTACTGTTGCATGTCACGAATAACACTGGAGCAATTGCTGGACTCTAATTGGAACTATTTTTATGGACATTTATTAATTCTTTTAGGATTTCTTATGCGCTGTACTGCTTTCTTATATATGTTTTTTGGGATTTGATACATTTTTCTCCCCCAGTACAATAGCTGCTTTTAGTTAGATTGGAGGTTTGCGCTGGTCGATTTTGTTTTTATATTAGCAGGGGGAGCATGACTGCCAGATTGCTGTCCTTCTTGGGCACCCCCTCTGTCCGTGCTCATGTTACTGCCTTCATCAAGCTCAGTATCATCATCAGAGCCTTCCAAACGCTGGGCATCCTCCTCGAGCATGTACCCAACACTGTGGTCAAACAGTTCGAGGGAATCCTCAGGAGGACATGGTGGAGCTAGGGAAGGAGTCACTGATGACATTGAGCTGAGGGAAGAGGCCGCTGCTTTGCCAGACAAAGCACCCTGGGTGAGAGAGGATGAGGAGGATGAGGACGGCTTGGTCATCCACTCGACCAAGTCTTCCGCATGTTGCGGCTCAACACAGCCAGCTGCCGAAAAAAAGGCCAAGCGTGTCCCATGGCCACATGCTGATGAGGATGCACCGTCTCCACGACCAGCACTAGACACAGAGCCTGCTTGCCCTCTCTTATTGGCTTGTGACTGTCTGCCTCTCCTTCTTGGCCTTCCAGACATACTAATGGCCTGTAGCTGCACTAAGCTGGGATAGAACACCAGTAATTTTCTTCAGGTAGCTTTATATACTGTAACCAGACAAGCCTGCCTGTCAGTAGGAAGATACCAGGAACGGATCTAGCTGAACACTGAGCAGGACGCACTGTACTAAATGTAAATAGTCTAGCTGCCTGACCGTGGTACTAATAGGATCCAATAGAACACCTGTAATTTTCTTCAGGTAGCTTTATATACTGTAACCAGACAAGCCTGCCTGTCAGTAGGAAGATAACAGGAACGGATCTAGCTGAACACTGTGAGCAGGACGCACTGTACTAAATGTAAATAGTCTAGCTGCCTGACCGTGGTACTAATAGGATCCAATAGAACACCTGTAATTTTCTTCAGGTAGCTTTATATACTGTAACCAGACAAGCCTGCCTGTCAGTAGGAAGATAACAGGAACGGATCTAGCTGAACACTGTGAGCAGGACGCACTGTACTAAATGTAAATAGTCTAGCTGCCTGACCGTGGTACTAATAGGATCCAATAGAACACCTGTAATTTTCTTCAGGTAGCTTTATATACTGTAACCAGACAAGCCTGCCTGTCAGTAGGAAGATAACAGGAACGGATCTAGCTGAACACTGTGAGCAGGACGCACTGTACTAAATGTAAATAGTCTAGCTGCCTGACCGTGGTACTAATAGGATCCAATAGAACACCTGTAATTTTCTTCAGGTAGCTTTATATACTGTAACCAGACAAGCCTGCCTGTCAGTAGGAAGATAACAGGAACGGATCTAGCTGAACACTGTGAGCAGGACGCACTGTACTAAATGTAAATAGTCTAGCTGCCTGACCGTGGTACTAATAGGATCCAATAGAACACCTGTAATTTTCTTCAGGTAGCTTTATATACTGTAACCAGACAAGCCTGCCTGTCAGTAGGAAGATAACAGGAACGGATCTAGCTGAACACTGTGAGCAGGACGCACTGCACTAAATGTAAATAGTCTAGAAGATAACAGGAACGGATCTAGCTGAACACTGTGAGCAGGACGCACTGCACTAAATGTAAATAGTCTAGAAGATAACAGGAACGGATCTAGCTGAACACTGTGAGCAGGACGCACTGCACTAAATGTAAATAGTCTAGAAGATAACAGGAACGGATCTAGCTAAACTGAATACAGTGTATATATATATATATATATATGCAACACCTGGGATGCATATATATACACAATACACTGTAAGTGCAGCTAACTGACTGACTGTTCTGCCTAATCTATCTAACTCAAATCAAATGACACTGTCTATCTCTCAGCACACCGGAACACACACTACACAGGGCCGCCGTGCAGGCGGCCTTATATAGTGTGGGGCGTGTACTAAATCCCCTGAGCCATAATTGGCCAAAGCCTCCTTGGCTTTGGCCAATTACGGCTCTCTGTTCAGGCGGCCCTGTGATTGGCCAAGCATGCGGGTCATAGTGCATGCTTGGCCAATCATCAGCCAGCAATGCACTGCGATGGCGCAGTGAATTATGGGCCGTGACGCGCCACACGAATTTGGCGCGAACGGCCCATATCGTTCACAATTCGGCGAACGACCGAACAGCCGATGTTCGAGTCGAACATGGGTTCGACTCGAACACGAAGCTCATCCCTAAACAGGGCATATTTGGGAGATTTGGTTAGACTTGAGTGAGGGAAACCTATGAAATTGTAAACTTTGATCCAGAATTGCCTCACTTTGGAACATTGCCACCACATATGGCACGCCGTTCCTTCCTGGCAACAACCTCAAAAACACTTTGGTGTTGGCACCATATACCATCTCAAGAGAACCTTATAGTTTGCTTCTATGATGGAAGCGTCGATGAATGATTTTGAAGCTGCCTGAGCTATTGAATGCCACTCCTCAAGTTCAAGGCTTTCCTGAAAGTCTTGTTCCCACTTGACCATGTAATCCTGTTTCGCATGAGGTATGTATCAAAATAGTAATAAAGAGAAAAACACATATGAGAGAGACGTATGCGCTGCACACCCCAAAACAATAATGGTAAAAAATGGACAGTTTCCCCGGTGGGGCTTTAGACAGCAATATCTTGAAATCCAGAATAATAAAAAATGTATAACCAGTAAGTGCATTTATTGAACCATGAACAATTGTAATTTTATAATTCAATTGGCATTACAACATAGAGCGCTGGCCAAGTATTACAATACATATTCCACAATATAAAGTCGACACATCTTTACACAAAATTATATACAGTCATACATTTCCGGGCTGTTGACGGTATAGATCCCCGACGCTTTCGACCTGTGTACGGTCAACATCAGGGGGATAGTTGGTTCTATAAAACTGTCCATTTTTTACCATTATTGTTTTGGGGTGTGCAGCGCATACGTCTCTCTCATATGTGTTTTTCTCTTTATTACCAAATTTTGGGTGGTTAAAGACCCCTTCTCCCCTATGACACATGAGAGACATGGCAGGAGCTTTGTGTTGCTCATACGGCCCTTCTAACCCTCACATGTTTAAAACCTTTTTTGATACGATATACATTTTGGGGGTGACACTTTGTTTGCCTCTTGCGGAGGAAACGCCCCCCAAAATGGGGGAGTAGATCGTAACTGTATCTTTCCCCACCTTATGCATCAGGATAGATCTATTATAGACTCCTGTATTGCAGTAGATCAGATGTTTAACTAACACCTGCTCTGTAAATATACATGTGAGGATCTAGGGTCAGTGAGCTACCACTCAGCTCCTGCATAAATTCAATGATTACCTTATCTACAATTTAGTGCCTACTGCATTTACATATGCACTTTAGATTATGGCCGTCATGGATCATGGTGGACCTCTGCCGCCCCTGTCGGCTTCATGGGGGTGAGTCCTGGTCCAATTGAAGGCTTCCCGGCAGGGTGAGAATGTGGGGGAGATGCAGGATCTGAGCTCTCCCCCCCATGCTCTGATTGACGGACGATTGTTTCCATCGTCCGCCGACGTGAGCTTCACTCTGCCGGCGGCATCCCTTGATCACCTCCGGATGAGCCGCGGCGAGGTGCGCATGTGTGAGTCACTTCGGCGTGTGCATGGCGCCGCGACATCTCGCGGTTTGCGGCGGAGTTGACGGCAGCTGCCGGGGGTTTTTTTTTTTTCTCGCCTACAGGGATGCCGGGGGAGCCACATGTGGGCTGCTCATCAGCAGCCCGGGCGTCACCACTCTGGGGGGGAGGAGATCAGCACCTGTGCCTACTCAATTAATTGCCTACTTTAGGCATATATCCATGATCGGCTGCCTGTGAGTCCTACTATGACTCCACGCAGACCGTAATGGATGGCACTGCACAAATCCTTTATGGCTCCAGCTTTTTACCTTTTTTGCTTCATTGCAATTTGGGTCATACAAGCCAACTTTACAATACTACAACAGCCACACTGTGGCACAAGGTAAATTATAATACTATACATATATTCCTACTCTTATAATATCACAACACTACACTCATACTCCTATTCCTATAATCAGTTTAGATCTTTCACACATGTTTTTGATTGTTTCAATTTGGTTTTATTCATGCACATACTCTCCTTTTAACTTGTTTTTCACTTTTATTCCACCATGTGTTGGCTGACACTACACACTCTTTTTATTCACCTGGACATGGCACTGTAGTCAGCAGTGTGCTGGCCATCCATCCAATTTTACTTCATCACTCAAAGGGTTTTTCATATTCCCAGTACCACATATCACTTCCCACTCACCTGTTTTTACACACCACACCACTCAAACAACCCTATCACTATACAACCATTTTTTTTATGGTTTTGCCACATTCTATATAATCAATTACAATCATGAAACCTTAGGACACCAGACCAATATATATTGATCACTAGGATTGCAGTTAGCCCATACACTTCATACTCTTGCCAATGTGCTGAGAATCATTTTGACTTATTGGGTATTTGTCGCAGGTGCTGACTTCTCCTTCCCCTGGAGGGCGTCTATGTGGCTCCTTGTAAGCCCCTTGGGCTGGACTCATGCGCTCTGGGGAGACAGGGGTGAATATGGGGGCCCCCCGGATCCATTTACGGCTTTTACTGGCCAAAGGATTATTCCCTCTACCTTTCAGCGGTAAATATACTACCACTTTTAACCTTACAATGAGATTTATGATGACATGTTCTTAAATTTTGAAGATATTCAATGTATTTTATAGAACCAACTATCCCCCTGATGATGACCGTACACAGGCCGAAACGCATCGGTGATCTATACCGTCAACAGCCCGGAAATGTATGACTGTATATAATTTTGTGTAAAGATGTGTCGACTTTATATTGTGGAATATGTATTGTAATACTTGGCCAGCGCTCTATGTTGTAATGCCAATTGAATTATAACATTACAATTGTTCATGGTTCAATAAATGCACTTACTGGTTATACATTTTTTATTATTCTGGATTTCAAGATATTGCTGTCTAAAGCCCCACCGGGGAAACTGTCCATTTTTTACCATTTTGTATCAAAATAGTATACAGTTCAGAAATATGACCCTAGAACCTTTTAAAATTTATGACACAGATATTCCATTGGTGACATAGTCACAAGATCACTATTATGGGATAAAGTGTGTAAATAGTGCTTCAGTTGAAGGTACTGAAGATATTCTGAAGCTGGCAACTGGTACATTCCTTTCTATTAGGGCCTGTTAAGTCAACACGCCCTTATGGTCACAGAGGTCTGCTATGCGCAGAAGACCTTTATTGGTCCACCAATTGAAAATGTGAGAAGTGAGGCCTGGGGTGAAGTCTTTGTTTTGCAACAAGGGAACCGATGGATGAGAGAGAGAGAGAGAGAGAGAGAGAGAGAGATTAGATGGACAGGAGTGTGATTCCATTTGCATCCACAGTGTGTGGGGCTGGCATGAATGGAATCTAATAAGCTGGGCTAATTGAGCGGCATAAAAATATTTGAGCAGGTCAGGGACTCCCAGACGACCCTTTGCTTTGGGAGTATATAGTGTGCGTCTGTTCACCCTAGGCAAGTCTGTTGTTTTTCAAAAGAAAAAGCTCTCTTGCAGATGTATCAGTTTACTCGGATGAGACAAACCACAACACTGGCAGGGTGTGCTTACAATGATCAGTTTTGTTTATTTATGTAAAACCTTTATCCCAAAAGGAAAAAAAACAGTTTCCACCAAATGATTTGGACCAGTGCACAAATCAAGGTCCATAAAGACATGGATGAGCGAGTTTGAGGTGGAGGGACTTGACTAGCCTGCATAGAGTCCTGACCTCAACCCAATAGAACACCTTTGGGATGAATTAGAGTGGACACTGCGAGCCAGGCCTTCTCATCCACATTAGTACCTGACCTCACAAATGTGCTTCTGCAAGAATGGTCAAACATTCCCATAGACACACTCCTAAACCCTGTGGACGGCCTTTCCAGGTTCAAACTGTTATAGCTGCAAAGGGTGGGCCAACTCAATATTGAACCCTACGAACTAAGGCCCTTTCACACTTGTGCAACTTGTCCTGTGACTTGGTACTGCAAAGTCGCATGACAAGTCGTACCCCATGATCTCCAATGAGTACCGTTTATATCTGTGCGACTTCAAAGTAGTCCCTACACTACTTTGGTCGGAGTTTGATGCGGCTTGAGGTTCAAAGACCTCAAGATTACACAGACATTGCTTCAAGTCATGGCAAAGTCAAGGTAGCGGCAAATTCGCGCGACTTTCAGGTCATACAAGTGTGAAAGGGGCCTAACACTGGAATTCCATTAAGGTATATGTGCGTGTAAAGGCAGGTGTCCCAATACTTTTGGTAATATAGTGTATATTAGCCTAAATTTATGAAGTATTTTGATTATTTTTTAATTTTTTTATTGAATATGTTTTGAAGCAGAAAGTAAAAAATATTGTTTTTTTTTCTTTTCAAAATTTTCATTTTTTTTCCCGTTTATAGTACAAAATATAAAAACCCAGTGGTGATCAAATACCACCAAGAAAAAAATCTCTATTTGTGTGAAAAAAATGATATAAATTTAATTTGGGTACAGCGTTGCATGACCGCGCAATTGTCAGTTAAAGTAGCAGACTGTCAAAAAGCAAAAAAAAAAAATGGCCTGGTCTTGAATAGGGGTAAATCTTCTGGAGGTCAAGTGGTTAAAGTGTATAAATTATTAAGCCATAACTTTTTTTTTTTTTTAATAGAATGAAGAGGTATTAGAACACCTGCCAGGTTTTTATTGCTGTCTGTGCCCCCATCATCCTCATTACTTTTTCCTATTTGCCGTTATCTAGGATTTCATATCAGCTATATCAAGAAACCAGGGGACAAAAGAAGTGAATTACTGAGTCTGAGATATTCTTGGATCAAATACAGTCCCCTCATGTGGGATTAGGTTCCAGATCTGGCGGAATTGCTGTACCTTGCTCTATATTTAGTAACATTGAGCTTATATATCTGAGGTTCCCTGTAGAAAAAGAAAAAAAAACATGTTAAAAGTCTCGCTCATAAAAATTCAAGCTGTGGGACAGCGTGGGAACATAACAAGTAGGATTTAATTATTCAATTTGCTGTGAAGCTAATGACTTAAAGTGATTTATATATGAAAGCAAGTATGGGATTTGATCTATCTCAGGAGAGGGTCGCAATACTTGTCCAACTTTGCCATGGCGGCATTTTTTTGTGTCTTGTCACCCTGACACGGGAGGGACTTACCTCATCCAAGACAAATGTTACTAAGCCATAATTCAGCCTAAAGCAAACACATTAATGGGACTTGCTTTCATAAGCTAACTAGTAGGTACATGTTCAGACATTTAAAGCTGAACTCCGGGCACAAATATTTTCACTTATACAGTACATGTTCTCCAATAGCCACAAAGCATATAAATCCCCTTTGTGCACCAAATGCCTTTGCAAAGCCAGATATGACCTTGTTAAAGAAGAAGTGACATCAGAACTGTGGGAGGGACCCAGCAAGCTCCACCCACTACAGGCTGCCTGCAGTAAACTACAGGTAGGGGCGGAGAACATATCTTTACATATCCTGAAGGTGTGTTCGGAAGAGCAGATCCTGAACAAATCTATCAGCACTGTTAATTTACAAATACCGAGAACATATTCGCAAGATTGGATCCTGAACACATCACTTAGTGCTGTTTGTTTACATATTCTGATGTATGTTTGGAAGTGCAATCCTAAACATATCCATTATCGCTGTTTGTTTACATATCCTGATAGTGTGTTCTGAAGATTGGACCCTAAACATATCCATTATCGCTGTTTGTTTACATATCCTGATAGTGTGTTCTGAAGATTGGACCCTAAACATATCCATTATCGCTGTTTGTTTACATATCCTGATAGTGTGTTCTGAAGATTGGACCCTAAACATATCCCCTAGTGCTGTTTGTTTACATATCCTGATAGTGTGTTCTGAAGATTGGACCCTAAACATATCCATTATCTCTGTTTATTTACATATCCTGATAGTGTGTTCTGAAGATTGGACCCTAAACATATCCATTATAGCTGTTTGTTTACATATCCTGATAGTGTGTTCTGAAGATTGGACCCTAAACATATCCATTATCGCTGTTTGTTTACATATCCTGATAGTGTGTTCTGAAGATTGGACCCTAAACATATCCATTATCGCTGTTTGTTTACATATCCTGATAGTGTGTTCTGAAGATTGGACCCTAAACATATCCCCTAGTGCTGTTTGTTTACATATCCTGATAGTGTGTTCTGAAGATTGGACCCTAAACATACCCCCTAATGCCGTTTGTTTACATATCCTGATAGACTGTTCTGATGATTGGGTCCTGAACATATGCCTCAGTGCTGTTTGTTTAGGAGAGACGATCCTAAACATACAGTATCCCTTAGCAGTGTTGGCTTACATATCCTGAGGGCATTTTCAGAAGAGTAGATCCTAACACATCCCTCAACACTGTTTACATATCCTAAAGGTGTGTTCAGAAAAGTGAATCTTGAACTTGTGCCTCAGTGCTCTTTGTTTACATATCCTGAGGGTGGGTTCAGAGGAGCAGATCCTGACCATAACCATAAGCACTGGTATTTTAAAAGTCCTAAGAGCATATTATGATGATTGGGTCCTGAACTTATGCCTTGGTGCTTATATACATATCCTGAAGGTGTGTTCGAAAGAGCAACCCTGAAACGTACCCCTTAGCGTTGTTTGTTTACATATCCTGAAGGGGGGTTCAGGAAAGCCGATCCTAAACATATCCCTCAGGACTGTTTGTTTACATATCCTGATGTGTGTTCAGAAGATCAGACCCTGAACACATACCTCAGTGCTATTTGTTTACATATCCTGAGGGTGTGTTTGGAAAATCAGATCCTGAAAATATCCATCAGTGCTGTTTGTTTACATGCCCTGAGGTTGTGTTTGGAAGAAATTATCCTTAAAATATCCCTCAGTGCTGTTTGTTTACATATCCTGAGGGTGTGTTCAGAAGATCAGATCCTGAACATATCCCTCAGTGCTGTTTGTTTACATATCCTGAGGGTGCGTTCGGAAGATTAGATCCTGAACTTATCCCTCAGTGCTGTTTGTTTACATATCCTGAGGGTGTGTTCAGAAGATCAGATCCTGAACATATCCCTCAGTGCTGTTTGTTTACATATCCTGAGGGTGCGTTCGGAAGATTAGATCCTGAAAATATCCATCAGTGCTGTTTGTTTACATATCCTGAGGGTGTGTTCAGAAGATTAGATCCTGAAAATATCCATCAGTGCTGTTTGTTTACATGTCCTGAGGGTGTGTTCAGAAGATTAGATCCTGAACATATCCCTCAGTGCTGTTTGTTTACATATCCTGAGGGTGCGTTCGGAAGATTAGATCCTGAACATATCCCTCAGTGCTGTTTGTTTACATATCCTGAGGGTGTGTTCAGGAGCTGCTATCAGTGACCTAGAAGACAGGGAAAGAGGGCAACCAGAAAGAGAAGAATCTGACACACTTGTTTCCCCCTGCCCATACCATTGCAGTTTGTAAATAAAATCATTGATGGCAATAACCATGTTCTATAATAAACATGTTCTAGTGACAGGGTCTCTTTACCATCTCTGTAATTAAATTTCCCCAGTTGAACTTTATAGAGTCAGCGATCCAGAATAAATATCCTCCCAGTCGTTGTTGCTATCTGAGAATTAAACACAAAACTCTCATATTTGTTTCTATTTTTTAATCAATAGACCATCTGTAGGGTGACAATAGACATGCTGTTATCACTTTTCAGCAAGTTCTTTGCAACAACCTTTAAAAAAACAATCTAGCCTTCAAGTCTGTTGTGGCTAAAACGTCTTCTACATATTTGGGATATACAGTATCTCACAAAAGTTAGTACACCCCTCATATTTTTGTAAATATTTTATTATATCTTTTCATGTGACAACACAGAAGAAATGAAACTTTGCTACAATGTAAAGTAGTGAGTGTACAGCTTGTTTAACAGTGTAAATTTGCTGTCCCCTCAAAATAACTTAACACACAGTCATTAATGTCTAAACCACAGAATATAAAAATATCAGACTACCAAACCAAAAATAAACAGAATATAACTGTATATAACCCCTCACCTCATCCCAAATATATTACGGGAAAAGTAGAGAAAGATTGCCCCCGGGGATTGTATGGGTGGGGGGGGGGGGAGTGTATTTATGTACCACAAATGACAAGAAAATTTAAAAATATAGCTTTATTAGAAAACTTACATGAAATATATAGTTGAAAAACAGTATAATATAATGAACAACTCATAGTTATTTCTACACCATGTTGGAAGGGGCTCTAAGATAGCAGAACGCGATCGAACATGATGCTAAAGAAACCCAGCATGTTTCGGAGTATTGTTAGTACAATTCCTTCTTCAGGGATTTTTTTTAGGGGGATACACTGTATGATCTACAATACAAAATACATAGGTAGAACATAGTAATCATTATTCAAAAAATACAGGAGATAATGTATAAGTAGTGGGGATTGGAGCTTGGGGAATAGCAAACAAGGGGGGAAACAAAGAATAACCGTAATGAAAGGGACTTACTTAGTTCAAAAATAGTACCCGTATCCTAGACAGATGAAAATTTAATGGTTTCACAGATATCGCTCCATGTTCCGGTCTCCATAATACCAGTCAGTAGTGTCTTCAAGGAAGTTTACCGGTGTATGGGCCTGTAAGTTTTGGGCTATAGAATCACTCATCTGGCCCCCTCCCCTTTTTTCCCCTCCCTCTTTCATGATCACATATGGTCGTTATTACTAATTGCATATATTTATATTATACTCATACTACTATATATTTATATTTAGGGACCTGCACCCCTCTTTTTTACTGTTCCTCGTGGACTCCCTGGCCTGACATGTCCGACAGGTCCCTGCTTTGACGCTAAGTCCTACCAGCTTTATTGGGGAAGCTCCACATATACTTTTTAATCTATAGCCCACAACTTACTGGCCCATACACCGGTAAACTTCCTTGAAGACACTACTGACTGGTATTATGGAGACCGGCACATGGAGTGATATCTGTAAAACCATCAATTTTTCATCTGTCTAGGATACGGGTACTATTTTTGAACTAAGTAAGTCCCTTTCATTACGGTTATTCTTTGTTTCCCCCCTTGTTTGCTATTCCCCAAGTTCCTATCCCCACTACTTATACATTATCTCCTGTATTTTTTAAATAATGATTACTATGTTCTACCTATGTATTTTGTATTTTAGATCATACAGTGTATCCCCCTAAAAAAAACCCCTGAAGAAGGAATTGTACTAACAATAATCCGAAACATGTTGGGTTTCTTTATCATCATGTTCGATCGCATTCTGCTATCTTAGAGCCCCTTCCAACATGGTGTAGAAATTAACTGTATGAGTTGTTCATTATATTATACTGTTTTTTAAACTATATATTTCATGTAATTTTTCGAATAAAGCTATATTTTTTAATTTTCTTGTCACTTGTGGTACATAAATACACTCCCCCCCCCACCCATACAACCCCCGGGGCAATCTTTCTTTATTTTTCCCTTAATGCCTAAACCATTGGCAACAAAAGTGAGTACACCCCTAGTGTCAATATTTTGTGTGGCCACCATTATTTTTCAGCACTGCCTTAACCCTCTTGGGCATGGAGTTCACCAGAGCTTCACAGGTTGCCACTGGAGTCCTCTTCCACTCCTCCATGATGACATCACAGAGCTGGTGGATGTTAGAGACCTTGCACTCCTCCACCTTCCGTTTGAGGATGCCCCACAGATGCTCAATAGGTTTTAGGTCTGGAGACATGCTTGGCCAGTCCATCACCTTTACCCTCAGCTTCTTTAGCAAGAAAGTGGTCGTCTTGGAGTTGTGTTTGGGGTCGTTATCATGTTGGAGTACTGCCCTGTGGCTCAGTTTCTGAAGGGAGAGGATCGTGCTCTGCTTCAGTATGTCACAGTACCTGTTGGCATTTTTTGGTTCCCTTAATGAACTGTAGCTCCTCAGTGCCAACAGCACTCATGCAGCCCCAGACCATGACATTCCCACCACCTTGCTTGACTGTAGGCAAGATACACTTGTCTTTGTACTCCTCATCTTGGTCTCATCAGACCACAGGACATGGTCCCAGTAATCCATATCCTTAGTCTGCTTGTCTTCAGCAAACTGTGTGCGGGTTTTCTTGTGCATCATCTTTAGAAGAGGCTTTCTTCTGGGACAACAGCCTTGCAGGCAAATTTTTTGCAGTGTTCGGCGTATGGTCTGAGCGTTGACAGGCTGACCCCCCACCCCTTTAACCTCTGCAGCA
Organism: Lithobates septentrionalis; assembly: GCA_037952835.1. Taxonomy (NCBI): domain Eukaryota; kingdom Metazoa; phylum Chordata; class Amphibia; order Anura; family Ranidae; genus Lithobates; species Lithobates septentrionalis. Next base: position 3,181,748 of record JBBDGP010000990.1, on the reverse strand, counting down.
ATCCTGGCAGCACTCATACGTCTATTTCCCAAAGACAACCTCTGGATATGACACTGAGCAGGATGGACGCTTTTCATAAAGACATGAATGGCTTTCCCGCAGCAGGGCACCTCATACTGTATGTTACAATTGCATCTCACAAATAGAAAGCAAGACGTGGGATCCAATAGTAGTACTTACTTTACTAGTTTTTTTAAACAGCTCATATACTCACAAAAAAGAAGGAACAGCTTGACATTGAAACATAGCAGACGCCGCTCATCCAAGCCAGTGTGATGATGTCACTTCTTGACCCCCACCCCACCGCGTTTTGTCCCAAAGAACTTTGTCTGAGGGTTGCCAGAGATTTCATATATACATATATATATTAAAGAAAAAGACGGTACTCGTGCTTCAGTGCAATTCTTCTTTACTTTAGTTCGATGTGAACATGTACAAAATACAAGCAAGCCACTGTACAGTTGCGGGCATCACTACTCTTCGTCAGGCTTTCAGGCTTATCGGGCTGTGTGTAACATACTAATACAGAAATCGTACATATATCCAAAACCTAAGGTGTGTCCCACAGATGTCTGACCCAATTATCTAATCAATGGAATCCTAAAAGCCCAAATTAACCCCATAAACAATAAACCACTCAGGACATAAACATAAATACAAGTGATGAATATATACATAGGCCTAACCAAAAACGGAGAATGGAATAAGCCACAGTCTTATGCAAACATATAAACGTGTAAACGTCCCTCTACTTGCAATATCAACAATATGGTCATCAATAATGATAAAATAGTACAATACTGAAACATCGTTTCCAGGAGATTATCTTCAATAGTTCCCCAATTTCAAGATCAATACTGATTCCAATACATCCTGGGGAAAGAAATACAGAGTGTGATTTGTGATCCCTATCCGTGCATCATAAAAATAGATACAAATCATAGTCTTTATTCATTCCATTCGGATTAAGAGACTGTAGTCTATTAATCCACCATACCTCCCTTTTCTTGCGTTTTAAAATTCTGTCACCCCCTCTTCTATCCCGGGATACCTCCTCCAATACCATGAAACGTAATTCTGAATCTTTATGCCCCTTCTCCAAAAAGTGTTTTGACACTGGAAAACCTGGCTGTTTGTGCCTAATCGTACTGCGATGTTGGGCTATTCTATCCTTGATCTTCTGTGTGGTCTCTCCAACATATATCATCCTACATGGGCACATAAGAATATATACCACATACGAAGATTGGCATGTGTGGAAGCCATCAATGGTTATCTTGTCACCGCTACTGGGATGTATGAAGTGGTCACCTTTCAATAACAAATTGCATTGGATGCAATTTAATGTATCTTCCTTCTATCCCCACAAAGCACCTTCCAAGTCCTTCCTGTCCCTCCCTCTCTATCTCTCACTTCTTTCCAGATGCACTGTATTCGTCTGTTTTCTCCCATTTCACTGAGGATTGCAGCAATTTATCGGCCTCCTGGGCCGGTATTGCGCTTTCTTGATGACTTTGCTGCCTGGCTACCCTACTTTCTCTCCTCTGAAATACCCACTATCATTCTTGGTGACTTCAACATTCCTGTCAATGTTAACAGTCCAACTACAGCTAAACTTCTTGACTTAACGTCATCTTTTGACCTAACCCAATGGACACATACTTCCACTCACTCCAATGGTAATACCCTTGACCTTATATTCTCCCATCTCTGCAACCCTGGCAACCTCACCCCCTTTCCTCTTTCTGATCACAACCTCATTACTTTCACTGTATCCTTGCCTCCAACTACCCATCCCTCCAAGCAGCAAACAATTACTTGTAGAGACCTTCGCCACCTTAACCCTTCTCTTCTCTATTCTGCTACTGACCACCTATATGACATAATCTCTCCCCTGTCCTGACCTGGCCACCTCTGACTACAACAGTTCACTCTCATCATCACTAGATGCACTTGCTCCTCTAACCACACGCAGAATCAGGCCCTGACCATTACAACCCTGGCAAACTGACAATACTAGAAATCTCGAGACATTGCCGTGCGCTTGAACGACTGTGGCGTAAAACCAAATGCCTGCAAGACTTAACCCTATATAAATCTGCCCTTCTAAAATACAATTCATGCCTCCCTGCTGCCAAACAAGCCTACTTTGTCTCTCTTTTTAATTCCTTGTCATCCAGTCCCCGTCGGCTCTTCTCAACCTTTAACTCTCTGCTTCGTCCCCCACCCCCTCTACCCACTAACTCACTCACTGCCCAAGAGATTGCCAATCACTTCAAAGACAAGATTGATGCAATTCGTGAGGACATCTCCACTGTGCGTACGTCTTCCCCACCCAACATACCTTGCCTAGCAGCACATTCAACACTCTCCCCTTCTGAAGTGATTACAAAACTTTTCTCAGATGCCCACTTAACCAATTGTCCCCTGGATCCTGTTCCCTCACAACTACTACGGTCACCCTCTTCTTCTATCCTATGCTCCCTCACTCACATCTTCAATCTCTCCCTCTCTAGTGGCACCTTCCCCTCCCCTCTAAAACATGCACAGATCGCTCCCATACTTAAAAAGCCCTCACTGGACCCTACCAACCTGAACATCTTAAGACCCATCTCATTGCTCCCATTCACCTCTAAACTTCTAGAACGCTTAGTCTACAACCGTCTTAGCTCCTACCTCAGTGAAAATAACCTCCTTGACCCTTTACAGTCTGGCTTTCGCTCACAGCACTCCACAGTAACTGCCTTACTAAAACTCACGAACGATTTACTAACTGCTAAAACCAACAGCCAGTACTCCATACTCCTACTACTTGACCTCTCTGCGGCCTTTGATACTGTTGACCACTCGCTCCTTCTCAATAAACTACATTCCCTTGGCCTCCGAGATTCTGCTCTATCCTGGTTCTCTGCCTATTTATCACAGCGCTCCTTCAGTGTCACCTACAACTCTGTCTCCTCCTCTCCATTGCCCGTTTCTGTGGGGGTCCCCCAAGGCTCTGTTCTTGGACCCCTTCTCTTCTCTATCTACACCTCCTCCCTTGGTCACTTGATAACCGCCCACAGCTTCCAGTACCACTTATACGCCGATGACACCCAAATCTATCTGTCTACTCCTCACCTCACTCCTTCAGTCTCCTCTCGCATTACTAACTGACATATCAGCATGGATGTCGCACCACTTCCTTAAACTAAATCTCTCGAAAACTGAGCTATTAATATTCCCCCCCACCCGTGCCCCCCTCCACGACTTTTCCATCAAAATCAACAATGCAACCATCAGTCCCTCCCCTCACGCCAGGGTACTAGGTGTAATCCTAGACTCTGACTTGTCATTTCAGCCTCAAATCCAATCGTTGTCAAAAGTTTGTAGAATTCACCTCCGTAACATCTCTAAAATTCGCCCCTTTTTAACAAATGAAACCACCAGGCTCCTCATTCACTCCCTTGTTATCTCTCGCCTTGACTATTGCAACTCCCTTCTCATTGGCCTGCCTCTCCATAGGCTATCCCCTATCCAGTCTATCATGAATGCTGCTGCCAGACTTATCCACCTTACCAACCGCTCAGTGTCTGCCAACCCTCTCCTCCAATTCCTACACTGGCTCCCAATCACCCAGCAAATTAAATTAAAAATACTAACCACAACATACAAAACCATTCACAACTCTGCTCCGAGCTACATCACTAATCTTGTCTCCAAATATCACCCAAATCGCCCTCTCCGCTCTTCTCAAGACCTCCTACTCTCAAGCCCTCTCATCTCCTCCTCTCATGCTCGTCTCCAGGATTTCTCCAGAGCCTCTCCAATCCTCTGGAACTCGCTACCTCCACCTGTCCGGCTATCCCCTACTCTTGCTACCTTCAGGCGATCCCTGAAAACTCATCTCTTCAGGAAAGCCTATAACGTCTCTAACTAATCTTTTACCACTTCCATCAGCTCATTCCCCACAGTTACAACCTTTTGTACCACCTGCCCCACCCTAATAGATTGTAAGCTCTTCTGAGCAGGGCCCTCTTAATCCTCTTGTATCTTATTGTATTATAACTGTATTGTCCCCCTTTTATATTGTAAAGCGCTGCGTAAACTGTTGGCACTATATAAATCCTGTATAATAATAATAATAATTTAAACAGGGAAAGCATCCCTTCCTCTTTCTCCCAAGAAATGTCATCTTTGTTTCCAGTATACTGGCCTTAAATTCAGATCTAACTAATGAGTCCCTTAGGGTCCTGTTGCGCCGATATGCTCTCATAGGGTCTGTTGTAGAATCTGAGGATAGGATCTTTTCAAAAGAGGCCAGTGTTTTTTAACAATATTAAAAATCTTCTCACTGTAGCTATTGAACTGAAAAATAAATGGCAATCTTGGTCTCTCTGTTTTACGTTGTTTGGAAACAAAAGTGACATCATCTTGCTGGATTTTATTAAATTCCTGTCTAATCAGCCTCTCTGGGTAGCCATGTTCCCTGAATATTTGGCACATTTCATTCAGTCTAATTTTCCTGACCATCTCATTACTGACAATAGGTTTAACCCTTAGTAGTTGGCTTCTCATAATGGATTTAAACACATGGGGTGGATGATAACTATTAAATAGTAGAAGTTGGTTTCTATCTGTGGGTTTAATATACAGATCGGAGTCAATCTGACCCCGATCAATATCAATCCTTGTATCCAAAAAAGGAATAGAATTACCACCAATGTTAATTTTAAATTGGATAACTGGACAAAATCCATTTAACATATCATCAAACAGTTTCAAGGATTCAATGTTGCCCCGCCATATCACAAAGATGTCATCTATATACCGCCACCAGGTGGCGCAATGTCTCTGAAACAACTCATTGATGAGAACGTATCTGTGTTCAATCGCATTCATGAATGAACAAGCATATGGCGGGACAACATTGGAGCCCATCGCAACTCCATTCAGTTGTATGTAGAATTGATCCTTGAACAAAAAATAGTTATTGTCTACAATATGCACAATATGAAATAATTTCTCAAATAGCGCAACTTGAGCGTCAGAATATTCGTTACTATTTCTGATGAGTCCAATAACGGCATCAATCCCTGCCTGATGCGGTATGGATGTATAGAGACTCACAACATCCCAGGTAACCAGAATCTCATCACCCTGGCATGATGGTATTTCCCTGATTTTTGATAAAAAGTCATTAGTATCCCTAATGTACGATTTAGTGTTCTTAACAAGGGGGGACAGAATCTTGTCAAGAAGTTGTACCGTCGGAATAATCATGCACCCCCTTGAATCCCTAAATTCAGGGCTTCTTAATTTGCCAATTCCAAATTCTCCTGGGCTCTGTCTGGGCTCCTTTGCTAGGACTTTATCACTTGCCATTCCTATGGGGTGAAGATAATGATGGCATTCTGTTACCCTTCGTTCCATCCTTTCTATTGTTCTGCACTTTGTTATATCTTTCTGGTTCCTCCAAATGCTACAAATGCTACTTATTTCCATGGGATAGCTGAGTACCAATGCTCAATACACTAGTCTGCTTGTTACTATGGGTCATGAATGGAACAGCTAACTGTAATGCAAGCTTTTTTATGTCTAGCCCCCATGTCACCATTATCAGAGAAAATTGTAGAGAATCATTTAAAGAAATGTGCTTAGAAAAGCCTGAGGTCATGATGAAACTTTATATATCTACAAGTTCATGAGAGGCATTCATAATTTTTTTGTAGAGGTTAATTTGCAATGAAGTTCAGGAAGTGTAATGCCCCGTACACACGGTCGGATTTTCCGATGGAAAATGTCCCATCGGAGCTTGTTGTCGGAAATTCCGACCGTGTGTGGGCTCCATCGGACATTTTCCATCGGATTTTCCGACACACAAAGTTGGAGAGCAGGAGATAAAATGTTCCGACAACAAAATCCGTTGTCGGAAATTCCGATCGTGTGTACACAAATCTGACGGACAAAGTGCCACGCATGCCCAGAATAAATAAAGAGATGAAAGCTATTGGCCACTGCCCCGTTTATAGTCCCGACGTACGTGTTTCACGTCACCGCGTTCAGAATGATCGGATTTTCCGACAACTTTGTGCGATCGTGTGTAGACAAAACAAGTTTGAGCCAACATCCGTCGGAAAAAATCCTAGGATTTTGTTGTCGGAATGTCCGAACAAAGTCCGACCGTGTGTACGCCCTATAAGATGTCTTTGCAGAGCTTATTCAGTATGGTGGGAATTAAAGGTAGGATTGAGTTTTAGGTTTGCCACAACCACGGGGTATAGAAATTCTCAATCCCAACAAATGAATGTGTACAATTACCTTTCATTTCTTAAGTGTAATGCAATGCATGCCCTTTGAAGCATAGTCAGAAAGGTTACAAGGGACGGAAAGGGACTTTTAGATTAGCCAGCCCCCTTACTATTATAAGCTCTCTGAGCAGCCATGGTAGAGTATTGGGAACCACTTTAGAGAGAAGATAGGGAGAGATGACAAACTTACATAGTTAGTCAGGTTGTAAAAAGACACTAGCTTTTAGTTCAACCAATGAAAAAAAAACATAGAGAGAGAGCTAGCTCGTATGCCACTTTGCTTCCATCTTTTTTTTGTTCTTATTATTGTCTTTAATTTGTGGTTGACTTAAGGGCAGCGGTTACTTTTAGCTGCTGACCCGTCTATGACAGACTGCTTTTTTTTGCTTTAAAGTGTTTTCATAAACCCAGGAGCCTGCATTCACTATATCTGGTCTCCCACAGTACACAGACCATGGAAATGCAACTATTTTTAGTAAATATAAACTGCTAAATACCTTTTCTCATCAGTAGTATAGTTTTGTATAGTTTTCTATCAGTGACTGCTGAAAGCTTGTAGGAGGAGTTTTCATTCTCCTCTGACTGTCCTATGAGGCTGCATGACCCCTGACCCTTTGTCTGCATAGTGCTGATTGGCCCGGTGCTGATTACATGCACTCTCCCAAAAAAGAAGAAAAAAACTCTCCAGCAATACACACCAAACTGAGCATGTGCAGAGTGCCTCCGATGCTCTGTTCTATCAGCAGATGGATTGGGGACAGTAAAAGAAGGGGAGGATCAGAGAAGACAGGATGAAACAGCCGTTTTACACAATCGGGAGGGTTAACCCCTTAGGTTTCACAGTGAGTATAACAAGCATGCTTTACTACATATACAGACTAATTTTACTGTTGTGGGTTTAGTAACACTAATAGGGCGTACACACGGTCGGACTTTGTTCGGACATTCCGACAACAAAATCCTAGGATTTTTTCCGACGGATGTTGGCTCAAACTTGTCTTGCATACACACGGTCACACAAAGTTGTCGGAAAATCCGATCGTTCTAAACGCAGTGACGTAAAACACGTACGTCGGGACTATAAACGGGGCAGTGGCCAATAGCTTTCATCTCTTTATTTATTCTGAGCATGCGTGGCACTTTGTCTGTCGGATTTGTGTACACACGATCGGAATTTCCGACAACGGATTTTGTTGTCGGAAAATTTTATCTCCTGCTCTCCAACTTTGTGTGTCGGAAAATCCGATGGAAAATGTCCGATGGAGCCCACACACGGTCGGAATTTCCGACAACATGCTCCGATCGGACATTTTCCATCGGAAAATCCGACCGTGTGTACGGGGCATAAGTCTTTATCTTTAAAGTGAAGCTGAATTTCTATTGTAACAAACAGCAAGCAGGCAGGTGTTTATTACAGAAGAGACTTTCAATGTCTCTTCTTCAACAAAATGGCCCTATCTGCCTGCTCACTGTCATCACCAGCATTGTAAACTGAGCTGCGCATGCCTGAGCAGGTTCGCTCATCCCTAGTTACAGGCAAGGTAGGAGAAGGAACCATCCAACTGGGGGGGCAAACACAATTGATTGGCCCTTTCAGAGTAGGACATTTTTTTTTTGGCCAAAGATAGTTTACAATGAAAAGTAAGCAATGGAATCTTATTGATTGGTAGGTATGGTTGTTAGGGATGAGTATTCCTAAAGAACATGGTTTATTGTGACACACCTTTGACACATTCCAGCACTTTGCATTTGAGGAAAGAAAGGTTTTTTGATCACGGACAGATCAACTTGATAATAGCACCACATCTCTTGATTAGTTAAATGTAGAAGGAGGGATTGGAATTTTTAAGGTGCAAATTAATTTGAAAGATAGTAACAACTATAATATAAGACATTTTTTTATTTTAGAAAAAGTTTAAAAAATTGTTATTTTATGGATACAGCATTATAAGATGACATAAAAAAACATATACATATATAATAATTATATCAACAATTGATTTATAACCATATATCACCATATATGGTTATAAATCAATTGTTGATATAATTATTATATATGTATGTTTTTTTTTTAATAGAAGGCTTGTACCTCTAGTTGGACAGCATCCCATGAAGAAGCCTGATATATGGGTGAAACATGTTGGGAACTCCATCTTATAATGTTGTATCCATAAAATCCTGTTGACCTGTACTTGTCAATTGTTGTGTTTTACCAATTTTTTAAACTTTTTCTAAAATAAAAAAAAATCTTATATTATAGTTGTTACTATCTTTCAAATTAATTTGCACCTTAAAAAACCCAATCCCTACCCCGGCGAGTCCGGGAATCTCGGCGATCACAAGGGTCTGTTATATAATCACTGTAAGATATGGGCAGTAGTAAGACGCAAACTCAAACTCCTTTCAACACATAAACAGACACCACTGTGGGATAATCCATGCCTACCCGAGCTACTGCACTTACTGGATTGTGATTTATGGATCACTAGTGGGGTGGTTTACCTAGCAGACATGTATAGTGGAGACATCTTAAAAGCGTTCCAACAACTTAAAGACGACTTCGGCCTTGCCAACTCCTCGCATTTCCGATATCTCCAACTTCGCCACGCTCTTCAAACACAATTCCATGAATCCCCCCCCCAAATCTGGAGCAATTGGATATTCTGGACGTGATAACTGGCTCTGAACCCCAAAAGCTGATATCCACGTTCTACTACTGCCTTATGCACCCTACTGCAGCGGCACTAGCGTATCAGTTGAAGGATCGATGGGTTAGAGACGTGGGTGAGATTGAGGAAGATGAGTGGGAAGAAGTATCAGACGCTTGCAAAAGAGTACCCCATAAGATTTCAGACCGTCTCACACAACTATATATTTTGCATAGGTCCTACTTGACCCCTTCGCGTTTAGCTAAGTTCAGAGATAACTACAACCCACTTTGCCCTAGATGCGCGGGATCTAACGGAACGTTTTTTCATCTCCTATGGTCTTGCCCTGTGATACAGGACTATTGGTCCCATATAGTTAAGTTTATTCATGACAAAATGGGCTCCCCCCTAACATTATGCCCTAAACAATGTTTACTAGGGGTGTTCCCAAATCCTAACTTTGACAAGTTTCATCATGTGTTTCTACAAGAAACATTGTTTACAGCCAGACTACTCATTGCAAGGAAATGGCTTAGGGCGATGCCACCTACCATTCAGGAATGGGTTGCCGCAATTAACTCTGTGCTACCTTACAAAAAAGAAATTATGCTCACAGGGGATGCCCTGCAAAGTACGGAAAGATTTGGGATACCTGGTTGAGCGAGGCTTCCACCTGTGATGAACTAGATGACACTCCACCTGATTAAAATAGTGATAGTGAGATAACATTATCTGTATGATGCTATAACTAAGTTCAAAGAGGCGAGCTGGTAATACTAGCGTGCAGTGGCGTCGCTAGGGGGTGGCTTTTGGGGCTATAGCCCCGAATCTGGGGCCCATAGCCCTGAGTCTCTGTAGGGTTCCTCAAGGGCAGGGGAGGCTGTCTGGGGACCCTGATTTTTAGGGGGAGGCTCTCTGGGGACCCTGATTTAAGGGGGAGGCTCTCTGGGAACCCTGATGTAAGTGGGGGGCTCTCTGGGGACCCTGATGTAAGAGGGGGCTTTCTGGGGACCCTAATGAAAGTTGGGGGCTCTCTGGGGACCCTGATGTAAGTTGGGGGCTCTCTGGGGATATATACACACACGTACACGTATATTGCTTTATATACATGTGTATGCCCGCCCAAGCGTATGACTTTCTTACTACGCTGCTATGGGCTCTAGCCCTGGATCTTTTTTAGACCTAGCAACACCCCTGCTAGCGTGTATATATATCTGCACCAAAGTCAAAGTATAATTTGCATATGGAGTTTTCAATTAGTCATCTGTAACTACTTAACATTTACATAATGAATCTGCTTATCCTGTAGCTATGCATAACTTTTAAATAAAGAACGTTATTTGTAAAAAAAAAAAAAAAAATCCCAATCCCTCCTTCTATACTTTGCATCTGGTCAGATGACATCACAGCTGTAAAGGAAGTTGGTGGTGGAAGACTTCCTTCTGCCTAAAGCAGCAACCAGAGGTTTGAACAGGGAGCAGATAGCCGTATAATGTCCCCCATATATCACTGACTAGTACATGTTCCACTCTCAACGAGGCCTGAATTCTAAAGTATTTCCACTTGGGGTACCAGCCCAACATCAAGGAAAACCTTCCCCATCAGAATTATTTCAGATAATTTTATTTCTAAAGAAGATGCTTTTTACATTAGGAAGCGAGTAGTTTAATATTCCTATTTGCGGATTTAAAGACTGATTTTTACATACCTATTCCCAACTCTTGTAATTTTATCATTACTAATTACGACCTTGATCAGAAATTGCTTGATTACTGATCAGCTTTTTTGTTGGAGCAAAAGCCCTAATCAGAGAGCTCATGCTGGTACTGACTGGCTGTGTCCTAAAATGCAGAGGATAGTGATTACTGTCGTAAAATGAATATTACATCATATAATTCAGCTTGATGTCTGGTGATGGGGGATTATGTCTGCCTTACAAATTTAATTTGTATAGTAATTAAATACATTTGATATTTTGCTTAAAGCTGAGCCCCAGGCAGATATAAAAAATCGAATTAATGCAGTTATGTATTCAATAAATTCATGAAATATATTTAAATGCGAGTACCTGAATTTATTTTGATGTGGGAAGCCCAAGAAGCCACTCAGACTCTGCTGGAGTACACATCCATTAACAGGGAACGCGTTGACAGGAGGAGAGAGCAGCAAGATGACATCATCAGTCTGCCTTTGCTTCTTCATTGTTCAATACGCCTTGCACCTGGGAGTTTCCAAAAACTTTATGGCCACACCTAACGTGTTAGATTGTTCATCACCAGCTTACAAGAGTTTCATTGTAGAAGCCACAAAAGACAAGGTGAGTCTCCAAATCTTATAACAGGAACACCATTTTAAAGTGATTTAAAAAAAATTAATAATGGCCACAAAGCTGCCCAATCTACCCTTCTGTTGAAGATAAATTTTCCCTTCAAGTCGGCTTGGAAACTGACACTTCAAAGAGCGTTGATCTTCTTAGTTTCCTACAGCACTTCAGGGGTTCCTCCCTCTAACTTGCACATCACTATAGGGTCACTTACCGGGCCTGTTTCTGAGATCTGTTGTTTACAAGTTAAAAACAGGTTGTTTTTTTTGCTAGAAAATTACTTAGAACCCCCAAACAATTTACATTTTTTTTTTTAACACCCTAGAGAATAAATAGGCGGTTGTTGCAACACTTTCTGTCACACCGTATTTACGCAGCGGTCTTACAATCACGCTTTTTTTGGAAAAAATACACTTTTTTGAATTAAAAAATAAGGCAACATTAAAGTTAGCCCAATTTTTTTTTATATATTGTGAAAGATAATGTTACGCCAAGTAAATTGATACCCAACATGTCACGCTTCAAAATTACGCCCGCTCGTGGAATGGCCACAAACTTTTACCCTTAAAAATCTCCATAGGCGACGTTTACAAAATTCTACAGGATGCATGTTTTGAGTTACAGAGGAGGTCTAGGGCATTTAGGGAACTATTGCTCTCGCTCTACCAATCGTGGTGATACCTCACATGTGTGGTTTGAAAACCGTTTTCATATGCGGGCGCTACTCACGTATGTGTTCACTTCTGCACGTGAGCTCGTCGGGACGGGGCACGTTTAAATTTGCTTTTTTTTCTTATTTATTTTACCTTTTATTTTTTATTTTTACACTGTTCTTTAAAAAAAAAGTGTCACTTTTATTCCTATTACAAGGAATGTAAACATCCCTTTTAATAGAAAAAAAGTATGACAGGACCTCTTAAATATGAGATCTGGGGTCAAAAAGACCTCAGATCCCATATTTACACTAAAATGCAATAAAAAAAATGGCCCTTTAAGAGCTATTGGCGGAAGTGACGTGAAATCAAATGACGTGACGTTTTGATGTCATTTCCATCCTGCAATGATATGGAGACAAGTGGGGGCCATCTTCCCCTCACTGTCTCCATGTCAGGCTAGGGAGCGGATCCGATCGCCTTCGCTGCTGCCGAGGGCCCTGGAGCGTGGCGGGAGGGGGGGCCCCTCTCCTACTGCCGATAAAACTGATCTTGCGGCGAATACGCCGCAGAGACCACTTTTATCTTGAGGTGGACCGCCCGCTGAAGAAGAGGATCCCGGGGTTATGGTAGCTAGCTGCTGCCATAACAACGATATTCCCCTTCAAAGTACCAACGTATAACGACGGTGGGCGGTCCGGAAGTGGTTAAAGCTGACCTTCATACAAATATAAGAGACACAAACTATTGTAGCTCTATAACTATTAATGCCCTATTAACTGTCTTTTTTTAAATGCAAGCAGTGTAAGTTCCTTATTTTAACCTGGTATTAGCCTCTTGCAGTTTCTGTACAACAAAGAGTGTGAGAGGAAAAAGAGGGACAAAGAAGAAATCAGTTCATGTGCTGACAGGATATATGGGGGGAGAAAGCTGAGTGAGGGAGAGATGAGCTCATCACTGTGCTGCTTCTCTTTTCACTGCCCAGTCCATTATAACCCGGGCATAAAGAAAATGAGTTAAATGATGCTGGCAATTGTGCTGAGGACATCTAGTGGCAAAAACTAAATACTGCAAGGCAAAGCTCTTGATTGAAGGTGAATATTGCAAAAGCTGCTGTTTTAATTTTATTTTTTGAAAATTGGAGAAAAGGTAAGAATATAACTTAATAAATTTAAAAAAAGGTAAGAATATAACTTTAATAAATAAAAAAAAAAGACAAGAAATGACAAAGACATTAACAAGGAAAAAAATGAGACACAACAGGAAAATAGGGCTGAATTCCAGAATCTTATGCGTGAATGTAATTAAAAGAAACCTTTCAAATCTGGCTAATTCACACCTTGATTATGATGAAAAAACACATAAGCAGAGGTTGCCTTGGATGAAATCTGCATCTCAAAATTGATTATTATAATAATATGTGTGTTACAGGAACAATTTTGTAATATTGTTTATCTATAATACGAAGTCTGTTGCCAAAATAATATTTTACTTGGGCCCCAGAAGGCTTTTTTTAGATTTAGGCTGCGATTATTTTCTGTGCATTGTTCCAGGTTTATGTAATAGAGGTTATAACAGCATTCATGAATGTAGACGCTTCTGGCGATTATCAAATCAAAACAATTTTTTAAATGAACCTTCTCTTCTCTTCTCTTCTCTTCTCTTCTCTTCTCTTCTCTTCTCTTCTCTTCTCTTCTCTTCTCTTCCCCCAGATGTTGACACGACGCTCTCTCCGGCTGGACTGGTCTCTGAGGGCTGCGTTGTGACTTATATAGGCGGAGACCCCGCCCCCTTTTGATGTCACAGTCCCTGGGCATGCTGGGACTGTGACGTTTTAGGGGGCGTGGTCGACCACGCCCCCTAAAACGTCACAGTCCCAGCATGCCCAGGGACTGTGACATCATATGGGGGCGGGGTCTCCGCCTATATAAGTCACAACGCAGCCCTCGGAGACCAGTCCAGCCGGAGAGAGCGTCGTGTCAACATCTGGGGGAAGAGAAGAGAAGAGAAGAGAAGAGAAGACAAGAAGCCCAGCAGCTCAGAAGTCCGGACCTCTGCTGGCAAGAGAGCTACCTGAACACAGCAGAGGAGCCGGCCGAAGAACTGGAACACCGGGAGAAGAGAGCGGAGAAGAACCAACCGGACGCCGGGAGAAGATGAAGCGGAGGGACCCCCGAAGCCGGAAGAAGACCCCCGAAGCCGGAGGAAGATCCCCCCCCCCCGGAGCTGTTTAATAAAATATTTTAAAAACCTGTGTAGTGTGTTTTATTACTTACACTTTTTTCCTAGGTAAATGGGTAGGGGTACCATGTACCCCATACTCATTTACATAGGGTGGGGGGCCGGGATCTGGGGGCCCCCTTATTAAAGGGGGCTCCCAGATTCCGATAAGCCCCCGCCCGCAGACCCCGACAACCAACGGCCAGGGTTGTCGGGAAGAGGCCCTTGTCCTCATCAACATGGGGACAAGGTGCTTTGTGGTGGGGGGGCGCCCCCCTCCCCCAAAGCACCCACCCCCCATGTTGAGGGCATGCGGCCTGGTATGGTTCAGGAGGGGGGGGGCGCTCGCTCGTCCCCACCCCCTTTCCTGACCGGCCAGGCTGCGTGCTCGGATCGGGGTCTGGTATGGATTTTAGGGGGGCCCCACGCCGTTTTTTCGGCGTAGGGGTTCCCCTTTATAATCCATACCAGACCTAAGGGCCTGGTATGCCCCGCGCTCGCCGCAATAGGAAGATTTGTTTTTCCTATTGCAGCAAGCGCGAGATGCAATACCCTGCCCTCGTGTCGCATTTGGTCTGTCGGACCAGCCTACACACGAGCGGGCTTTCCGTCGGACCAGCACACACATGAGCGGACTTTCCGCCCGAAACTGAGTCCGACGGAAAGATTTGAAACTTTCTTCAAATCTAGGTCCGGCGGGCTTTTGGGAAGAAGTCCGCCGGAAAAGTCCGCCGCCGCCCACACACGGGCGGATTGTCCGGCACACTCTGGTCCGCCGGACCAAGTATGCCGGAAAGTCCGACCGTGTGTACGCGGCATTACAATAAACAAGTTAAAAACAGGCAAGAATCATCACACGAGGCGTCCGAATGCCACTCTTACGTCACTTCCGGTGCACTTTCAACCTACGACCACTCCCTACGCGTTACGTCATCACGTGACTTCATCAGAGTGGATTGTGATACACTTCAGGTTCTGCTGCAGACAGCTGTGATTTATTTTAATACACTGCACTTTATGCACTATATACTTCATTATTTATCACTTCACCATTGATGTTTATTTTTATTAGTTTGTTTTAGCACATTTAATAGCGCGAAGGCCTTTTCATATTTTTAGATTTGAAACATGTTTTAAATCAATCCGTCGAAATCGAGTCCGGTCGAAAAGTCCGCTCGTCTGTATGCTAGTTCGACAGACAAAAAGCCACGCTAGGGCAGCTATTGGCTACTGGCTATGAACTTCCTTGTTTTAGTCCGGTCATACATCATCACGTACGAATTCAACGGATTTTGGTGGATTGTGTGTAGGCAAGTCCGTTCATTCAGAAAGTCCGTCGTAAAGTCTGTCGAAAAGTCAGCCGAGCAAAGTCTGCCGTAAAGTCCGCTCGTGTGTACGCGGCAATAGTGTCATTGTCTTGCTGCATAATCCAACTTCTACTAAGCTTCAACTGGCAGACAACCACCCTGACATTATCCTGTAGGATATTTTGGTAAACTGGGGGAACTCTTTTTCCCCTCGTTGTTGGCAAGTGGTCCAGGCCCTGAGGCAGCAAAGCAAGCCCAAATCATGATGTTGCCTTCACCATCCTTTCCACTGGAATGATGTTTTGGTGTTGGTAAGCTGTGCTCCTTTTTTGCCATACATAGTGCTGAGTATTTTTCCTGAACAATTCAAGCTTCACTGTTGGTATGGGGGTGTTTTTGGGGTGATGTGCTGTGCCATTTGACCTCCAAACATGGTGTGTATTAAGGCATCCAAAGAGTTCAATTTTGGTCTCATCTGACCAGACTGTATTCTCCCAGTATTTCACAGGCTTGGATAAATGTTGTACAGCAAACTTTAAACGAGTTTCAACATGCTTTTTCTTCAGGAATGGAGTCTTGCGTGGTGAGCGTGCATACAGGCCATGGCTGTTATGTGCATTACTTATTGTTTTCTTCTAAACAATTGTATCTGCTAATTCCAGGTCTTTTGAAGCTCTCCACAAGTGGTCCTTGGCTCTTGGACAACTATTCTGATATTTCTTTTCACTCCTCTGTTGTTCTTTTCACTTTCTGAATTTTGGCCCCAACAGTGCTCACTGGAACATTTAGACGTTTAGAAATCCTTCTGTAACCAATGGTCTCACCCACTGTGCTTTTGTATTCTAACAGGGGGACTACCCCTACAGCACACTTATTAGCACTCGCAGCCATTGGCTGCCAGCGCTGATCGGCTGCTGGTTTTCCACACAGCAGTACACACTGATATTGGATGATTTTTGGCCCATGGCTTTAGAAAATGGTGACGTGTTCAATACTTATTTTACCCACTGTATATGGCACTGCAAAGAACTGTGGTGAAGTACAAAGTGCTGTAATGCCGCGTACACGCGAGCGGAATTTCCGTCAGAAAAATCTTGGATGGTTTTTCCGACAGAATTCCGCTCAAGCTTGGCTTGCATACACACGGTCACACAAAAGTTTGCTGAACTTTTGACCGTCAAGAACGCGGTGACGTACAACACTACGACGAGCCGAGAAAATGAAGTTCAATGCTTCCGAGCATGCGTCGAATTGTTTCTGAGCATGCGTAGGAATTTTGCGCGTCGGAATTGCTACAGACGATCGGAATTTCCGATCGGAACTTTTTCCCACTGAAAAATTGAGAACATGCTCTCAATCTTTTGCTGGCTGGAATTCCGCCAGCAAAAGTCCGATGGAGCATACACACGGTCGCATTTTTCCGACCAAAATCTCTCATCGGTCTTTTGCTGGCCGAATTTCCAATCGTGTGTACGCGGCATAACTCATGGTAGAAAAACAAGCTTCACTTTCCAATGAAAGAAGGCCAATGATTGGTTGCTAGGGCTTACTGCTCAATTAAGTTTGCTATAATAATTGTCTACCAGTGACACGAGATCTATGTACATACATAGCAGTATGGGAGAGACAAGCTTTGCGCATGTATACTGCATGCTCCCTGCGGCAAGCATAGATTCTGGAGATTGTCTGATTAAAATACAAGAGGATCTATATGTCTGAGCAGCAGTTGTCAGAAAATGAAAGATAGTGCTGGCTCTGGTGACACTTTGTCTGGTTTCTGTTATGAGGATATGACAGAACATGGTGTGGGACTTGTGTTTAATACAGAGATTTGTCAGCTGAATATCTCACAGACATGATGGGGAGTTCTAGAGTTCAGTGTGACATGTCACCTGTGAAATTCTTTATAACGGCATAGCAGTGAGGTTTTTTTTTTTTTTAAAGTAAACCAATCATAGCGTTATTTAGAGGCAGCCACTGCTGACCTGCTTCTTAAAATGTTGGTTGCCTGGCTGTTTTATTGACCCTCCAGCTTCAATATTCTGAGTCAATGGCCTGGCATAGGAATGCAGAAAACTCTCTTATCTGCTGGGTGTTCCCGGGTTACTGCCTTATACGTCTTTCCCTGTTTTCCTGATTTCTAATTCCCTGATTCCTTATTCCTTAATTTCTGAATTTCTAATTCCCTGAAATGTTTTCCCTGATAATACTGTTGGGACAAACGGTATCATCAGGGAGACTTTCCGCCAACAAATGTTTGATAGCAGGTTCTAAAATTTTCCGCCAACAAAACTTTGTTGTCGGAATTTCTGATCGTGTGTACACAAGTCTGACGCGCAAAAGTTCATGCATGCTCGGAATCAAGCAGAAGGAGCCGCACTGGCTGAACTTCCTTTTTCTCGGCTCGTCGTACTTCTTTTACGTCACCACGTTCCCACGTTCGTAATTGTTGGCCAACATTTGTGTGACCGTGTGTATGCAAGACAAGTTGGAGCCAACAACCTTCAAACAAAATTCCATGGTTTTGTTATCGGAAAGTCCGATCGTGTATATGGGGCATAATTCTTGATTCCCTGATTTCCTAATTCCTTATTCCCTGATTTTTGATCCCTGATTAATTATTCCTTGATTTCTGATTCCCTTATTCTTTATTCCCTGATTCCTGTTTGTCTGATTGTTTCCTGCGTTCTGATTCCCTCATTCCTTATTCCTTGATTTCTGATTCCCTTATTCCTTATTCCCTTAATATTAATTCCCTGATTCCTGTTTCTCTGATTCCTGATTTCTGATCCCCTGATTCCTGTTTGTCTGGTTACTGATTTTTGATTCCATGATTCATTATTCCCTGATTTCTGATTCACTGATTCCTTATTCCCTGATATTTTTTATCCTGATAATATCAGGACAAAAATGATAGCATGACACAGATACCACTCCTTCTAATACTGCTGTTAAGAAAAAATTATGCAAGCAACTTAATTGTTGGGCTAATGACTCTTTTTAGTTTTTAAAGCGGTTGTATAACTTTTTTTTTAACTTTTATCTACAGGTAAGCCTATAACAAGGCTTACCTGTAGGTAAAAAAAATATCTCCTAAACCTGTATGGTTTAGGAGATATTCCCCTCGCAATGAGCCGTTGACTGCAGCAGCGCATGCGGACAGGGGATTCTTGGCTGACAGCCCAGCAAACTCCGGAGCTTGCCGGACAGAAGTCTCCCGCGCGGGAGTGACGACATCGCTGCTCCGGCCACTCAAAGCGCCGGAGCCGCGATACCCGGAAGACACGCCGAGGGGAAATGTCAGCTCCCTCGGCGTGGACAGGGTGAGATGCCGGCGCCTCGTTCTAAGGTAAGTATCTCATAATGAACTAGTATGCGGTGCATACTAGCTCATTATGCCTTTTTCCTTACAGGTGTAGGGGAAAAAAAAAAAAGCCAGCGGGTTTACTACCGCTTTAAAGCGGAGGTCTGCCAAAAAAAATAATATTAAAAGCCAGCAGCTACAAATACTGCAGCTGCTGACTTTTAATATATGGACACTTACCTGTCCAGGGAGTGTCCGATCTGTCCGTCAGTTCTCGGCTGCTACCGCCGCCATCCTCAGTAAGGGAATAAGGAAGTGAAGCCGTGCGGCTTCACTTTCTGGTTCCCTACTGCGCATGTGCGAGTCGCGCTGCGCGTCCTCACTGGTCCCTGCTGTGTTCTGGGACCTGTATGTCTCCCAGAATACAGCGGGGAAGGACAGAGTAGGCGCCGGAAGTGGCGTAGGTCACCGCGAACGCCACGGTGATCTATGCCAGGAAGTGGGAGCAAATACCTGTATTAGACAGGTATCTGCTCCCTCCTCCCCCCTGAAAGGTGCCAAATGTGACACCGGAGGGGGGGGAATCCAAAAAGTGGAAGTTCCATTTTTGGGTGGAAATCCACTTTAAGATGATGGCTAAGCGAATTCCGATGCATGAGACGCATTAATCTCTGCCAGTCTGTATTGATTAGGGATGAGCTTCGTGTTCGAGTCGAACCCATGTTCGACTCGAACATCGGCTGTTCGCCCGTTCGTCGAATTGCGAACGATATGGGCCGTTCGCGCCAAATTCGTGTGGCGCGTCACGGCCCATAATTCACTGCGCCATCGCAGTGCATTGCTTGCTGATGATTGGCCAAGCATGCACTATGACCCGCATGCTTGGCCAATCACAGCGCCGCCTGAACAGAGAGCCGTAATTGGCCAAAGCCAAGGAGGCTTTGGCCAATTATGGCTCAGGGGATTTAGTACACGCCCCACACTATATAAGGCCGCCTGCACGGCGGCCCTGTGTAGTGTGTGTTCCGGCGTTCATTGAGAGAGAGAGAGAGACAGACAGTGTCATTTGATTTGAGTTAGATAGATTAGGCAGAACAGTCAGTCAGTTAGCTGCGCTTACAGTGTATTGTGTATATATATGCATCCCAGGTGTTGCATATATATATATACACTGTATTCAGTTTAGCTAGATCCGTTCCTGTTATCTTCTAGACTATTTACATTTAGTGCAGTGCGTCCTGCTCACAGTGTTCAGCTAGATCCGTTCCTGTTATCTTCTAGACTATTTACATTTAGTGCAGTGCGTCCTGCTCACAGTGTTCAGCTAGATCCGTTCCTGTTATCTTCCTACTGACAGGCAGGCTTGTCTGGTTACAGTATATAAAGCTACCTGAAGAAAATTACTGGTGTTCTATTTGATCCTATTAGTACCACGGTCAGGCAGCTAGACTATTTACATTTAGTACAGTGCGTCCTGCTCACAGTGTTCAGCTAGATCCGTTCCTGTTATCTTGCTACTGACAGGCAGGCTTGTCTGGTTACAGTATATAAAGCTACCTGAAGAAAATTACTGGTGTTCTATTTGATCCTATTAGTACCACGGTCAGGCAGCTAGACTATTTACATTTAGTACAGTGCGTCCTGCTCACAGTGTTCAGCTAGATCCGTTCCTGTTATCTTCCTACTGACAGGCAGGCTTGTCTGGTTACAGTATATAAAGCTACCTGAAGAAAATTACTGGTGTTCTGTTTGATCCTATTAGTACCACGGTCAGGCAGCTAGACTATTTACATTTAGTACAGTGCGTCCTGCTCACAGTGTTCAGCTAGATCCGTTCCTGTTATCTTCCTACTGACAGGCAGGCTTGTCTGGTTACAGTATATAAAGCTACCTGAAGAAAATTACTGGTGTTCTATTTGATCCTATTAGTACCACGGTCAGGCAGCTAGACTATTTACATTTAGTACAGTGCGTCCTGCTCGCAGTGTTCAGCTAGATCCGTTCCTGTTATCTTCCTACTGACAGGCAGGCTTGTCTGGTTACAGTATATAAAGCTACCTGAAGAAAATTACTGGTGTTCTATTTGATCCTATTAGTACCACGGTCAGGCAGCTAGACTATTTACATTTAGTACAGTGCGTCCTGCTCACAGTGTTCAGCTAGATCCGTTCCTGTTATCTTGCTACTGACAGGCAGGCTTGTCTGGTTACAGTATATAAAGCTACCTGAAGAAAATTACTGGTGTTCTATTTGATCCTATTAGTACCACGGTCAGGCAGCTAGACTATTTACATTTAGTACAGTGCGTCCTGCTCACAGTGTTCAGCTAGATCCGTTCCTGTTATCTTCCTACTGACAGGCAGGCTTGTCTGGTTACAGTATATAAAGCTACCTGAAGAAAATTACTGGTGTTCTGTTTGATCCTATTAGTACCACGGTCAGGCAGCTAGACTATTTACATTTAGTACAGTGCGTCCTGCTCACAGTGTTCAGCTAGATCCGTTCCTGTTATCTTCCTACTGACAGGCAGGCTTGTCTGGTTACAGTATATAAAGCTACCTGAAGAAAATTACTGGTGTTCTATTTGATCCTATTAGTACCACGGTCAGGCAGCTAGACTATTTACATTTAGTACAGTGCGTCCTGCTCGCAGTGTTCAGCTAGATCCATTCCTGTTATCTTCCTACTGACAGGCAGGCTTGTCTGGTTACAGTATATAAAGCTACCTGAAGAAAATTACTGGTGTTCTATTTGATCCTATTAGTACCACGGTCAGGCAGCTAGACTATTTACATTTAGTACAGTGCGTCCTGCTCACAGTGTTCAGCTAGATCCGTTCCTGTTATCTTCCTACTGACAGGCAGGCTTGTCTGGTTACAGTATATAAAGCTACCTGAAGAAAATTACTGGTGTTCTATCCCAGCTTAGTGCAGCTACAGGCCATTAGTATGTCTGGAAGGCCAAGAAGGAGAGGCAGACAGTCACAAGCCAATAAGAGAGGGCAAGCAGGCTCTGTGTCTAGTGCTGGTCGTGGAGACGGTGCATCCTCATCAGCACGTGGCCATGGGACACGCTTGGCCTTTTTTTCGGCAGCTGGCCGTGTTGAGCCGCAACATGCGGAAGACTTGGTCGAGTGGATGACCAAGCCGTCCTCATCCTCCTCATCCTCTCTCACCCATGCCCAGGGTGCTTTGTCTGGCAAAGCAGCGGCCTCTTCCCTCAGCTCAATGTCATCAGTGACTCCTTCCCTAGCTCCACCATGTCCTCCTGAGGATTCCCTCGAACTGTTTGACCACAGTGTTGGGTACATGCTCCAGGAGGATGCCCAGCGTTTGGAAGGCTCTGATGATGATACTGAGCTCGATGAAGGCAGTAACATGAGCACGGACAGAGGGGGTGCCCAAGAAGGACAGCAATCTGGCAGTCATGCTCCCCCTGCTGCAGCATACTGCCAGGTTTGCTCCAGTGATGAGGAGGGAGGGGATGATGAGGTCACTGACTCAACGTGGGTGCCTGATAGGAGAGAGGAGGAGGAGGAGGAGGAGGCGGCACATCACCAACGAGGCAGGATGCCCTCCAGGGGCCAGCCTAAGGGCAGCACATTGACTGCATCACACCCCAAAGCTCCACATGTGCAGGGCGCTGCAGTCTCTGCGCGTTATTCAAAAAGTTCTTTGGTGTGGGCCTTTTTTGAGACGAGTGCATCAGATCGCACCGCTGCTATTTGCAACATATGTCTCAAGCGTATCTCACGTGGCCAAAACATCTCCCGCTTGGGTACCACATGCTTGACCAGACATATGTTGACCTGCCATGCAGTTCGTTGGCAAGCGTATCTAAAAGACCCACACCAAAGAACAAAGAGGATCTCTCCTTGCTCCTCATCAGCTGAGATTTCCAACCCCACTAGACCTCCAGTCCTCTCTGAGACCTGCAGTGAGAGGAATGAAGGTGTAGAATTAGGTGTGTCACAGCCAAGTACTTGTGGGCAATCTGCTTTTGGTACACCAACGTCAGATTGTACCAGGCAAATTTCCCTGCCCCAGCTGCTGCACCGCTGAAAGAAGTTTGCTCCCAGCCATCCACATGCCCAGCGGTTGAATGCTAGCTTGGCAAAATTGCTAGCACTTCAACTGCTGCCTTTTCAGTTGGTAGACTCTGCCCCCTTCCGTGAGTTTGTGGAATGTGCGGTTCCTCAGTGGCAGGTACCCAAACGCCACTTTTTCTCACGGAAGGCGATTCCGGCTCTCTACCGGCATGTGGAAGGCAATGTCCATGCCTCGCTGGACAGGGCGGTCAGCGGTAAGGTGCATATTACCGCTGACTCATGGTCCAGCAGGCATGGACAGGGACGTTACCTAAGTTTCACGGCGCATTGGGTGACTCTGCTGGCAGCTGGGAAGGATGCAGGACAAGGTGCAGTAGTGTTGGAGGTTGTTCCGCCACCACGCCTCCAAAATGCTGATTGTGACACACCTCTCTCCTCCACCCCCTCCTCTTCTTCTTCCTCCATGGCCTCTTCCTCGGAACCAGCGGTGCTCCGTAGTCGTTCAAGGGGCTACGCAAGTACGCAGGCCAAAAGATGCCATGCGGTGCTTGAGCTGGTGTGCTTGGGGGACAGGAGCCACACTGGGGCAGAGGTTCTGTCAGCTCTGCAGGGGCAGGTTCAGAGGTGGTTGACGCCACGCCAACTTAAGGCAGGAATGGTGGTTTGCGACAATGGCACCAACCTCCTATCTGCCCTCCGACAGGGACAAATGACCCATGTGCCCTGTTTGGCTCACGTCCTTAACTTGGTGGTGCAGCGGTTCTTGGGCAGGTACCCGGGCTTACAGGATGTCCTGAGGCAGGCCAGGAAAGTCTGTGTGCATTTCCGCCGGTCATATAATGCCAGTGCTCGGCTGACGGACCTCCAAAAGGAGTTTAACCTGCCCAAGAACCGCCTAATCTGTGACATGCCCACCAGGTGGAACTCAACGTTGGCCATGCTGCAGCGGCTGCACACGCAGCAGAGGGCCATCAATGAGTACCTGTGTGACTATGGCACCAGGACAGGGTCAGGGGAGCTTGGTTTTTTTTCCCCACGCCAGTGGGCCATAAACAGGGATGCATGCACTGTCCTGTCACCATTCGAGGAGGCCACGAGGATGGTGAGCAGTGACAGTGCATGCATCAGTGACACTGTCCCCCTTGTCCACCTGTTGGAGCACACGCTGCGTGGAATAATGGACAGGGCACTTGAGGCAGAACAGAGGCAGGAAGAGGAGGACTTCCTTAGCTCTCAAGGCCCCCTTTATCCAGACAGTGTTCCTGCGTGCCCGCCGATCACACAGGAAGAGGAGGAGGAGGAGGAAGATTGTGTCAGTATGGAGGTGGAGCCTGGCACTCAGCATCAGCAGCAGTGTTTAAGGGATCAGTCCCAAGAAACACATGGACTTGTACGTGGCTGGGAGGAGGTGGCTGCGGACGTGGTCGTCCTTAGTGACCCGGAGGACTCCGGACCGAATGCCTCAGCAAACCTACGCTGCATGGCCTCCCTGATCCTGCAAAGCCTGCGTAAGGATCCTCGTATTCGTGGTATCAAGGAGAAGGACCAATACTGGCTGGCAACCCTCCTTGATCCACGTTACAAGGGTAAGGTTGCGGACCTTATCTTGCCATCGCAGAGGGAGCAGAGGATGAAACATCTTCGGGAGGCCTTGCAGAAAGGTCTGTGCAATGCGTTCCCAGAGACTGGGAGGTTACAAACTCCTGTTTCTGGACAGCATGTTGCTGAGGCTTCAGTCAGTCAAAGAAGGAGCGGTGGAGAAGGTGGCCGTCTGACCGATTCGTTCAGACAATTTTTTGGTCCGCAGCCCCAAGGTATGATCGGTTCCAGCAACCATCGCCAGCGTCTGTTTTACATGGTGCAGGAATACCTAGGGGCAAGATCAGACTTGGACACCTTTCCCACCGAAAATCCTCTGGGTTACTGGGTCTTGAGGATGGATCACTGGCCAGAGCTTGCACAGTATGCAATTGAGCTACTGGCCTGTCCTGCATCCAGCGTTCTTTCGGAACGCACATTCAGTGCTGCTGGAGGCGTGGTAACCGATCACAGGGTGCGTCTGTCCACCGACTCGGTCGATCGGCTGACCTTCATAAAAATGAATCAGTCTTGGATCACCACCAGCTACCAAGCACCTGATGCTGATGTAACCGAATAATTTTTTTTGAAATCTCAGATCCCTTCAAAGACTGCCTATGCTGATGCTGAGTGACTATCCCTGAGTAATTATCCTCTTCCTCCTCAATCATCACGCTGATAGCTTGTAAGAACATTTTTGGTTCTGGGCGCCACCACCAGTGCCTAAGGCACAATTTTTCAGCCCCTGTTTAACAGGGGCGTGTAATTACAATTTTTGATGTAATACTTTGCAGCAGGGCTCGTTCCTGCATTCCATCTAGAGTGTCTGTGAGGGGTTGCAGTGTTGTGGCACCAGCACCAGTGCCTAAGGCCCAATTTTTCTGCCCCTGTCTAACAGGGGCGTGTAATTACAATTTTTGATGCAATACTTTGCAGCAGGGCTCGTTCCTGCATTCCAACTAGAGTGTCTGTGAGGGGTTGCAGTGTTGTGGCACCAGCACCAGTGCCTAAGGCCCAATTTTTCTGCCCCTGTCTAACAGGGGCGTGTAATTACAATTTTTGATGCAATACTTTGCAGCAGGGCTCGTTCCTGCATTCCAACTAGAGTGTCTGTGAGGGGTTGCAGTGTTGTGGCACCAGCACCAGTGCCTAAGGCCCAATTTTTCTGCCCCTGTCTAACAGGGGTGTGTAATTACAATTTTTGATGCAATACTTTGCAGCAGGGCTCGTTCCTGCGTTCCAACTAGAGTGTCTGTGAGGGGTTGCAGTGTTGTGGCACCAGCACCAGTGCCTAAGGCCTAATTTTTCAGCTCCTGTTCAACAGGGGCATGTAATTACAATTCTTGATCTAATATTTCACAGCAGGGCCCTGTGAGGGCTTACAGTGTTGTGGCCACAGCCACACCTAAGGCCCAAATTTCTGCTGAGTATATAGGGCAGGACCCTACTTTCAAACATCTAACTTACAAACGACTCCTACTTGCAAACGGAAGGAGACAACAGGAAGTGAGATGAAATCTACCCCTAGGAAGGGAAATTCTCTCCTGTAAGAGTTAATATGGGAAAACAATTTCTCCTTTCCACTGATGCTTTCCAATCCTTGTTCCACAAAAAAACCCAAATTTTCAAAAAACATTTTTCATTGGGACAAAAAGTGAGGTGAAATCTTCTGAAGAGGAGGAAAGACAGCAAAACAAATGTCACAGGGGTGATAACCCTTCCCTATGTTTTCCAAAAAGCTTAAAAAAGATTTTTTGGCTGGAGCTAAACACGTTAAAAATGTACCCGGTAATGGACTGGGGGGTACCCATGCCGTTTGTCTCACTGATTTTCATCCATATTGCCATGACCCGACATGACATTAAACCCGCAAGCAGTTTTAAATGAGATTTTTTCCTTTAAAAATGACATTTGGTGCAGGGACTGTTCTAAACACGGGAAACACGCGTCACTTTACAGGCATACTATAGACACCCCCCAGGTACGATATTTAAAGGAATATTTCACTTTTTTTTTTTTTACTTTAAGCATCATTAAAATCACTGCTCCCGAAAAAACGGCCGTTTTTAAAAGTTTTTTTTGCATTGATACATGTCCCCTGGGGTAGGACCCGGGTCCCCAAACCCTTTTTAGGACAATATCATGCAAGTTAGCCTTTAAAATGAGCACTTTTGATTTCGAACGTTCGAGTCCCATAGACGTCAATGGGGTTCTAACGTTCGTGCGAACTTTCGGTCCGTTCGCAGGTTCTGGTGCGAACCGAACCGGGGGGTGTTCGGCTCATCCCTAGTATTGATGTTTAGAATGTCATTATTTATCATTTGATGGACTTTTATCTACAATAAAGTTAACTATTTGCTTCATACCTGTGAGTGCGGTCAACTTCTTCTATGCCAGTGACCACTACTTCTAATGCTGCTGTTAAGAAAAAATTATGCAAGAACCTTTATTGTTGGGCCAGTGACTTTTGTTAGTTAACATTAATTGGCAAATAGTACCAGCTAGCAGTTTTAGGGGCAGCATGTCCTGTTGAGGAGACCAGTCACCCAAGATGGCTCTCTGGCTAGTGTATGAGACTGGAGACGGCTCCTTCCTGCACCACCAGAAACCAAGGATTGAGGTACCAAGAGATGACGTTACCTGGACCACAGCGAAGGATTTCTACAGACAGAAGAGAGGTAGGGATAAAGCAGAGTAAAGCAAAGGGGTTGGGGGCTCTTAAAGGAAAAATTAGACTTGCACGGAGATGGGCTTTAATATGCCATACTGTATATTGTTATATGATATGTTAGTGACATTTTTTGCACCAAATTGCTGGTTTCAAAAAGCTTGCTGGAATATCTGCACCATACATGGAAAGGGGATTGGGGTGGGAGTTAATAATAAAAAGCATTTTCCAACACTCAAACACTCACCTCCTCCCAAAAGTTAAAGAGACCCCATAAAACCAGAGACTAATGTATGAATAAAAGCAGAGTATATTTTTGCCTATACTTCATTATTTAAATGCCTCTGTAAGGTGGCCCTACTCAGATTTATGAGAGTACTTATAGTAGGAGAAAGACAGTAATGACTAAATTATGTGTACATTTATGTACATATACATACCTCCCAACATTCTGAGATGGGAATGAGGGACACCTACTAACAAATGTATGACGGCATAGGACACGCCCCCTGCCACACCCCCTTAAAGGAGAATTAACCAAAAAAAAGGTTAATTAAATCCACAAGGATTTTTTTTTACCACTACTATTCCTTTATTTAGGCTTTTAAAATGTACAAATGCAGCAATTTAGAAATTGGATGAAAGATTTAGCGCTGGGAAACACTTTTTGAAAGACAAAAAGTGCATTTTCTATACAACTATATAGATCAGACCAAAATGAGGGACAAATGAGGTGGAATGAGGGACAGAGGGACATTGCTCCAAATCAGACACAGTCCCTCCAAATCAGGGACAATCCCTCCAAATCAGGGACAGTTGGGAGCTATGCTTATAACTTCAGCTGTCCCCCAGTGAGAAGCAGGTTGGATGGGTCATAAATACCTCTTTGAGTCTGCTATTTACTGGTATCCAATATTAAATGCAGATGGGTATAAACCATTTAACTATATTATTTATTTGGTACTTGTATATTCATTTTTAAATTCATAACTTTTTACTTTTAGATTTATGACCTTAAATCGTTTGTTACCTCAACACTTCATATTCCTGATATGTTCCATGTACTTGTATGAGAAAGTATCCTGTTCTCTTTGTATCGCTTCCTTTGTGTGAAATCCCTGGTATTCCTGCTAGTCCCTTGCTTTTCTAATGAAAACTGATCACACTAAGCAGGAGAGCTCACCGTGGTCAGTTCTCTAGCTATGCTGGGAACTCAGCCTGCTCTCCTCCAATGATGATCAAACTTGTGCTGACACCACTACACTGCACAGCCTATCACTGAGAAGCTCAGTGTGCTGCTGCATCTCCTCCCCCAGCTCTTATGCAGCTGAGAACAGAGGGAATGTGATCACTTATAAAAAAGGGAAAAAAAGGTATTTATAATGTTTTCTTACATCTATAAAAATGTTTTGCCTTTCATTTCTATTTTAAACGGAATGGGTTGTTTTACAAGGGGGTCGTTTACAATCCCTTTAATATTTATACTTGCCATGTTGCCCCGATGAAGGATGGGTGTATTTGGCCCACCAACATGCATTGGATTTATTCTGCTTTGACTCAATTTTATCATTAAATTACCTTGAACTTTTGGATGTTTGTTTAGTGCTCTCATTAGATTGTATGTATAGAGATGGGAGGAATCCAGCTCTGGGGTAGCAGTGGGTCAGAAAGCGGACAATGAAAGGGGTCCTTTAACTCGCTAACGCAAAGGCACGTTATGAATATTGAATAGTGATATTAATCATATACCACTTGTGCCATAAAACAACACATCAAAGATTCCAGAAAGGATATAGTTACCTGGTAATGGACAATACACTCTTATTTGTAATTCAGCGTGCGAAGAGCTGCTGTTTGTATTTTCGGAGGAACCAATATTAAGATTGCGTATCTAATTAGTCAAACACTGGAACATGTCCTTGGAACAATAATGTATTATGGGAGGGAGAGAACACTGCAATAAGGTGTCCGGCAGCCAACAACTGCAACATGGAATTTATCATCACACAAAATTGTCCCCTTCCCAGCCTCATGTACAAAAAAAGGGGGGCTAGGGGAACAGTAATGGGAGCCATACATTATTCATGGGAAGGGTCAGCGCAGTGCTGCAGAATGGGGGTGGACAAATAAACACAACAAACAAAATCATCATTCAATTCCATGTTCCATGTGCAACCAATATTACTATCATTTATTTATAGAAGACTGGCTTGAATGGCTTTTCTACCTTCACTTGGCTTACATTTATTGGCACTTACTAAGGCTCACAAAACATACTACAGACTTATACTATATAGTGTGTGTATATATCTATATATATATAATTTTACTATTGTGCTTTTTAGCAACTTCTTAAAAAAAAAAAAAAATTCAAAATATCACAGTCTTTATTAAAGTTTTATAGTATAAAAGACAATAAATCAAGTAGTACAGGATACAGCAAGTCAAGAGGAGAACACTGCATCCAGATCTGGTACAAGGAAAATATAGTGCAATAAACATTTTTAGTTTACAACGGGGATCTCCAAACTACGGCCCTCCAGCTGTTGCAGAACTACACGTCCCACGAGGCATTGTAAAACTCTGACATTCACAGACATGATTAGGCATGATGGGAATTGTAATTTCTGAACAACTGGAGGGCCATAGTTTGGAGACCCCTGGTTTATAGAGAAATGAGTACACTGGGCAGGGCATACCACTGTTTGGTATATTTATGCATTCTAAAACATCCAGCCGGCTGTTGACAAACCAACAGTAGGGATCTTCTTGGGTGGGAGAAAAGGAGAGTGGGCTAATGATCTTGGTATTTAGGTGGGACTGTTCAGTTGTTATCCCTTCGGGCTGGGCTGATGGAAGAGCTAAAAAGAGTTAGGTAAGAAAAAGAGAGAAGGGGAGGGGAGGGGTGGGAAAGGACGAAGAGGGTCCGAACATCATGACAGCACCAGCATGCATCAGAGACATAGGGGACATTTTTGTGTAAAGGTAAAGTACCATCTGGTACTTATCTTAAGTTTATATGTCAGTATGTAGGATTTAGCCAGATCCTCTGATCCTGTGAAGGTGCAGTTAAGCTATTGCTCCCACTCCCACACACTTATTAAGTACTGAAATACAGTATGTCAGAAAGGGATAGAGATCTTTAAGCTTAAAGATTTGTAGGAAGAGAGGTCTCTGTGAGGAATTCCCTGACAATTCAGTTCTGTAAAGAGTCCCTAAGTTGAAGGTATTGTAACCAGCTTACATGTAATGTTCTGATCTCTCAGTCAATAATACCAGAAGTCTCTGTCATCTAGGACAAGATAGATGGGGGATAGTTTGGAGGGCATCCATACAAATAATGTGGAGTGATATGGTACTGCTGGAAAGCCTTGGTTCCTCAGTATTAGGGGCATTGAGCCCACATAGGATGAAATCTTATGTGTCTTGATCAGGGTGTCCCACAGATCAAGTAGGTGGGGAACATAAACTATATTGCCAAAAGTTTTGAGACTCCCGCCTTTACACGCACATGAACTTTAATGGCATCCCAGTCTTAGTCCGTTGGGTTCAATATTGAGTTGGCCCGCCCTTTGCAGCTTTAACAGCTTCAACTCTTCTGGGAAGGCTGTCCACAAGGTTTAGGAGTGTGTCTATGGGAATGTTTGATCATTCTTCCAGAAGCGCATTTGTGAGGTCAGGCACTGATGTTGACCGAGAAGGCCTGGCTCACACTCTCCACTCTAATTCATCCCAAAGGTGTTCTATCGGGTTGAAGTCAGGCAGGCCAGTCAAGTTCCTCCACACCAAACTCGCTCATCCATGTCTTTATGGACTTTGTTTGTGCACTGGTGCGCAGTCATGCTGGAACAGAAAGGGGGCAATCCGAAAAACTGTTCCCACAAAGTTGAGAGCATAAAATTGTCAAAAATGTCTTGGTATACTGATTCATTCCTTAAGAGTTCCCTTCATTGATACTAAGGGGCCAAGTCCAACCGTTGAAAAACAACCCCACACCATAATCCCCCCTCCACCAAATGATTTGGACCAGTGCACAAAGCAATTTCTATGAAGACATGGATGAGCGAGTTTGGGGTGGAGGAACTTGACTTGCCTGACTGTGAGCCAAGCCTTCTGATCCAACATCAGTGCCTGACCTCACAAATGCGCTTTCTGGAAGAACGGTCAAACATTCCCATAGACACACTCCTAAACCTTGTGGACAGCCTTCCCAGAAGCTGCTATAGCTGCAACGGGCGGGCCAACTCAATATTGAAGCCATTAAAGTTCAGGCATCCCAAAACTTTTGGCAATATAGTGTAGATCTGTATGGCTTTACACGGTATTATGGGATCTGAATGGGTGTAACCCAGGGGGGAGAGACTAGCAGGGCAAGAGATTCGTAGTTTGTGTTGGGAATAGAAGATCCGGTCCAATTACCTTGTGAGTTGAGTAGCGTTATACAAGTTCTATTTTCAGGAGACCTGCCCCTCATCTGCTTTCCCCTTTTTAAGGTATCATACCATAAATGTGTAGGAGATTAAGCCCAGATGTATCGCAGAAGGGATGATTTCAGTGTGCAGAAAAATTACCAAAAAAAAAATTCCCAATAGGAATGTAAGGGTAGTCCACCTATAGTTTGGGGAGTTTAGTTGCTTTAATATAGAAATGTGAAGAGGAAGTAGGGGCAGGTGTCCAGAATAGTGAATGTATTAAACAAATAACAAACATGAGAGGAAAATAAATCTTTCCTCCTCATCTGTCAAACCCTTGGAGACCGTGACCGGAAGGAAGGAATGAAAGCCTTTTGCCATGCCTTTAGTCTTTTGGTCAGGATTGCTACTAGTATTTTGGGTTCATAATATCTGTTAGAAAGGGGCAGAGGAAGTTTTGAAGTGGATTTCTTGTAGGAAAAGCACTTGTGTTTTGAGCTTGTGCATTTGGTATAACATCTGGGATCTCTTCTAGGAACTATAAGCACAGTAGATTGCTTTACAAAAGGCCTGGATTCTTTTCTAAATGTACATAATACAAAACATAACTGGATACTAACATTTTTAGGTAAAGTTAATCCAGGGAATATCCGATTGCCTCTTGGGGGATCAGGAAGGAATTTTTTTTTCTCTGTTGGGGCATGCTTTGCTGGGGTTTTTTGCCTTCCACTGGATCAATTGTGGGTATAGGATTGTGTATATAGGATTGTATATATTTTTTTCCCTTTTTTTGGTTGAACTAGATGGACTTGTGTCTTTTTTTAAACCAGACTAACTATGTAACTATAAAACTACAACGCCTTGGCTTTTTTCGCTATTTTGTTACGTTACAGCCTTTAGTTTTTTTTAATCTGAATTATATGTGATGGATCAGAACACAATAGTCTAAGTTGGCAAAGTAAAATTAGAAAAATATATACATAAAACTATTTTTCAGAAATAAAAAACTGATAATTGCCATGTGCGTATGTATTCACCCCCTTTGTTATGAAGCCCATAAAAAAGCTCTGGTGCAGCCAATTAGCTTCAGAAGTCATTTAATTAGTGAAATGATGTCCACTTGTGTGCACTCTAAGTGCCACATCATCTGTCATTACATAGACACACCTTTTTCAAAGGCCCCAGAGGCTGCAACACCTAAGCAAGAGGCACCACTAACCAAACACTGCTATGAAGACCAAGGAACTCTCCAAACAAATAAAGGACAATGTTGTTGAGAAGTACAAGTCAGAGTTAGGTTATAAAAAAATATCCAAATCTTTGATGATCCCTAGGAGCACCATCAAATCTATCATAACCAAATGGAAAGAACATGGCACAACAGCAAACCTGCCAAGAGACGGCCGCACACCAAAACTCATGGACCGGGCAAGGAGGTCATTAATCAGACAGGCAGCACAGAGACCTAAGGTAACCCTGGTGGAGCTGCAGAGTTCCACAGCAGAGACTGGAGTATCTGTACATAGGACGACAATAAGCCGTACGCTCCATAGAGTTGGGCTTTATGGCAGAGTGGCGAGAAGAAAGCCATTACTTACAGCAAAAAACAAAATAGTACGTTTTGAGTTTGCAAAAAGGCATGTGGGAGACTCCAAAAATGTATGGAGGAAGGTGCTCTGGTCTGATGAGACTAAAATTTAACTTTTTGGCCATCAAAGAAAATGCTATGTCTGGCGCAAACCCAACACATCACATCACCCAAAGATCACCATCCCCACAGTGAATCATGGTGGTGGCAGCATCATGCTGTGGAGATGTTTTTCAGCAACCGGGACTGGGAAACTGGTCACAGTTGAGGGAAAGATGGTGCTAAATACAGGGATATTCTTGAGCAAAATCTGTGTGTGATTTAAGCTTGGACGGAGGTTCACCTTCTAGCAGGACAATGATCTCAAACACACTGCTAAAGCAACACTTGAGTGGTTTAAGGAGAAACATGTAAATGTGTTGGAATGGCTTTGTCAAAGCCCAGACCTCAATCCAATAGAAAATCTGTGGTCAGACATAAACATTGCTGTTCACAAGCGCAAACCATCCAACTTGAAGGAGCTGGAGCAGTTTTGCAAGGAGAAATGGGCAAAAATCCCAGTGGTAGATGTGGCAAGCTCATAGAGACTTATCCAAAGCGACTTGGAGCTGTAATAGTCGCAAAAGGTGGCCCTACAAAGTATTGACTTTAGGGGGGTGAATAGTTATGCACATTGACTTTTTCTGTTATTTTTTCCTATTCGTTGTTTGCTTCACAATAAAAAAAAACATCTTCAAAAGTTGTGGGCATGTTCTGTAAATTAAATTATGCAAATCCTCAAATAATCCATGTTAATTCCAGGTTGTGAGGCAACAAAACATGAAAAATGCCAAGGGGGTGAATACTTTTGCAAGGCACTGTATGTTAAACCCTTTAAAGTATAACTAAAGGCAAGCCTTGTTTTCAGTTTTGGATAGAGTGGAGCGGGGTTAGAACACTTGTCAGGTTCTTTTTGCTGTCCGTCCCCCCTAAAGGAGATTCACCCTCTCTATTTGTCCTGTTTACCATTATCTTTGAAAGTGAAAGTAAAAGAAAATCCCTAATATTGGGTTGATCCCAGAAAATTAATAAATGGTAAATCTTCCAATAGGGATACTAGTTCTGGTGATCTGGGGGGTCCAAGAAATTCCTTTAATTTGCAGGGATGTCCTCTCTCAATGGGACAACGATGGTAAAAAAAAATAAACTTAGAGTGGTTATAACCTTCCCTTACTCTATCCAAAATGAAACAAAAATGCCTATAGTTCTACTTCAACATTTGGGGTCAGTTATAGTCACCATAACGCTTAGAGCATGGGCACTTGGTGTGGAGGGGGGGGGGGGGGGGGGTAAGAGATAAGAAAGAGAAGGAAGTGGAAAGGAATAAGAACACGTAGTAGTACAAATTGGTAGTGTCAGTCACCAGTGACCTGGAGTTAAAAAAAGTAATAACTATTAATGGTCCTGTAAGCAGGGAACCATAGAAGCTATACAGCAAGGGTCTTCAAACTATGGCCCTCCAGTTGTTCAAGAACTACAATTCCCATCATGCCTAGCCATGTCTGTGAATGTCAGAGTTCTACAATGCCTCATGGGATGTGTAGTTCCGCAACAGCTAGAGGGCCGTAGTTTGAGGATCCCTGCTATACAGCAACATGGAAAATCTGAGCAGATGGGTAATAGGACAACAGGGGGTGGCTATCCTGTAAGCATTAGACCAATATGGCTAAGCGTCTTTTTGTAACAAAGATAAACAACTTGCCTAAAGGTTTTCATTTACAGTTTTTTTTTTTAATAAAAGATTTCCAAATGACAATTTAAAACATAAATACATTAAATTCCAACTTCACAATCTCTTGTCTTCAGGTCTGTCATGTGACATACAGTATCTGCTTTCTTTCAGCCTCTTCTCTGGCACATAGAGGTCCTCCATTATACAGAACGTCGTAATATAATGACATCATTGTTGTTCACTGCATCCTGGCCAGGAGGTGGGCCCATGATGCCCGCAGTCACATACAATACCTATAAGCAAGTGTATACCTTTTATTAAAATGTTCTACAGTTGTTTAGCTGATGTCTATGTTATGTTTGCCCTACTGAGGTGGTACTGCTTGAGAGGTAAGGGTTAACACTGCTGATCAGGTTTTCCCAGGTTTTTGGGGAAGTATCGCCCTCTGTTGGGGTAAACACATAAAAAGGGAGGGGACCAACTCTCGGGGGCATTATTATAGTTAATAGGATGGCTGGAGGTTCAATTCCAGGTCTCCCCAGCCAAGGACATGCTGCTAAGGTTTTTATCATCAAACACTCCTTGTGGGAGCCCAGTTGGGGTTCCAGGGGTATGAACCCATGCTTTGGACTTATGAACCTAAACGGACTTTCTCACCTAATTAAGGTATGACTACCTCATGGGGCAAAGGGTCACCAATGGATTAACGAAGGGGCACTTAGAAGATTATGTACAGGAATGTGTATTGAAGACATCTTTGTTGAACTGTTCATATGTTAATCTTAACCCCTTGCCGACTGGCTCACGCCGATAAACATCGGCAGAAGGGCACGTACAGGCATATTAATGTACCTGTACGTTGCCCTTTAAGACGCAGCATTTTGGGCGCGCGCCGCCGCGAGCTCCGTGAGTGTGATTGCGGGTCCCGCGGACTCGGTGTCTGCGGGGATACCCACAATCGTCTCACAGAGAGGAAGAACGGGGAAATGCCGATGTAAACAAGCATTTCCCTATTCTTCCTAGTGACAGGACACTGATCACAGTTTCCTGTGATCGGGAGCGGTGATCAGTGTCGTGTCACACGTAGCCCATCCCCCCTACAGTTAGAACACATCCCTAGGACACACTTAACCCCTGCAGTGCCCCCTACTGGTTAACCCCTTCACTGCCAGTCACATTTACACAGTAATCAGTGCATTTTTAATCGCACTGATCGCTGTATAAATGTGAATAGTCCAAAAATAGCGCCAAAAGTGTCCGATCTGTCCGCCAAAATGTCGCAGTCATGATAAAAATCGCAGATCGCCGCCATTACTAGTAAAAAAAAAAATATTAATAAAAATACCATAAAACTATCCCCTATTTTGTAGACACTTTAACTTTTGCGCAAACCAATCAATAAACGCTTATTGCGATTTTTTTTTACCAAAAATATGTAGAAGAATGCGTATTGGCCTAAACTGAGGGTAAAAAATGTTTTTTGTTTTTTTTTTTGGGGGGGGGGGGGGATATTTATTACAGCAAAAAGTAAAAAATATTGCGTTTTTTTCAAAATTGTCGCTCTTTTTTTGTTTATAGCGCAAAAAATAAAAACCGCAGAGGTGATCAAATACATCCAAAAGCAAGCTCTATTTGTGGGGAAAAAGAAAGTAAATTTTTTTTGGGAGCCACGTCGCACGACCGCGCAATTGTCAGTTAAAGCGACGCAGTGCCAAATTGCAAAAAACGCTTTGGTCTTTGCCCAGCCAAATGGTCCGAGGCTGAAGTGGTTAACAACTAATTAAAGAACATTTATTGTTATTTAAAGCCCAACTCTGGGCAAAAATATGTTTTTTTTTTCGCATGCAGTGGGACTGTGCCCACACTGCACGGGTCAACTGCTTTGTTTTGTCTAGGGGAGAGCAGAAAGCATATACTTACCTGTTCCTTCGATCCAGAAAACTGTGCCTGCTCTGGGCACCATGTGGTCTAAAGTTACTTGAGCACAATCATGCATGCATGGCGTACCACAAGAACAGGGCTTATTAGTTGACAAGTCAAGTTTGAGAAGGTGCAGTACCAATGTCTAACATGCAGTGAAGCTATTCAGAGGAGACTATATTGCCGTTGCTAATGACTACAGTACTAGGGCCGAGTGCATTGGCAGCCAGTTGGTCAGGAAGTGGTGTATCTTGGCATAGGTGACAGATAGCCCTAATAGTGAAGAAGATTGTGACCAGAATGGCATTTTTTATTTTATTAGTACGTGCACTAGTGTTGCTATACACCAAGAACCTTGAAACCCCTTTAAAGTGTAAATGCACTCTTGTGTGACTGCACTTATTGGACTCTGATCCCCAGCCCCTTGTAAGTATTATACTTTCCTGTCTGCTGAGATGTTCATTTGCTCTGTACCACCAACCCTGCTCTTCAGAATCTTCACTATCAGGTCTGGCTCCCCTTGTGCACGTGTGCTAGGATCGCCATTTATTTCAGCAGAAAGTTCCTACTCTTTTTTTCAGTGACTGTGGCAGAACATTGTACATTGCACATTTCCTCAGGGGCGGGTACCAATGTGATTATAAGTTGTGAAAAAAACAATCAGCGCCAAAATAAATTACTTCCTCCTATAACAGGGCAATTGTGTAAAATCACCAATATATGTGACTGCACAGCTGCTGAACACTAATGCCCCGTACACACGGTCGGACATTGATCGGACATTCCGACAACAAAATCCATGGATTTTTTCCGACGGATGTTGGCGCAAACTTGTCTTGCATACACACGGTCGCACAAAGTTTTCAGAAAATCTGATCGTTCTGAACGCGGTGACGTAAAACACGTATGTATATGACTATGACTATAAACGGGGCAGTAGCCAATAGCTTTCGTGTCTTAATTTATTCTGAGCATGCGTGGCACTTTGTGCGTTGGATTTGTGTACACACGATCGGAATTTCCGACAACAAGGTCCTATCACACATTTTCCGTTGGAAAATCTGACCGTGTGTACAGGGCATTACAGTGATACACCACACAACAATATTGTTTTCTAAATAGTGCAGCGCTGTGTCTTATTAAACAATGTGCATACAAAATTTATATTAAACATTTCATGATCAAAAAATATTTGAAATTAAAAAATGAAAAATGTCAAAAAATTTGACTTATGCCACGTACACACGACCGGTTTTGCCGTCGGAATAAACTCCGAAGGTTTCTCCGACGGAACTCCGACAGAATTCAATTCAAGTGGTCTTGCCTACACATGGTCAAACCAAAGTCTGACCAAAGTCCGACCGTCCAGAACGCGGTGACGTACAGCACGTACGATGGGACTAGAAAAAGGAAGTTCAATAGCCAGTAGCCAATAGCTTCCGTCTCGTACTTGCTTCAGAGCATGCGTCGTTTTTGGTCCGTCGGAACAGCATACAGACGAGCGGTTTTCCCGATAGGAATTGGTCCCATCAGAAATATTTAGAACATGTTCCATTTCTAGGTCCGTCAGAATTTAAAAAAAAAAAAAGTCAGATGAGGCATATACACGATCGGAATAGACGACGAAAAGCTTCCGTCTGACTTTTTCTGTCGGACATTCCGCTCGTGTGTACGCGGCTTTAGAAAAAAACAGTTCATCTGTGTCAATGCTTCCAAAGCAATCACCGCTGTGTGTGTTCGTCCTCAAAAGGACCAATATCCAGTGCACACCTTCACCAGCTAAAGTGCCTGCTCACCTCAAAGATGAATGTAAAAACATAAACAAATCACTCCTCGTGTCCACCACAATGGATCAACTTTCACTCTCCAATGGTAATCCTACAGTCTCCAGACTGCTCCCCAATGTGGGTAATCAGCATCTGTGTTGCCACCAGACAAATCTTCCTTCACTTTCTCATAAGTGCTCAATCACGCTATTGCTAGTAACTGCCATCCCAAACCAGCCAAATATCTATTCACAGGTCTAAAAGGTCCATAGGGCCATGATTGTCCTCAGATGGAAGGGACCTGGATGTGTCACTGAGCCACCGGTGTCGTGGGTATTGGTGGTAGATGATCCCAATGGCAGAGTCGGTGGATGATTAAACTGTGCTGGGGATGGTGTGTACCCGGCCAGCAGCTCCCCGAGTATCCTTGCAGTGACTCTGTTCGGTTGCGGCGTCTGGCGATGATGTCACACGCATGCGCCGGAGAATACAGCGATGCCGATGGAGGAGGTGGAGAGGGCGCAGGGAGGCAGGTCATGTACAAAGTCCCGTCAACGTGATGACATGTTTTGCGTAAAACGCTTTGTCAAGTCTTGGTTCTTCATAAATGCTCAAAATACTTCGACCCAGTTTCGAAATGCTAACCACTTAAAGACTGGGCCTCTTTTTCAGATTTGGTGTTTACAAGTTAAAAACAAGTTTTTTTGCTAGAAAATAACTTAGAACCCCTAAACATTATACATTTTTTTCTAACACCAGAGAATAAAATGGCGTCATTGC
Organism: Lithobates septentrionalis; assembly: GCA_037952835.1. Taxonomy (NCBI): domain Eukaryota; kingdom Metazoa; phylum Chordata; class Amphibia; order Anura; family Ranidae; genus Lithobates; species Lithobates septentrionalis. The sequence goes on along the minus strand of JBBDGP010000990.1, from coordinate 3,142,529 downwards.
AATACTTTTTGTCACACTGTATTTGCGCAGCGTTCTTACAAGCGCACTTTTTTTGGGAAAAAATCACTTTTTTGAATAAAAAAATAAGACAACAGTAAAGTTAGCCCAATTTTTTTATATTGTGAAAGATAATGTTACGCTGAGTAAATTGATACCCAACATGTCACGCTTCAAAATTGCGCCCGCTTGTGGAATGGCGTCAAACTTTTACCCTTAAAAATCTCCATAGGCGACGTTTAAAAAATTCTATAGGTTGCATGTTTTGAGTTACAGAGGAGGTCTAGAGCTAGAATTATTGCTCTCGCTCTAATGATTGCGGCGATACCTCACATGTGTGGTTTGATCACCGTTTTCATATGCGGGCGCTACTCACGTATGCATTCGCTTCTGTGCGCAAGCTCGTTGGGACGGGCCCTTTAAAAAAATGTTTTTTTTCTTATTTATTTTACTAGATTTTATTTATTTTTTCACTGTTTTTAAAAAAAAAATGGTGTCACTTTTATTCCTATTACAAGGAATGTAAACATCCCTTGTAATAGAAAAAAGCATGACAGGTCCTCTTAAATATGAGATCTGGGGTCAAAAAGTCCTCAGATCTCATATTTGGACTTAAATGCAATAAAAAAAAAGAAGAAAAAAAAAATTTTGCCATTTGAAAAAATGACAACAGAAAAATGGCCCTTGTACACACGGGCGGACTATTCGACCGGACTGGTCCGACAGACCGAATCCGGCGGACAATCCAACCGCGTGTGGGCTCCATCGGACCTGCAGCAGACTTTTTCGGTCGAAAATCTGACGGACTTTAGATTTGGAACATGTTTCAAATTTATCCGACGGACTCGAGCCAAGTCGAAAAATCCGCTCGTCTGTATGCTAGTCCGACGGACGAAAACCCACGCTAGGGCAGCTATTGGCTATTGCCTATCAACTTCCTTATTTTAGTCCGGTCGTACATCATCACATACGAATCCGTCGGACTTTGGGGTGATCGTGTGTAGCCGAGTCCGTTCGTTCAAAAGTCCGTTGGAAGTCTGTCAAAAGGTCGAAATGTCCGCCCGTGTGTACGCGGCATAAGACGTATGGGCGGAAGCGACGTCAAAAAGTCACTTCCGCCCATACGTCTTATGGTGCTGCTATAGTATGGGGACAGGTGGGGGCCATCTTCCCCTCACTCGTCTCAATACACAGAAACGGACAGGTCCCGATCGCCTCCGCCTCTGCCGATGGCTCCGGTAATCCGCGGAGGGGTCAGGAGAGCGGCAGACGGGGGGTGGCCCCTCTCCCGCCGCCGATAATGGTGATCTTGCGGCGAATCCGCCGCAGAGACCACCATTATTGTAAACAGAACCGCCGGCCCGAAAAGGTGGATGCCTCGGTTGTGGCAGCACCTGCTGCCGTTATCGAGATTTCCATCTTTAAACTGCCGACGTATATGTACAGGAGGCGGTCGGCAAGTGTAATTTTTAACTTTGGATAACTATGCAATAGTTTTTTTGGTAAACCTTTATATTTTATATCTCTTATTCAGACTTTACATTATTTGAGCTTGTCTTCTTCTGCTTTCATTTCCAAAGTGGTGATGTGTATTACAGTAAATGTCTTTTCTTCTTTGTTTTATATCCCACAGAAACTTTACCTGTCTACTCACTGCAGGGCCTGTCTCTGAACTGATTAACATTCTCTTCGACAGAAGCATCGCTCATTTTTCTGTCTGCTTATTAGTCGAATGAATCCCTGAAGCTGCTTGCAGTTCATTAGTATTTATTTACACAAATTGATGCGTGTGCAGAATTAAAACTTTTGTAGACTTAGCCTGCAGATGGTTTATACATGTCTCTGTACTACTGCAGAGCCAGCAGAGTTGGTAGTCAGCCACACTACTAACTGACTAGTCACTGCTGGGAAACCCGCAGAACTACTCTGAACAACTGGATAAGGACTGGCATGTCAGTACCAAAAGGCAGATACTACATTTTAAAGTGAACTTGTAAAATTAACAATATGGCATCACTGATTTCTTTTAAGGTAGCATTAAACCCAAAAAGAAACATTTATTACGACTTACCAATTCTTCGATGTGGTGACTGCATTCGTTTTCTTTTTTACGCTTTCTTTCTTATATTTCCATCTAGTGATCCTGACAGTTATGCCGCGTACACACGAGCGGATTTTACGGCAGACTTTGCCCGGCGGACGGGATTTGGTCGGACAATTCGATCGTGTGTGGGCTCCAGCGGACTTTGTTTTCTCAAAAGTTGGACGGACTTAGATTTGAAACATGTTTTAAATTAATCCGTCGAAATCGAGTCCGGTCGAAAAGTCCGCCGTCTGTATGCTAGTTCGACGGACATAAAGCCACGCTAGGGCAGCTATTGGCTACTGGCTATGAACTTCCTTGTTTTAGTCCGGTCGTACGTCATCACGTACGAATTCGACGGACTAAAGTCTGCCGTAAAGTCCGCTCGTGTGTACGCGGCATAAGTTTGATGTTTTTCAAAAGAACAAGCTCTTCTATAGACGTATCAGTAAGACGGTTGAGACAAACCATTTAACACTGCCAGGGGTGCTTATAATGATCAGCTTTTATTTATTCATTTATTAATATAAAACCTTTATCCCAAAAGGAGTACAACTGTTTGCTGTAAAAAGTGTGAACTTAACCTTGTCTTCCATTCATCTAAACCTGCTAGTGCATGCAACACTCCCCCTCCCCAAACTTATGATGCTGTTCTCCAAAAATGTCTCTGTTGCTCCTTCATCCAGGGGGTAGGCAATTGGCAGGCGGCAGAAACGCAGCCCAAATGCGCAGTTTTGCTGTTCCGAGCCCAAATAAAGCCTAAAACATACTTTTTTCTTTTTAAATGTAATATGTTGTCATAGTAGGTTGTATACAGTGTAAGGGTGTGACACTTCACAGGCAGGATCAGGGCCAGCATAGGAGTGCACAGCCCATTGCATTAGGGGGTGCACCCCAAAGCTTAAGCACATATGCGTGTGTGTGTGCATGTGTAGACAGTGGGGAGAACAAGTATTTGATACACTGCCGATTTTGCGATTTTGCAGGTTTTCCTACTTACAAAGCATGTAGAGGTCTGTAATTTTTATCATAGGTACTCTTCAACTGTGAGAGATGGAAAAAAAATCCAGAAAATCACATTGTATGATTTAAAAAAAATAATAATTTGCATTTTATTGCATGACATAAGTATTTGATCACCTACCAACCAGTAAGAATTCCGGCTCTCATAGACCTGTTATTTTTTCTTTAACCACTTCCCGCCCGCCCTATAGCGGATTGACGTCCGGGAAGTATCCTGACTGGGCGTCATATGACGTCCTTCAGGATAACATGCCGCAGCGCGCCCCCGGGGGCGCGCATCGCGGCGATCGGTGTGTCAGTCTGACACACCGCTACACTGATCTTGGTAAAAAGCCTCCGGCGGAGGCTCTTTACCACGTGATCAGCCGTGTCCAATCACGGCTGATCACGCTGTCAATAGGAAGAGCCGTTGATCGGCTCTTCCTCACTCGCGTCTGACAGACGCAAGTAGAGGAGAGCCGATCGGCGGCTCTCCTGGCAGGGGGGGTCTGCGCTGATTGTTTATCAGCGCAGCCCCCCCGCAGATCACCCCACTGGACTACCAGGGATGCCACTAGGACCACCAGGGAAGGGGCAACGTGGATGGCCAGGTATGTACCCCATGGCCATCCACATGTGCCCAATCTGTGCCAATCAGTGCCCACAAATGGGCACTGATTGGCACTATTATGCCAATGATATGCCCAGCAATGCCCAGCAATGCCCAGCAATGCTATATCAGTGCCACCTGTCACTGCCCATCTGTGCCACCTGTCACTGCCCATCGGTGCCACCTGTCAGTGCCCATCTGTGCCCATCTGTGCCCATCAGTGCCCACCTATCAGTGCCCATCAGTGCCACACATCAGTGCCACACATAAGTACCCATCAGTGCCACCCATATATACCAATCAATGCCACCTACGAGTGCCCATCAGTGCCGCCTATGTGTGCCCATCGGTACCACCTACGAGTGCCCATCAGTGCCGCATACCAGTGCCACCTATCAGTGCCCATCAGTGCCACCTATCAGTGCCCATCTGTGCCGCCTATCAGTGCCCATCATCAGTGCCCATTAGTGCCACCTCATTGGTGCCACCTCATCGGTGCCCATCAGTGCCGCCGTATCAGTGCCCATCAGTGCAGCTATTTTAGTGCCCATTATTGAAGGAGAAAGCGTACTTATTTACAAAAAAATTTAACAGAAACAAAGAAAAACTTTAGAGTGCACAGTGCTACATAAAACACGCAATGTGAGTGATCAATCAGAAAACATATAACATAAATACTGGATCAAATAAAATATAAAGGGATATATCTACTGGTGAATGAGATAAAGTCCAAAACAGTATATATCCAGAAATATAAAAGTGCCCAAAAAAAAAAATACTTTAGCACCTAGTGGTATTTTCACTTAAGTGTATTATTGGTCAACATCCACGTTTTTTATGTTTATTATTGCTGCACTTTTGATTGATGTGACTTTTTTTCTAGCGCAGACACATTTTTTTCATTTTTGCCACTTGCACGATTATGAAACGTGACTGAGTGTTTGCAGCTGGTCTCAACCCAGGATTGATTACACACTATTTTGTAGGCATTTATCCGTAAGTGGCTCGCAGGGTTTGCTCATTAACAAAGAAAAACTTGTTTTTTTTCGAAATTTTCGATATTTTTTTATTTGTTGCGCAAAAAATAAAAACCGCAGAGGTGATCAAATACCACCAAAAGAAAGCTCTATTTGTGGGAACAAAATGATAAAAAAATTGTTTGGGTACAGTGTAGCATGACCGCGCAACTGTCATTCAAATTGCAACAGCGCTGAAAGGTGAAAATTGGGCTGGGCGGGAAGGTGTCTAAGTGCCTGGTATTGAAGTGGTTAAGAAGCCCTCCTGTTCTCCACTCATTACCTGTATTAACTGCACCTGTTTGAACTCGTTACCTGTATAAAAGTCAACTGTCCACACACTCAATCAAACAGACTCCAACCTCTCCACAATGGCCAAGACCAGAGAGCTGTGTAAGGACATCAGGGATAAAATTGTAGACCCGCACAAGGCTGGGATGGGCTACAGGACAATAGGCAAGCAGCTTGGTGAGAAGGCAACAACTGTTGGCGCAATTATTAGAAAATGGAAGAAGTTCAAGATGACGGTCAATCTCCCTCAGTCTGGGGCTCCATGCAAGATCTCACCTCGTGGGGCATCAATGATCATGAGGAAGGTGAAGGATCAGCCCAGAACTACACGGCAGGATCTGGTCAATGACCTGAAGAGAGCTGTGACCACAGTCTCAAAGAAAACCATTAGTAACACACTACGCCGCCATGGATTAGAATCCTGAAGTTTGCCAATGACCATCTGGATGATCCAGAGGAGGAATGGGAGAAGGTCATGTGGTCTGATTAGACAAAAATAGAGCTTTTTGGTCTAAATTCCCCCTGTTTTTGCAGGAAGAAGAGGGATGAATACAACCCCAAGAACACCATCCCAACCGTGAAGCATGGAGGTGGAAACATTATTCTTTGGGGCTGCTTTTCTGCAAAGGGGGCAGGACGACCGCACTGTATTGAGGGGAGGATGGATGGGGCCATGTATCGCGAGATCTTGGACAACAACCTCCTTCCCTCAGTAAGAGCATTGAAGATGGGCCGTGGCTGGGACTTCCAGCATGACAATGACCCGAAACACACAGCCAGTCTCCAGATCTGAACCCAATAGAAAATCTTTGGAGGGAGCTGAAAGTCCGTATTGCCCAGCAACAGCCCCGAAACCTGAAAGATCTGGAGAAGGTTTGTATGGAGGAGTGGGCCAAAATCCCTGCTGCAGTGTGTGCAAACCTGGTCAAGAACTACAGGAAACATAAAATCTCTGTAATTGCAAATGAAGGTTTCTGTACTAAATATTAGTTTCTGCTTTTCTGATGTATCAAATACTTATGTCTTGCAATAAAATGCTAATTATTTACTTAAAAATCATACAATGTGATTTTCTGGATTTTTGTTTTAGATTCCGTCTCTCACAGTTGAAGAGTACCTATGATAAAAATTACAGACCTCTACATGCTTTGTAAGTAGGAAAACCAGCAAAATCATCAGTTTATTAAATACTTGTTCTCTCCACTGTATATACTGACAGTGTCAGTAGAGCAGTGGACGGTGTCAGTAAGGTGGAGATTAGTGCCAGTAGGGCAGTGGACAGTGTCATTAGGGCAGAGATTGGTGTCAGCAGTAGGGCAGTGGATGGTGTCAGTAGTTTTCATTTTTATTATTTTATTTTGTATTATTTTTTACAATATTATTATTATTTTATTTTCTTACAATTTTTTTTGGCACACCCTGTGTGCACGCCTATGAGGGCTAACATGTTATTTAATGCAATTTTATGTTTCACTTCAAGCATTGGTTAAATTGCTGCCTGCCACACAGAATTTTAAAACCTTTTTTTTTTTTTTTTTGACCTCCAGTGCTGTGCCAAGCCCTTCTTTCGCCCTCCCCTATCCCCGTGACATTTGTTTGACAATCCTTAGCATATTATCCTAGTAAAATGTTTTTAAACATTCATCTTTCATTGACTTCAATGGGGTTCAGATTTATCATCCGAACCTCAATAATGTTTGCCGAACTGAACCCAGATATGTTCATCTTATCACTAATGAAAAACTGTCTATAACCACCCAGGTTCTGCAAGCATTCTCCTGCAAAGACTGCTTGCAGTAAACCTTGTTAGATGACTCTGTCGAATAGGACATCCAATATTACTCGAGGCTGCTTGCTTGCTGCCAGTTGGTTGAGAATGACAGCCGCCATCAATCTCCAGCAGCACCTAGAGAATTAAAAAGCTGCAGATCTGAATCGCAGTTCTTGATGTGTTAACCATTTCCATCCTTCAGAACTGCTTCAATATTTTTTATGGTATACTCCAGGCACATGTAAAATACACACATCAATGCAAGTACGAATCGATAAACATATTATTAAATGTATTTCTAAAATGCAAGCAGTGTAAGTATCTGAATTTGACTTGGTATCAGTCTCTTGCAGTCCCTGTAGAGAAGAGCTCAGAGAGGGGAGGGAGAAGCAGCACAAAGAGCCAATCAGTGCAATGTAGGTAACATGCTGATACCAGGAGAGTGACATAAAGATAAACTCATCGCTGTGCTACTCCTCCTTTTTCTACCCAGTCCTGTCCTGTAAGTGAAAGTGAAGATCAGGTCCTCCCCTCTTACAGACCAGACTGAGCAGCTTGGCATGGCTGTGTAGGTCTCAGGATTAATGGACAGAAATTGTATGTATTTCATCTGTGCATATAGCTGTTATTCTGTATTCTGTAGTTCACCTTTTAAAAGAATGCAGAATTGTATTACCTGTTACCAGACTAATAATTTAAAAAAAATCTTCCCAGAATATTAATATAAATTTATATATTTTCTGCATGTTATTTACCTGTATACCTGTAAAAGCATCCCTTGTGTAGACCTATAAAAGCTCTGAGATTGCTGCTGAGTACCATCATCTTGGAAGAAATGTCTGCAGCTCCAGAATACTGTATGGAATTCAATTTTGTGGAGGTCCAGTCAGTACAATTTTCTTCTGGCAGAAGTTCATATCTCATGATTGCGCTATAACACATCATAGTCTCACACACAGTCTCCCTTGTACATCAATGTCATGTCTTCAGCCTACATTCACATCATGGCCCCCTTTAAAACGCAGTCTCCTCTTTACATCATTGTTCCCAGACCCCCCCCCCCCAATTCATATCATATCCCCCTCTTTACATCAGTGTCCTCAGCCCCCTCTTCACATCACAATCCCCCTTTTCATCACAGTCTGCCCTGTACATCAGTGTCTTCAGCCTACACTTCACATCATAGCCCCCATTTACATCACAGTCCCCTCTCCACATCAGTGTCTTCAGCCTACCCTTCACATCATAGCCCCCATTTACATCACAGTCCCCTCTCTACATCAGTGTCCTAAGCACCCCCCCCCCTTCACATCATAGTCCCCTCTTTACATCAGTGTCCTCCACCCTCCTTCATATCACAACCCCCCTTTACATCACAGCCCTACCCTTTAAATCAGTGTCCCCAGCCCCCCTTTACATCATAGCCCCCTTTTACACCATAGCCCCTCTTTACATCAGTGTCTCAGCCCCCCCTTTACATTATAGGCTCCTCTTTACATCAGTATCCTCAGCCCCCTTTTATATTACAACCCCCCTTTACATCACAGCCCCCCCTTTAATTAAGTATCCTCAGCCCTCCTTTCACATCATAGCCCCCATTTGAGCCAGTGTCCTCAGCCCCCCTTCATATCACAACCCCCTTACATTGCAGTCCTCCTCTCTACATCAGTATCCTGAGCCCCCCCCCTTCATATCACAATCCCTGTTTACATGAAGTCACTCCCTTTACATAAGTATCTTCAGACCAACTTCCACATCATAGCCCCCCCTTACACCAGTGCCCTCAGCCCCCCTTCATATCACAACCTCCCTTTACATCACAGTCCTCCTCTTTACAACAAAGTCCTCAGCCCCCCCCCCCCTTCATATCACAATCCCCCTTTACAATGCAGGCCCCCCTTTACCTAAGTCTGCTCAAACCCTCTTCCACATCATAGCCCCTCTTTACACCAGTGTCCCCAGCCCCCGTTTATATCACAACCCCCCCTTTACATCACAGTCATCCTCTTTACTTCAGTGTCCTCAGCCCCACCCTTCATATCACAATTCCACTTTACATCACAGGCCCTCCCTCCCTTTGCATAAGTATCCTCAGCCCCCCTTTCACATCGTAGCCCCCCTTTACACCAGTGTCCTCAGCCCCCCATTCACATGAAAGCCCACTATTTAAAAAATGCCCTTCACATTACTGTCCCCCACTTTACAACAGTCCCACAGTGTCCTAAGTTCTCCTTCACATCACAGTCCCCCCTTCACATATCCTCATTGCAGTCATACTCACTCTTTCCTCCCCTTCATCACAGTTCCCCTTTCATTCACAGCCTCCTCTGCACAGTCCTACCAGGACAGAGGCACTTATCAGCTTGGGTGTCCTCTCCCGGGTCTCCTGCACGGCCACCGCTGTCATCCTCACAACAGGCCAGGGGGTGGAAGATGGGGCAGGTCTGGGAGGACAGGAGCTGCCCAAATTATGTTAACAAGCAAGTGATTGCCCGCTTGTTACACTTGACAATTTAAAATTACTCCTCCTCTCTATCCAGATCTGCTGCACCTTCTGCCCTGCTGTGAGGATGACAGCGGTGGCCAGACGGGAGACCCAGGAGAGGTACCCAGCTGCTAAATGCCATGGCCCCGGTCTGGATAGGACAGTAACTTGGTCCATGTCCAGACCATGGTCCGCCATTTAGTGATCCCTGCTCTATAGTATTCTTCTTCACTCCTCCACTGGCAATCACATACATTTTATGTAGAGAGGTGAGGGGAGGGACAGAGAAGCTATATATAGGCAAGGTGGTTTTTTAAGACCAAAAACTTTGCAATCTGATTGTACAATTTGTACAATATCCTATAGATTTATCAATTATATAGATCATTTTAGTTTATATTCTCACACTACACATCTGTTTGTAAATGTAAAGAAGATTGTGCTAAAACACCATAAAATCTGGAATGTAATGATTTTGACTTTTTTGACTCTTTTGACTTTGCAGTTGATTGACTATACATCTCTGCTTCATCTACCAAGGTGGCGACAATTGCCATTTTTCAAGCATGAGCTGCAGGTTGGACACAGCTCCATCGCATAATATGAGAACCCTGCTCGGATTGGATATACCCTCCATGAGAGATATATACTGTATACCCAGTAGGCTTTCACAAATAAGTTGCACACTACCTTGGCAGTTATAAATCCCCTCCTAATGACCACGAGCAACCTCTGGGAGTACGGGTGGATCTAGGACTATCTTTGGGTGATGTTCCCGATGCCTCATTCCCAGTACTTGAGTGTTTTCCTTCAGCTGCTGGTGAAATAATTTTATATTTAGGAACTACAGCACAAATGCCACGTACACACGGTTGGATTTTCCGACGCAAAATGTGTGATAGGACCTTGTTGTCGGAAATTCCGACCGTGTGTAGGCTCCATCACACATTTTCCATTGGATTTTCTGACACACAAAGTTTGAGAGCAGGATATAAAATTTTCCGACAACAAAATCTGTTGTCAGAAATTCCGATCGTGTGTACACAAATGCGACGGACAAAGTGCCACGCATGCTCAGAATAAATAAAGAGATGAAAGCTATTGGCTACTGCCCCGTTTATAGTCCCGACGTACGTGTTTTACGTCACCGCGTTTAGAACGATCGGATTTTCCGACAACTTTGTGTGACCGTGTGTATGCAAGACAAGTTTAAGCCAACATCCGTCGGAAAAAATCCTAGGATTTTGTTGTCGGAATGTTCGAACAAAGTCCGACCGTGTGTACGGGGCATTAGAGTTTGCAAATCGCAAGGTCCCTGAGGAAGATCTGCACTTTGCGGTGCAATTGAAACGCGTCAGCAATTCATTTGCGAGCTCCCTCCTTTTCTTCAGCTGGTTTTCCCCTTATACATGTTTTTATCATCAGTGTTATGTATTTCATGTTTACAATTGATTTGATTTAATAAATGTCGTAATTTTTTACTACTGCTGCCTTGCGTCCATTCAAAGTCCCACTCTTTGAGGAATCTTGTTCTTTAATAAAATCTGCAATGTCTGATGTAATTCTAACCTCACTCTGTCACTACTGGGAACTAGTTATATTTTCTCATGCTATTTGCTATGTGATGTACGAGTCTGCCCTATCATTGTTATATACACGACTGTAGCCTTACGATGCCATCTTCAATTCATTGTTCATGTTCTGTTCATATTTCTGTTTATTGAACCATCACCGAGCATAGTTTTATTAAGACTGTGAACTCTGCTATATTCTGTATCTCACAATATAGATTGGATATTCTGTCATTGCTTCTTTTCCACAGTAAACAGAGTTTAAAAAAAAAGAAAATGGCAGAAACCTGAACAGAAACAAATTACAGAAAACTGTAATTTGTTTGGCTAGCTTAAAATACAGCTCAAGGCAAATCGTCTTGTTTCATTTTGGATAGAGTAAGGGAGGGTTATATCCCCTTCAAGTTGTTTTTGCCACCTGTGTCTCATTGGGGAGATTTCCTTTCATTTCCTGTCCCATAGCCAAAGCAGGAAGTCAGAGGAATTCCTGATTATGACCAAAATGAGTGTCCCCATTGGAAGATTTTCCCCTATTGTTGTTCTGGGGACAACCCAAAATGTGGGATTTTCTTTCACTTTTGATGGTAATGGTAAACAGGATAAATAGAGGGGGGTGAATCTCTGTATTCTAATAATAATCCATCTCCATTCTATCCAAAACTAAACTGCCTTTAGTTATACTTTAGTTTAAGAATATAAGCATACTGTAATGCCGCGTACACACGGTCGGAATTTCCAACAACAAATGTTCGATGTGAGCTTGTTGTCGGAAAGTCCGACTGTGTGTAGGCTCCATCGGACATTTGCCGTCGGAATTTCCGACAACAAATGTTTGAGAGCAGGTTCTCATATTTTCCGACATCAAAACTTGTTGTCGGAAATTCCGATCGTGTGTACACAATTCCGACACACAAAATTCCACGCATGCTCGGAATCAAGCAGAAGAGCCGCACTGGCTATTGTACTTCATTTTTCTCGGCTCGTTGTACATGTTGTACGTCACCGCGTTCTTGATGTTCGGAATTTTCAACAACATTTGTGTGACCGTGTGTATGCAAGACAAGTTTGAGCCAACATCCGTCAGAAAAGAATCCATGGATTTTGTTGTCACAATGTCCGATCGTCTGTACGTGGCATAAGACTTAATTTCCTCTAGCTAGCTTTAAATGTAAGGTATTATGGACTTAAATTAAAACAATAACAACTTTTAATTATCATGCTCCTATCCTTAGTAAACAGACAAGAAGGTTTATTATATTCACTTGATTTTTATTTTTTTTTACATTTCTTCAGTTGCTTCCTGGTTTCTCGCCTTGGCCATGTTGTCATACATCCCAGGAGTCTTTCTTTTCTCTAGAGGAGGGTTGGAGGGGTTTCTCACTTAAGTAAACCCTCCTGCCTGCATGTCTAAGCTAAGGGCAGATGGATTCCAGGAAGTAAACACCTTTGAAACGCGTAGCCCTGACATGGCTACCTTTATGCATACCTCACTCATATACTTAATGATACATAAGTGATTAAAACCTTTTATCTATATATGAATCAAATTGTGAAATGTGGGGACAATGAGAAAATTGTATGCCTATGCCTCACATCAATCCGCGCCTCAGAATCACTCAGCTATTAGATGCAGTAGAACCAAGCAGCTGCCTTAAAAATGAAAACGTATAATGAACAATAAGTCTGGAAATCAAAACAAACGTGTCCAATCTTTGACTTGTTAAACCTATTGAGGCAGCGCTACGTGTCCGATATTATAAAACACTGTATATAGAACCAATGATAAAAAAGACAGGAAAGTTCATAATCAAAGCTGCAGACTGTGGATGTAAGGGTGAACGTAGAAATTCTTTCACCAGTAGCAGTCACCGCGTGAGGGGGTCACCCCCCGTGAGATTGCACTCACCACAATGTCTATAATCACAAGCCTTTGAGAAATGATCTTTAAATCTTTGCCGTCTCCTTGCTTCAGCCACCAGGTGGTGCAAGACCCTCACGGTATGTACAGCATGGGGAGAAAATGAAATGCCAGATAGTGTAATATTGCTTAAGACAGTTTATTAAACAATTCCTAAAAACAAATTCCCCATATAAAATATGCGTACCAGATGAATAAAAACATTGAGCATTGAAAGGTGCACTGTGCCTGTATTAATGTTCCCCGGGAGGAATTCCTAGATGCGAACCGTCCACACCTATACCGTTCGCTTCCTGGTTCCCTTCCGTGGAGCGCAAAACGTCACTTCCGGTTGATTACGACCCTGACGCGTTTCGTCACTTCCGGACGTCATCTGAGGGCGTAATCAACCACTCATGAGGCCGGCTTTTTATATTGATGACAGATTTACCCAGCGAATCAGGGAGACAGAGAAACTAACCACTCCCATTGCTCTAATCCAGCTCTCAGGACTGTCAGCAGAGGAGGGATCTGGCTCATGGCCCGCTGGCACTGTTTTAGACTGAACCAGCCGGCAGCATTTAAAAAACCAGTGACTTTTACAACTTATTTGACTTCCATCTTAGATACTGATGTCCCAAGTGGAATTCAAATACATTTTCTGCATATGAGTCAAATACACAAATATGTAACAAATATACTAAATGTGTGTACACACTTACTGGTGGGAACAATCGAAAAATCAAAAATTGCAAAAAATGCAAATGAAGATGCAGCTAAAACAAACCACAGAATAGGGAAGGAAATGACACAGGAAATGCAATGCAAACTCCCGAATGACACACGTCCTTCTTGTTTACCGTTCTCATAGCAAACATGAAAGACAGATATTGAAATGAGTAAATCTTTGACAGATCTTATTATGTTGATCCAATATTTCAATAAAAGTGTATGTGTGAATTTACACCCATATAAAATAGTGATTAACCCGGGAGGATGTATTCACAATAGCTTTGCATTTCATTATAAAATTAGGATTCTGGTCATTGCAACCGCTATTCCAATTTAGCCACACTCTTAGTAGATAGATATTAAAATGCATTAAACGATAATACATGTCCAAAAAATAAAATTATGTATATTCTACGGCACATGAAATATATTTAAAATGCATTTAAAATCGCATCTTGATGCGATATTTAAAATTTATGAGGTTAAATCTAGAAGTATACTTAAAATTAATAGATTATTAGCTATATCAACAGGGAGTATGTGTACTGTTACTAAATGATAAAAAGTGTTTTGTATTATGTATCACTAATAAAACAATTTATATCTAGCTCTATGTTTAAGCCGCGGGGGGAGAGCACATCTACAGAATAGATCCACTGGGTTTCGTGTTTCGACAATTCACGGATACGGTTAAGACCCCTCCAGTGGGTTTGGAGTTGTTCTATCCCCCAAAATTCCAACCCCTTGGGGTCTCTGTTGTGTTCCAACCTAAAGTGCAGAGACACATTGTGGTCTTTATACCCATTTTTTATATTGTTGATGTGCTCTGCAATTCTGACACGTAGTAGCCTTTTGGTCCGGCCTATATATAACAGGCCACAGGGACACCTTAGCGCATATACTACATAAGAACTGTTACACGTGATAAATTGTTTTATCTCGAAGGAACGTGCATTTACTGGAGAAGTAAAGCTACTGATACCCCTCATAGGTCTGGTGACTTCCCTGCATGCTTTACACTTTCTGCACGCAAAGAAACCATTACGGTCCCAGAACGTCTGTGGTTTTGCGGGGGGATCTAAAACTTTTTTAACGATTCTATCTCCAAAGTTGACTGATTTTCTGTAGATGAACTGCGGTACAGGTGGAAGTACATTTGTCAACTTTTTATCCATTAGAAGGATATGCCAATGTGCTTTAAAAATGTTTTCAACTTCTTTATATTGGGAATGAAATTGTGAGATAAATCCCCATTCATTTTTTCGTGCACTTTCTTTCTTTAATAGTTTCTCCTGAGTTAATTCTTGTAGGCATTCTGATCTGGGTAAAGTTGCCACTTCCTCTACCACTTTTTGTAGTATTTCTGTTTTGTATCCTTTAGCCTCAAACCTTTCTACGAGGATCCTAGATTGTAGATGGAATTGCGTATCCTCGGAACAGTTTCTTCTCACCCTCATAAGCTGCCCCTTCGGAATATTTTTAAGCCACAGTGGGTGATGACCGCTAGTAATCGGCAGATAACTATTCCTGTCCGTTTTTTTAAAAAATACCTTGGTCTCCAGTTTATCATTTTTTCTGTATATAGTGACGTCTAAAAAATTAATTGTTTCATTGTGCCAGTTCGAACTCAGTCTAATATTATTGTCATTACAATTTAAAATTTGTAAAAATTGTTCAAGAGACTCAGTTGATCCTGCCCAAATAAAAAACAGATCGTCTATATAACGTTTATAAAAAATCAGTTCCGGACGTTGGTTTTTAAAAATGGTCTTATCTTCCCATTCTGCCATAAATAAGTTTGCAATGCTCGGCGCAAACTTTGCGCCCATTGCCACGCCCCTCTGTTGTGTGTAAAATTTATTGCCGTACCAAAAATAATTATGGCCAAGGCAAAAATCAAGAGCGTTCCTTAAAAAGACTTTCTGATTAAAAGGTAAATCATCTCTTTGGCAGAGTGCCCAATTTAATGCTAATAGAGCATCGTCATGTTGTATTATAGAATACAACGACGCTACATCGGCTGTTACCAACAAAACTTGAGGTTTGTCCGTTAAATCCACCACCTGTAAAAGATTTAAAAAACTTTTTGTGTCTCTTAAATAGGACCGAGTGTTAACCACACTTTTTTGCAAGAAGCAATCTAGATACTGACCCATTCTGGCAGAGACTGACTCTATACTGTTTACTATGGGTCTTGCAGGGGGATTTATGGCATCTTTATGGATCTTGGGCAGAGTGTATAGAGTGGGTATGCGATTACTTAATGGTACCAAGTATCGTCTCTCTTTTTCGTTCAATACCCCACTTTTGGATCCCATCTCCACGAGAGTTTTTAGTTGATTTTTATACTCTTTAGTTGGGTCTTTCTCTAGAGGCCTATACGTCACTTGATCTGACAACATTTCCATGATTTGACCATGATACATCTCCTTCGGGAGTATCACCACTCCTCCTCCCTTATCGGCGGGCCTTATGATAATGTCTTTCCTTTTTTCCAGGCTGGAGATGCCCTCACTGATGTGCCTCATGTTTACATCTTTCTTTGGTTTCAAATGTTCTAGATCCCGTAAGATAAGACCCTTAAAGACCTCCACATGATGATTTGGGTTGTTTAAGGGATTGAACAGGGATTTATTTTTTAGACCACTGTTAATTACTTCATTGGGTTTATGTACAGCAGTGGTGCTGGGGGGCAAACTACTACCCAAGAAGTATTTTTTGATGTTCACTCTTCTGATATATTTGTGAACATCAATAAAGACATTAAACTTATTGATGGGCTTTTTTAGGCCACATTTGAGACCAAGGTTTAAAATATTGGTTTCTTTCTGTGTTAGTTGAACTTTGGATAAGTTGAAAATGCCCCCTATTCGGACCCCCTTCTTCTTTTTTTGGATTCTAGATCCTGCCCTACATCCTCTGTGTTGTTTTTGTCCATCACTGATTGCTGCGGGTGGTTCTTTTGTGATTGCTGTTCCTTCCAATAAGGCATTTTTTGATGGACCCAAGTTTGTGGTCCTCTGTACTGAGTTAGAGGTTGAGGGCCTCTGTACTGAGGTAGTGGTTGTGGATCCCTGTACTGGTTTGGGATCTGGGGGTGCGAGGGGGGTTTCCCTCTGCGTGGGGGTCCCCCCCGTCCCCTCCATTGGAAACCCCTCCCTCTTCCTAAAAAAGGGCGGATAGGAGGTTGATAATCATGACATTCTGGGTTTACTTGGTATCCTTGCAATGGCTGAAATCTATTGTGTACCGGTACATTAGTCAGCCCAGGTGCCTGATACCCTTTTTGAACATCACCCCTCTGTTTGCCCTGTTTCTTCCAGCCGCCTCCTTTCCCTCCCCTTCTTTGTACAGGGGTCGAAAACTTTGGGGTAGAGGTTTTCGGAGAATATGAAATATCCTCTATATAATCATTCTCATAGACCTGATGACCAGACAGAGGATTGGGAATGACAGCTGTCTGTGTGGGGACCTGTGAACCCTGGATGGGTGCAGATGTCCCTTCTTTATTATTGGGAACTGATTGCCAAGAATACATGTGATTGGTTTTGAAATCTTCTAAATCCCTGTGATATTTTTTAATTTTCTTTTTTTGCGTATCTCTATCAACCTTTTCTAATCTTTTTTGGACTCTAGTGTTGAAATCAATGATTGACTGACTATCTTTAATAGGCTCTAATTGTTGTTGTAAATCAGTGATTTTGAGTTCAATATTAGCCATTTTGCGTTTCTTCCTTTGGAGCACAAGTTCCTGTAATTTGAAACCTACTCCATTGAAGAAATCTAACCACTCCTGTAATGAGCCTACATCATCCAGCCCATCCTGAGGGGCAATATCCCACCGTAGGCTCCTTATGATGATTTTGTCTTTAATGTATTGCTCAAGAGTACAAATATCCCACCAGGTGCGTACCTGTTTCTCTAAAATATGGCCTAGTGCAGACAAAGCTCCATTGTAATTCACCTCCGTGGTGGTGGGTTCATTGCAGGTGAATAAAGCATTAACATCTATATGCCTATTGCTCAGATAACGGAGAACATCCATGGCAGCAGAAGAAATAATAGTATACCAAATTGTGAAATGTGGGGACAATGAGAAAATTGTATGCCTATGCCTCACATCAATCCGCGCCTCAGAATCACTCAGCTATTAGATGCAGTAGAACCAAGCAGCTGCCTTAAAAATGAAAACGTATAATGAACAATAAGTCTGGAAATCAAAACAAACGTGTCCAATCTTTGACTTGTTAAACCTATTGAGGCAGCGCTACGTGTCCGATATTATAAAACACTGTATATAGAACCAATGATAAAAAAGACAGGAAAGTTCATAATCAAAGCTGCAGACTGTGGATGTAAGGGTGAACGTAGAAATTCTTTCACCAGTAGCAGTCACCGCGTGAGGGGGTCACCCCCCGTGAGATTGCACTCACCACAATGTCTATAATCACAAGCCTTTGAGAAATGATCTTTAAATCTTTGCCGTCTCCTTGCTTCAGCCACCAGGTGGTGCAAGACCCTCACGGTATGTACAGCATGGGGAGAAAATGAAATGCCAGATAGTGTAATATTGCTTAAGACAGTTTATTAAACAATTCCTAAAAACAAATTCCCCATATAAAATATGCGTACCAGATGAATAAAAACATTGAGCATTGAAAGGTGCACTGTGCCTGTATTAATGTTCCCCGGGAGGAATTCCTAGATGCGAACCGTCCACACCTATACCGTTCGCTTCCTGGTTCCCTTCCGTGGAGCGCAAAACGTCACTTCCGGTTGATTACGACCCTGACGCGTTTCGTCACTTCCGGACGTCATCTGAGGGCGTAATCAACCACTCATGAGGCCGGCTTTTTATATTGATGACAGATTTACCCAGCGAATCAGGGAGACAGAGAAACTAACCACTCCCATTGCTCTAATCCAGCTCTCAGGACTGTCAGCAGAGGAGGGATCTGGCTCATGGCCCGCTGGCACTGTTTTAGACTGAACCAGCCGGCAGCATTTAAAAAACCAGTGACTTTTACAACTTATTTGACTTCCATCTTAGATACTGATGTCCCAAGTGGAATTCAAATACATTTTCTGCATATGAGTCAAATACACAAATATGTAACAAATATACTAAATGTGTGTACACACTTACTGGTGGGAACAATCGAAAAATCAAAAATTGCAAAAAATGCAAATGAAGATGCAGCTAAAACAAACCACAGAATAGGGAAGGAAATGACACAGGAAATGCAATGCAAACTCCCGAATGACACACGTCCTTCTTGTTTACCGTTCTCATAGCAAACATGAAAGACAGATATTGAAATGAGTAAATCTTTGACAGATCTTATTATGTTGATCCAATATTTCAATAAAAGTGTATGTGTGAATTTACACCCATATAAAATAGTGATTAACCCGGGAGGATGTATTCACAATAGCTTTGCATTTCATTATAAAATTAGGATTCTGGTCATTGCAACCGCTATTCCAATTTAGCCACACTCTTAGTAGATAGATATTAAAATGCATTAAACGATAATACATGTCCAAAAAATAAAATTATGTATATTCTACGGCACATGAAATATATTTAAAATGCATTTAAAATCGCATCTTGATGCGATATTTAAAATTTATGAGGTTAAATCTAGAAGTATACTTAAAATTAATAGATTATTAGCTATATCAACAGGGAGTATGTGTACTGTTACTAAATGATAAAAAGTGTTTTGTATTATGTATCACTAATAAAACAATTTATATCTAGCTCTATGTTTAAGCCGCGGGGGGAGAGCACATCTACAGAATAGATCCACTGGGTTTCGTGTTTCGACAATTCACGGATACGGTTAAGACCCCTCCAGTGGGTTTGGAGTTGTTCTATCCCCCAAAATTCCAACCCCTTGGGGTCTCTGTTGTGTTCCAACCTAAAGTGCAGAGACACATTGTGGTCTTTATACCCATTTTTTATATTGTTGATGTGCTCTGCAATTCTGACACGTAGTAGCCTTTTGGTCCGGCCTATATATAACAGGCCACAGGGACACCTTAGCGCATATACTACATAAGAACTGTTACACGTGATAAATTGTTTTATCTCGAAGGAACGTGCATTTACTGGAGAAGTAAAGCTACTGATACCCCTCATAGGTCTGGTGACTTCCCTGCATGCTTTACACTTTCTGCACGCAAAGAAACCATTACGGTCCCAGAACGTCTGTGGTTTTGCGGGGGGATCTAAAACTTTTTTAACGATTCTATCTCCAAAGTTGACTGATTTTCTGTAGATGAACTGCGGTACAGGTGGAAGTACATTTGTCAACTTTTTATCCATTAGAAGGATATGCCAATGTGCTTTAAAAATGTTTTCAACTTCTTTATATTGGGAATGAAATTGTGAGATAAATCCCCATTCATTTTTTCGTGCACTTTCTTTCTTTAATAGTTTCTCCTGAGTTAATTCTTGTAGGCATTCTGATCTGGGTAAAGTTGCCACTTCCTCTACCACTTTTTGTAGTATTTCTGTTTTGTATCCTTTAGCCTCAAACCTTTCTACGAGGATCCTAGATTGTAGATGGAATTGCGTATCCTCGGAACAGTTTCTTCTCACACACATACAAACAGATAGATAGATACATACATACATACACGTACACATCATACAAAATGGGGCATGGTAATCTAATTAGAAAGTCCTCATGATGGTACGCTTGAATCTCATTGATATAAATATGGAATTCAATATCTCCATCACATTTCCCCCTGAAGTTCATTCTTGAACTTATGTCCTCCTTCAATGATCTTGCACCCACCCACAACAGCTCAGAAGCCCCGACCCTTCCCCACCACCACTGCGGCCTCCTCTTCCTTTCTTGAACACGCCAGAACTCCTCAAGGTAGGCTTAAGATAGCAAAGAAATCCTGGTGCTTTTGAGACTTCACATCCAAACCATGAGTGTCTGTACTGCAATGTGTCATCGCCCCTCTGCCTTGGAAGAGCGGAACTCCAACATTGATGGCGGGATCCTGGCATATTTAGTCCTGTATCTTTGTAAGACCATGTAACGGTTGCATCGATTGGATCGGACCGCGAGACAGCACTTTTCAGCATGGTGAAGGAAAGTCCAGGAAAGTCTTATTCGTGACACATTTATCTCAAGAAATAACTTGGTGGTCGCTGCTTCTTCAGGTGGGGGTCGGGTGGGCCTCCAGACAGTCGTGCATGAATACAAAAAGAGAGAGGAGAACATTAGTGTACAGATATTGGAGAAATGCTGGACAGGAGCAGAGTGTTGGCCATTAAGACTAAATACTCCTAAAGGGTGTAATGTGGACGAGTAGAGTGGGTTCCCCACAGGGTACAGAGTCTGAGCAACAGCCAGTATCATCCATGGCCCTTGATGGTAGGGATAGTCAATACTGTCTGTTATTGCCAGGTCCCTGGGTTCACCACACCTGCTCACGGGGCTCAGGTTAAGGCAGTAGGTAGACTAGGGGAGGTGGAATTAAATTAAGACATAAAACGGGATGTCCAGGGATACTTTAGTTAAAATATGGTACTTGCGGGCAGGCAAAGTCTTTTTTTAAAGAAAAATTATATGACTGATGTCTTAGTTACAGTATCTTGAGAAGATAAATGATAGAAACCAAAGGAAAAACTTAGAGAGCATAATATTAAAGAAGAAAAAGGAATAGAAGAGAGGTGAGTAATGAAAATGAACAGGAAAAATAGTGGGAATAATAATGAAAAAAAGAACAAAAAATGGAAAAAACTACAGATTGAACGCTGCTCCAACCAAGACTGTTAAAGAGCCTTGAATCTGTATATTAAAAAAAATGAATACATTGGTTAAAAAAACATAATAAAAAAATAAAAACAAAAATCAAAACAAATTTTTTCTAAAAAAAAACTCCTCTCCCATTAACAGTATTTTTGCAGGTCAGGTACACAGATATTAACAACAAAAGGGAGAGAAAAAAAATAAAAAATAAAAATAATAAAAAAAAATGATTAAAAATTTTGGAATTTAGGTAAACCTGACTGCACTTTATTACTAAAAATTGAAGAGGCTTATCCCTGGAACAAGAAAAATATAGTTCTAGGGTCCTCTCTTAAATGCGCAACTTCTTTGTACTGGTCTGGATTGGATCTGGCTTCCTCAGAGATTTGTTTCTGAGTTAGTGGCCTTTCTGTTCCTTGAGAGAAGATACCTTGTTGAGGTACACATTCTCATAGCTTTGGCATTCATTCTCCTGATAGTAACGCACATTATTACCTGCATCAGGAAAAGCAATAAGGCTGCACAGGTTAGGACAACAACAGGGTGGAGCAAAATGTTTAGGAAAGCTGTAGCGTTCGGACTATACCCAAATAAACTTTCCCACCAGGAAATCTTAACATCTGCGTCTAAAGCGTGGGATACTTGGATCAGTCTATTTTGATCATGGGTGAGTCGTATGGTGGCTTGTTTTTCAGCATCTCCTAGTACATTTAATATTTCATCCTGTTGTCCGAAATCCATCAGCCAAGCTTTTAACTCAGCCCCAAATCCCAGAGGAAGTTTCTGTAGGTGTAAGGGGATGTCAGGTTTGCTATAAAACCTTTCTTCAAGGGTGATCGGGGTACAACCCGGTGTTCCTGCTATATCCATGCCACGGGCCAGAGGAGGTGTACTATAGAATCCCCGAGGTAGTGTACCCTGCTGAGTACCATTTAACCTGATGCTGAAAACAGTGCATCATTAGACATGTGATACTAGCACCAGTACCCTGGTCTCCAGTCTCAAGTAGTTTTAACTTTGTTTAGGACCAGTTGGGACACTACCCCGGCATCCATTAGACATGACCCCCCCCCTGTGCCAGCATTGTTGCCTTTTCCCATAGCTCAACCCCTACCTTCCTCTAGCACTTATCAGTACCAGTCATCTGAGGCTGTCCATACTCAAACCATTAGAACAAGATGGACTCCAGGGTGTAATCCAGTAGAGTCTGATAGAATAGTACCCAGATTGACCGTGATATCTGCACAATGTTCCATCCCTGCCATTAGGGATGAGAACAGTGCAAGTAAGGTTTTTGACGATCCTGGAACTGAGTCATCCACCTGCCACCAGGTACACTTATCTCTTCATAGAGGTTGCACACCTTATGGGGCACTGGTCTTCCTGTCATGCAGGACACAGACCACTAGTTAAGGTACGCAAGGAGTCTAGGACAGGAAGGACACCTATGGGTATCCACTGAGGAGAATACAGCATGCCCACACAACTCCATCCCTGTGCCTGGATTTCAGAGACCATGCCCAGGGTATACAATGCACCTCTATCTATGGTTAGGTTCAAAGAACCCTCTAGTTCCCTGACTAACGTTACATCGGTATTCCTTAGGACACAGAAACAAACTCGTCTATGTCCCAAATAATACCCAGGTGCTTCCTTCCCAGCAATGACCTCTCCATCCAGAACACAGAGTGCAATATCTTACACAATCTTCCTGCACAACTCTTCTCCAGGCTCTCCCAAAAGTATACACTCTCAACTTGTATGCCATCAGGCAGGCCCTCATACTACACATCTGAAGGTAAATCTGAAGGAAATTGGAAAACAAAAATTGCATAATGTGTATCCAATTAGAGGAACTTCTGCTACCAAACACAACTGGCCAAAGGGCAAAGAAATATCCCTTGCAGCACTGAGGCGCCTGGATCACTGAACAGTAGTGGGTACATGAGCCGACCGATGTGCCCTTTGAAGCCAGGAAACCCAATTATCGAATCTGAGAAATAAAACATCAATAAAATTTAGTAATAAATATTCCATTTTCCTCCTAGAAACAAAATAATCCAATGGTTATATACCTGTAACAATACATTAGCATATGAAACACAAATATACATTACATTACATTACATAAACAGTGCACTTTTTTTTTTTAAGATACCAAAAAATTGTTGAGCTCAACTTATCATTAATATGTATTACTTAATACACATTAATACCACGTGGATTTTTTGTTTTTTTTTGTTTTATGGTATACCAATAATTCCCCCCAAAAAAAATGTATTCACCATGGTTGAAAAAAAATTAGCAATCCGTAAAAAACCTTTTAGCAGTACCATTTGTCAACAGATCATAATACCTCACCACAAAGAACCTCTCCAGTACTGTTTTCCTGAAAAACAAAGTCATTTTAGTACATGTATCTTTCAATTCACTAGTACAGATAATTATCTTGGCTCAGGTCATTTGCATGTCAATACAGTTCGCTGTACCTTTTCACAGACCTGGTGAGAAAGAAGGGGGGTCATTTGGGTGGGCTGTAAGCAGCTGAGAACAAACGTCACACAACACAACATATATTGCATACTCCACACACCCTCACAAATTGCTAGGTTATAGATGAACTCTAGACATCACACATATCAGCATGTTTTCTATAATACCCGGTACTTCTTCTTAAACCCATAACATCTGTTTGGTAAGGTTGAAATTCTTTCAGAGATCCATCCCATTTCATTAGCCCCTTCTCAGCCTGTATGGATGCATTCTCAGGAGTTTGGAATGATTTCTCCTTAAATCCTATAGTAATAACATTCACTTCCTCTGTTTTATTTGCTGACTCCAGCATCCATATAAAGAACGTGTCTTTTTCATATGGCCGTGTCATCTTTCTGTGGTGAGCAAGGTACAGATTTTCCCAAGCTTTTGGCATAAAATTACCTCTTTTAAAATACTTCTTCCCAGTCCAACGATCCCAATCTTGCAAATATTTCACAACCCAAGGTCCATATCTATCTATCATCTCTTCCCTTGGGGTCATTTGATAGGGTTTACCCCATTCAGACCCCCTCTTTGAAGCGATTAGTTTACCCATCCTTTACGGACTCCGGACCTTGAACTGATTCCCCAACCTTTTTACAGGTTGCCTTTACTTCAGAGGTAGCTACTCTCTGACCAAGAATTGGGTTGACAGGTACCGCCCCTGTCACCCTTGCCGATTTTTTTTTTTTCACTACTTGTCAGAACAATTTTTTTTCGGACTCTGCGTACAGAGA
This sequence comes from Lithobates septentrionalis, assembly GCA_037952835.1. NCBI lineage: Eukaryota > Metazoa > Chordata > Amphibia > Anura > Ranidae > Lithobates > Lithobates septentrionalis. The sequence continues at coordinate 3,118,024 of JBBDGP010000990.1, read as the reverse complement.
ACCCCGCGCTTTACTTTCGGAGTGGTTATGGTTTGCGCCTTTATCACGATAACCGGCCCCCGCATTCCGATTATTTTACACGGCCTGAGCGGGCTGCTAGCGTACTACTCCTAATGTTCCCTGTTCTGACTATAGTCCTTCAAAAAAAAAATAGCCTGGAGATTTTCCAAACTATAATAGTTCAATCTCCCCCCCGTGGACTTTTCAGAGGTATTCTAAAGGAAATGCTTAACGAAGGGCTATTACTTCTGTTATCTCCATAATGATTAACATAAACTTGGATAATCAGGACCCTATGGGTGCTTGTAGTACAGGAGGCAGTTAACTGATGCACACCTAATTTCAATATGATTGGTATCAGTTTACAATATAGCCAGTGTATACAGGTCTAATTACAAAGCTCACCATCCACAGTTAGTAGTTTACAAAGAGACAGATCCATACTAGGGCTGAAACAACTAATCGACTAATCTACAACCAATCGACCACAAAATCATTCGACTACTACCTTCACAATCAATCAATCGTCCGGTAACACGATGGAGGTTAAAAAACAAAAATAAAATGAGCCCTCTATAGTACAAAAAGAGCAAACAATCGCAAACGTAAACATAACTTTCATCGTTCTACAGTAAAAAATGAACCCCTTACAGTAGTAACTATCTGCTCCCCCCTGCACCCCAAAGGGCCAACCCTAACCTTCTCAACCCCATTATGTTAATAAACGTCTTAGACCTGGTTCACATCTATGTGCTTTTCTGGTGCCTTTTGCAGAAACACACTACAGTTCATTCACATGGCCTCCCATGAGACACGTTCACATCCATGCCCCCCCCAGCATATTTGGAAAGGGTCAGGGACTCCCTCCTTAATGCAAAACAGCGCCTCTTCTGTTCAATACACTCCAAGGGAGAAGCTGCAGAAAAACATACAATGCACCCCTGCAGCAACCCGTGTCCTCCAATCTGACCTACAACAACCTGGCCAGAAAAAACAAAAAACGCAAATTGCAGCAAAATCACGTGCAAGAAAATCGAAAACGCACAGCAAAAAGCACTGCAGAAATAGATAAAAAACAAACTGCATAGGTGTGCACCGTGCCTCATGCTGGCCACACAGATCAATTTTCAGACAAGAATATTCAGACGAAAAATCTTTGTACCTTTGCTGAATGGAAAAAAATGTTTGAAATTTTAACTTGTTTTTAACATTCTGTTTTTAAAATCAATGTAATTTCTGAACGAAAACCACATACACTGTCTGACAATTCCCTTGACCAAGAAGTTCCCTATTATTTCCAAATCTTCCCATCACTGTGGTTGAAAATAAACGTCGACCCGACCCCGCTAACGATTAGAAAATCAAACGAACGCTCCCAAAAATGACACCCTTCTTAAAAGAAGACATTGTTTTTTTTTGTTTAAATAAAAAAAATTGATCCCTGAGTCTGATGATATCAGCCAGATTCACCCCCCACAGTACACACAGCATATCTCTCCTCTAATAGTCCACACAGTACATCTCTTCTGTCTGCCACTCCCAGAGTGGACCAAACATCCTGCTCCCTAATCATAACTGCATAGAGATATCTAAGAATAAATTGCCCCCTTCCTAAACTCTTGCAGGATATACAATACAAGCCTCAAAACAATGAATTGCCCTCTGAAGAACTCCAAAAATATTTTAAAAACATGCACCGCTAAAAGTACAAAAACTCAGTTAAAGCTATTAAATTCAATGCAAAGTAGACTGGATGGCTACACCCATACAAAGGAATTGTAGCAGCTTCCCCTCTGGGATGATTTACAGGCTAGAAAGCACAAAATCCTTCAACTGCACCTCTCAAAATGGCCGCCGACCATGGCCTCATGGTGACTACAACAAAAGCCAGGCCACAATAAAAGGGTGCATTTTCCCACCAAAACAGAAATCCAATACAAAAATCGCCACTCTTCTACTGAAGAGTTGACAAAAAGTACAAACACAGAACACCTACAAAAGCTTACATTCACTTAAAACAGAAATAATGCCTAGAAACAAAATGGTGGCTCATGTCACATGGTTTCACACACAAAGCAATGGTGGCTACACCTTCCCCTATAGGATGACCCACAGGCCAAACAGCACAAACGAAAGCCAGGCCACGACCACATGGTAGACTACAGCAAGATGGCCGATGAAAACCACAGCACAATCACATGGTAACAACAAAAGGAAATGGCAGAGGAAGGCCAGGCCACAACAAAATGGTGCATTTTCCCGCCAAAACTAAAATTTCTCCCTACAAAATTACACATTTGAGATACTAAATGAACACTTACAAACATTTCATTCTGCATATCACTAGGGACCCTGGCAGGCCTCAAATACAGGCTCTCCAACCAAACAACACATCCGAAAAAACCAAAAGTTACATAAAACATAAACTGGTAGTTGCAAATGAACATCGAGCCACAGTCTCACGGCGACCACAAAATGGCCAATGAGAAAAAGGGCACACTAAAACACCAACACGTGAAATGCAATTGTTGATCCTGCTAAATCAGACTTCTTCACTAGACTCCTTTCTCCACAAAGACTGACTACACATTTGTAAATGCACACTTAACCATAGACACACAGTTTAGGAACAGTTCCACTGAAAAGTATGTAATCTCGCCGCACAATTGAGAGTGCACACTTAGCAACACATGCTTTACAATGAAACAACAACGCCACAATATAACACAGCTCAAACATACCCACTTTTCTAAAAAAAGGTCAATCCTTCTTCTGGCATCAGCTTTCACAGAAAAAAAAACATCTCATAAATACAAACAGCTGGGATCCTGAGACCATCCCACCCACAGTGAATGCTTGCATGGTCTTTTCATCTCAAAAACAAAAAGAAACCCTCCCTCTTCCTATTGTGCACAGGGAGTAGCCCTTTCCACATACATATCCTCAGGCCCGGACTGGGACAAAAAATAGGCCCGGGCATTTTAGACTGAGCAGCCAATTTTTCCATGGACCGGGGGGGGGGGGGTGTATCGGTCCTCCACGCTGTAATGTGCAGTAACACTGATATAAATATAAAGGGGACTGCACTGTAATGGTTACCCCCCCTTACATCAGAGTCCGCACAGAGGTCCCTTACATCAGATTACGCACTGAGCCCCCTTACATCAGAGTCCGCACTGAGCCCCCTTACATCAGAGTCCGCACTGAGCCCCCTTACATCAGAGTCCGCACTGAGCCCCCTTACATCAGAGTCCGCACTGAGCCCCCTTACATCAGAGTCCGCACTGAGCCCCCTTACATCAGAGTCCGCACAGAGGTCCCTTACATCAGAGTCCGCACTGAGCCCCCTTACATCAGAGTCCGCACTGAGCCCCCTTACATCAGAGTCCGCACTGAGCCCCCTTACATCAGAGTCCGCACAGAGGTCCCTTACATCAGATTACGCACTGAGCCCCCTTACATCAGAGTCCGCACTGAGCCCCCTTACATCAGAGTCCGCACAGAGGTCCCTTACATCAGAGTCCGCACAGAGGTCCCTTACATCAGAGTCCGCACTGAGCCCCCTTACATCAGAGTCCGCACAGAGGTCCCTTACATCAGATTCCGCACTGAGCCCCCTTACATCAGAGTCCGCACTGAGCCCCCTTACATCAGAGTCCGCACTGAGCCCCCTTACATCAGAGTCCGCACAGAGGTCCCTTACATCAGAGTCCGCACTCAGCCCCCTTACATCAGAGTCCGCACTGAGCCCCTTTACATCAGAGTCCGCACTGAGCCCCTTTACATCAGAGTCCGCACTGAGCCCCCTTACATCAGAGTCCGCACAGAGGTCCTTTACATCAGAGTCCGCGCTCAGCCCCCTTACATCAGAGTCCGCACTCAGCCCCCTTACATCAGAGTCCGCACAGAGGTCCCTTACATCAGATTCCGCACTGAGCCCCCTTACATCAGAGTCCGCACTCAGCCGCCTTACATCAGAGTCCGCACTGAGCCCCCTTACATCAGAGTCCGCACTGAGCCCCCTTACATCAGAGTCCGCACTCAGCCCCCTTACATCAGAGTCCGCACAGAGGTCCCTTACATCAGATTCCGCACTGAGCCCCCTTACATCAGAGTCCGCACTCAGCCGCCTTACATCAGATTCCGCACTGAGCCCCCTTACATCAGAGTCCGCACTCAGCCGCCTTACATCAGAGTCCGCACTGAGCCCCCTTACATCAAAGTCCACACAGAGGTCCCTTACATCAGAGTCCGCACTCAGCCCCCTTACATCAGAGTCCGCACTGAGCCCCCTTACATCAGAGTCCGCACAGAGGTCCCTTACATCAGAGTCTGCACTCAGCCCCCTTACATCAGAGTCCGCACTCAGCCCCCTTACATCAGAGTCCGCACAGAGGTCCCTTACATCAGAGTCCGCACTGAGCCCCCTTACATCAGAGTCCGCACTCAGCCCCCTTACATCAGATTCCGCACTCAGCCCCCTTACATCAGAGTCCGCACAGAGGTCCCTTACATCAGAGTCCGCACTCAGCCCCCTTACATCAGAGTCCGCACTGAGCCCCCTTACATCAGAGTCCGCACAGAGGTCCCTTACATCAGAGTCCGCACTCAGCCCCCTTACATCAGAGTCCGCACTGAGCCCCCTTACATCAGAGTCCGCACAGAGGTCCCTTACATCAGAGTCCGCACTCAGCCCCCTTACATCAGAGTCCGCACTGAGCCCCCTTACATCAGATTCCGCACTGAGCCCCCTTACATCAGAGTCCGCACTGAGCCCCCTTACATCAGAATCCGCACTGAGCCCCCTTACACCAGAGTCCGCACTGAGCCCCCTTACATCAGAGTCCGCACTGAGCCCCCTTACATCAGAGTCCGCACTGAGCCCCCTTACATCAGAGTCCGCACAGAGGTGTCTTACATCAGAGTCCGCACTGAGCCCCCTTACATCAGATTCCGCACTGAGCCCCCTTACATCAGAGTCCGCACTGAGCCCCCTTACATCAGATTCCGCACTGAGCCCCCTTACATCAGAGTCCGCACTCAGCCGCCTTACATCAGATTCCGCACTGAGCCCCCTTACATCAGAGTCCGCACTGAGCCCCCTTACATCAGAGTCCGCACTGAGCCCCCTTACATCAGATTCCGCACTGAGCTTCCTTACATCAGATTCCGCACTGAGCCCCCTTACATCAGAGTCCGCACAGAGGTCCCTTACATCAGAGTCCGCACTGAGCCCCCTTACATCAGATTCCGCACTGAGCCCCCTTACATCAGAGTCCGCACTGAGCCCCCTTACATCAGAGTCCGCACTCAGCCCCCTTACATCAGAGTCCACACTGAGCCCCTTTACATCAGAGTCCGCACAGAGCCCCCTTACATCAGAGTCCACACTGAGCCCCTTTACATCAGAGTCCGCACAGAGCCCCCTTACATCAGAGTCCGCACAGAGCCCCCTTACATCAGAGTCCGCACTCGGCCCCCTTACATCAGATTACGCACTGAGCCCCCTTACATCAGATTCCGCACTGAGCCCCCTTACATCAGATTCCGCACTCACCCCCCTTACATCAGAGTCCGCACTGAGCCCCCTTACATCAGAGTCCACACTGAGCCCCTTTACATCAGAGTCCGCACAGAGCCCCCTTACATCAGAGTCCGCACAGAGCCCCCTTACATCAGAGTCCGCACTCGGCCCCCTTACATCAGATTACGCACTGAGCCCCCTTACATCAGAGTCCGCACTGAGCCCCCTTACATCAGATTCCGCACTGAGCCCCCTTACATCAGATTCCGCACTGAGCCCCCTTACATCAGAGTCCGCACTCGGCCCCCTTACATCAGATTCCGCACTGAGCCCCCTTACATCAGAGTCCGCACTGAGCCCCCTTACATCAGATTCCGCACTGAGCCCCCTTACATCAGATTCCGCACTGAGCCCCCTTACATCAGAGTCCGCACTGAGCCCCCTTACATGAGTCCGCACTCAGCCCCCTTACATCAGAGTCCACACTGAGCCCCTTTACATCAGAGTCCGCACTCAGCCCCCTTACATCAGAGTCCACACTGAGCCCCTTTACATCAGAGTCCGCACTCAGCCCCCACTTACTGTAAGGGGGAGCTCTGTGGACTCTAATGTAAAGGGGAACACTGATTTAAGGGGGTCTCTGCTCACCAAAGCCCCCCTCTTGTATCAGAGTCCACAGAACACCCCTTAAATTAGTTTTCTATACACATTGGAAGGCTGGAGAGAGGGTGAGCTTACTCACCCCAGGATGAGGCTCAGGAGCGGGCTGCCTGCAGCTTTTAAATCTATCTTCCTTCACCCCAGGGATGTGTGGGCGGGGCAGACGCAGGGGGTGTGGGCGGGGCAGACACAGGGGGTATGGGCGGGGCAGACACAGGGGTATGGGCGGAGCAGTTAGAGTAGAGGCGCGGGAAGAGGAGGAGCAGTGGAACTGTCAGCGTTGGCTGAGCTGTGTGTGAGAGAGACACACAGCTCAGCCGCTCAGCCGCTCAGCCAATCAGCCGCTATCGTAGTTGCGCCGGAGCCCAGAGATGACACAGGCACGGCCGTATAGCGGTGGGTGAGCGGCGGCCGTGGCCTGTGTTAACCCTGTCCAGGCCGCGGGCGCCGCTTACCTCCCGCTGTGCGGCCTGATCATCAACAGGCTATGGAGCTGGAGGTCCCAGCCCACCGGGCAAATGCCCGGTCTGCCCTATGGCCAGTCCGGGCCTGCATACCCTAATGTAACAACCATGGAACAGCGAGCTTGGCTGCCCCTCCCCCGTGCATGGCCACAAACATGCAGTTGCTTACAAAACCCACACATTGCAGGTTGCAACTAATCCCACATCTATAATCATACACAATATACAGTTTCCATTTCTATTTCTCATATGCATTATTCAAAATCAGTCTCATCAAAGTATTAGCACAGACAAAAGGTAAAGTTCTAATAAGTTTTTTTAGTCTGGGTATTCAGATGGGAGACAGGTAAACACAAAACCAGCTCTGTCTTCCATACAAGAATCATATTCACCCCAAAATTAAACTTCCTCACACAGGGGGCACCATCTGACATGGCTACCTTTATGCATACCTCACTCATATACTTAATGATACATAAGTGATTAAAACCTTTTATCTATATATGAATCAACCATGAAATTAAGTACGAATGATACCTGTTCGAAAAGGGTTACAATCTAATTTATTTAAACTTACTATTGTACAGAAAAGAAACTTGTGTTAATATGAGATTAGCAACTATAATATAAATGATACAACCTTAAAAACAACAGGGTTACCAATAATAATAAATATTGCTATAATGGTCATACCCATGCTATCAAGAGATTAATAAGGTATTACGGCCAAATCCTACGATAGAAAAGGTTACAGGAAAGAAAAGAGCCATAGAGATACATTGTATGGAGAAGTCTTACGTAACCATCCTCCAGGTTGTGGCTCTCCTAGGTGTGACGTCACTCCTGGGCAGCCCATATGCTCCATGGTCTTCTGGGTTTGGTTTCTGGTGTTATGCACAGCAGCTGACAAGCAACTGCATCTGGTCTCCCTGGAAGCACACTGCAGGACTCATCGCAATGTACTGCTTTTGGGTGGATTATATGTCTTATTTACCACACATCATGTGAGTTGCCATGTGTGATTTTTTCATAAAAGTATTTATATAATGCACTTAGCTGGCACCCTCGGCTATTCCTCCTACATATTAAAAAGAGCACTTCATTCTAATCGAGGAGCTGCCACTAGTCACCTTTGTATAGACTTATGGACTTTAAGTGAATTATACATGTTCCTATGGATTTAATACCCCCTTTGCACATTGTTAAAGAGACTGCGTGCTTTATTGTGCACCAACTTAAGGGCTCCTACTAAGCCACAAGAAGAATCCAACTTATTCTTATAGTTTAGTTGTGGGAGATAGCTTTGACAAACTTCTTGAGGCTTAAACGGTTCTGTCTGAGGGCCTACAAGTGAGGTAGCCTTGCTTTATGTTACCATTTTTTGCTCACTTGGGGAAAAATCTCTTGGCCCTATCGTTTATATCTTCAGTCCTGCAGGGCGGGTGGGTAGGTCTCAAATGAATACTGTACTGTGCTGTATTGTCCCTTTGCTGTATTATCTTGCTTAGTGATACATTTGGTTAACTCTTTAATTGCCTGCCCTACTATTCTTTTTTTTTTATCGTTTTATTCGATTTTTAGAAAACAAAAAAAATAACCCACGCAGGGGTCAAACCATGGCAGATCACCGACGCCACCTCACACCCACCAACAACGAAGTACAGTAAATCAATACAACTCAAGTGGGTGTGTGGGTGTCCATTTGTAGAACAAATGGAAAAAACATCAATAGTAGGCTGACACAGCGTTGTGAACCTCCCCACAAAACCCAAGATAACCCAGGCATGAAAACGTATCCATTAATGAGAAACCTCTGACATGAGTGCCGTAGAGTCATCTTTAAGCCATTTGTCCCAGACTTTGTTAAATTTATTTGGACACCCTCTGTTATAGTAACTGTCCTTATAGAAGGGCAAGGCAGAGTTGATGTCATGAAAGACGTCCTGTTAGCACAGTTGTTAGAGCCGGCGGACGTGTGCAGGTGCGCGCTAGCGCGAACGAACGCATGCGGAGGCACGCCAGCACGAACGAGTGTACGCGGTGGTGCGAGCGGGCACGTACGATCGGTACTCAGGCGCGCGCGGGTACGCGCGAACATACAGTGTGACAGTGTTTGGCGCCAATGGACTTATTTAAAGGAGCCTGTCAGCATTAGGGATGAGCTTCGAGTTCGAGTCGAACTCATGTTCTACTCGAACATTGGCTGTTCGCAAGTTCGCCGAACAGCGAACAATTTGGGGTGTTCGCGGCAAATTCGAATGCTGCGGAACACCCTTTAAAAGTCTATGGGAGAAATCAAAAGTGCTAATTTTAAAGGCTTATATGCAAGTTATTGTCATAAAAAGTGTTTGGGGACCCGGGTCCTGCCCCAGGGGACATGGATCAATGCAAAAAAAAGTTTTAAAACGGACGTTTTTTTCAGGAGCAGTGATTTTATTAATGCTTAAAGTCAAACAATAAAAGTGTAATATCCCTTTAAATTTCGTACCTGGGGGGTGTCTATAGTATGCCTGTAAAGGGGCGCATGTTTCCCGTGTTTAGAACAGTCTGACAGCAAAATGACATTTGGAAGGAAAAAACTCATTTAAAACTACCCGCGGCTATTGCATTGCCGACAATACACATAGAAGTTCATTGATAAAAACGGCATGGGAATTCCCCACAGGGGAACCCCGAACCAAAATAAAAAAAAAAAAAAATGATGTGGGGGTCCCCCTAAATTCCATACAAGGCCCTTCAGGTCTGGTATGGATATTAAGGGGAACCCCAGCCAAATTTAAAAAAAAAATTGACGTGGGGTTCCCCTAAATTCCATACCAGACCCTTCAGGTCTGGTATGGATTTTAAGGGGAACCCCGCGCCAAAAAAAAAAAAAAAAAACGGCGTGGGGTCCCCCTAAAAATCCATACCAGACCCTTATCCGAGCACGCAACCTGGCAGGCCGCAGGAAAAGAGGGGGGGACGAGAGTGCGGCCCCCCCCCCCTCCTGAACCGTACCAGGCCACATGCCCTCAACATTGGGAGGGTGCTTTGGGGTAGCCCCCCAAAACACCTTGTCCCCATGTTGATGAGGACAAGGGCCTCATCCTCACAACCGTGGCCGGTGGTTGTGAGGGTCTGCGGGCGGGGGCTTATCGGAATCTGGAAGCCCCCTTTAACAAGGGGACCCCCAGATCCCGGCCCCCCCCCTGTGTGAAATGGTAAGGGGGTACTTACCCCTACCATTTCACTAAAAACTGTCAAAAATGTTAAAAATGACAAGAGACAGTTTTTGACAATTCCTTTATTTAAATGCTTCTTCTTTCTTCCTTCATCTTCTTCTTCTTCTGGTTCTTCTGGCTCTTCTGGTTCTTCCTCCGGCGTTCTCGTCCAGCATCTTCTCCGCGGCGTCTTCTATCTTCTTCTCCTCGGGCCGCTCCGCACCCATGGCATGAGGGGGAGGCTCCCGCTCTTCTCTTCATCTTCTTCTCTTCTTCATCTTCTTCTTCATCTTCTTTCTTCTTCTTCTTCTTTTTCTTCTTCTTCTTCTTCCTTCTTCTCTTCTTCTCTTCTTCCTGTCTTCTCCGGGCCGCTCCGCAATCCATGCTGTGGCATGGAGGGAGGCTCCCGCTGTGTGACGGCGTCTCTTCGTCTGACGGTTCTTAAATAACGGGGGCGGGGCCACCCGGTGACCCCGCCCCCCTCTGACGCACGGTGACATGACGGGACTTCCCTGTGGCATTCCCCGTGACGTCACAAGGGAAGTCCCTCAAGTCACCGTGCGTCAGAGGGGGGCGGGGTCACCGGATGGCCCCGCCCCCGTTATTTAAGAACCGTCAGACGAAGAGACGCCGTCACACAGCGGGAGCCTCCCACCATGCCAGCATGGCTGCGGAGCGGCCCGGAGAAGACAGGAAGAAGAGAAGAAGGAAGAAGAAGAAGAAGAAGATGAAGAAGAAGATGAAGAAGAGAAGAAGATGAAGAGAAGAGCGGGAGCCTCCCCCCTCATGCCATGGGTGCGGAGCGGCCCGAGGAGAAGAAGATAGAAGACGCCGCGGAGAAGATGCTGGACGAGAACGCCGGAGGAAGAACCAGAAGAGCCAGAAGAACCAGAAGAAGAAGAAGATGAAGGAAGAAAGAAGAAGCATTTAAATAAAGGAATTGTCAAAAACTGTCTCTTGCCATTTTTAACATTTTTGACAGTTTTTTAGTGAAATGGTAGGGGTAAGTACCCCCTTACCATTTCACACAGGGGGGGGGCCGGGATGGGATCTGGGGGTCCCCTTGTTAAAGGGGGCTTCCAGATTCCGATAAGCCCCCCGCCCGCAGACCCTCACAACCACCGGCCACGGTTGTGAGGATGAGGCCCTTGTCCTCATCAACATGGGGACAAGGTGTTTTGGGGGGCTAACCCAAAGCACCCTCCCAATGTTGAGGGCATGTGGCCTGGTACGGTTCAGGAGGGGGGGGGGCCGCACTCTCGTCCCCCCCTCTTTTCCTGCGGCCTGCCAGGTTGCGTGCTCGGATAAGGGTCTGGTATGGATTTTTAGGGGGACCCCACGCCGTTTTTTTTTTTTTTTTGGCGCGGGGTTCCCCTTAAAATCCATACCAGACCTGAAGGGTCTGGTATGGAATTTAGGGGGAACCCCACGTCAATTTTTTTTTTAAATTTTGGCTGGGGTTCCCCTTAATATCCATACCAGACCTGAAGGGCCTTGTATGGAATTTAGGGGGACTCCCACATCATTTTTTTTTTTTAATTTTGGTTCGGGGTTGCCCTGTGGGGAATTCCCATGCCGTTTTTATCAATGAACTTCTATGTGTATTGTCGGCAATGCAATAGCCGCGGTAGTTTTAAATGTGTTTTTTCCTTCAAAATGTCACTTTGCTGTCAGACTGTTCTAAACACGGGAAACATGCACCCCTTTACAGGCATACTATAGACACCCCCCAGGTATGAAATTTAAAGGGATATTACACTTTTATTGTTTGACTTTAAGCATTATTAAAATCACTGCTCCTGAAAAAACGGCCGTTTTTAAAACTTTTTTTTGCATTGATTCATGTCCCCTGGGGGAGGACCCGGGTCCCCAAACACTTTTTATGACAATAACTTGCATATTAGCCTTTAAAATTAGCACTTTTGATTATTCATGTTCGTGTCCCATAGACTTTAACGGCGTTCGCGTGTTCGAACGAATTTTTTTCCTGTTCGCATGTTCTGGTGCGAACCGAACAGGGGGGTGTTCGGCTCATCCCTAGTCAGCATGCTTTCTTGCTGTCCGGTCTACAGCGTTTCCTGTGACCCTAAGCTATCAGTATACCTGTCTACCTGATTCCTGTTACCCGGCCCGCTCCTGACTACTCCTGTTTGCTGCCAGTCCCCGACCTCGGCTTGTCTGACTATTCTCCTGCCTCATTCTACGGTTGTTACTGCCTGTCTGTTGCCGACCCGGTCCGTGCCCCGACTACTCATCTGCCTCTGTCTGGTACCTGCTCTGCCCGCCAGTGTTGACCCGGCCTGTCTGACCTCGCTTGTGTTCCAGTGCTCCAGTTGAACTACAGAACACCTCCCTGCTGCCTGCTGTTCCTGAGTTCCTGCCAGCCACGCTACTTCTCTGCTCAATCAGCTGTTCCAGTGTTCCTGCCAGAGTTCCGGTTCATCTTCCTACTACCAGTTGTTCCAGTGCTCCAGTTGAACTACAGAACACCTTCCTGCTGCCTGTTGTTCCTGAGTTCCTGCCAGCTACACTACTTCTCTGCTCCATCAGTTGTTCCAGTGTTCCTGCCAGAGTTCCGGTTCATCTTCCTACTACCAGTTGTTCCAGGGCTCCAGTTGGACTACAAGAACATCTCCCTCCTGCCTGCTGTTCCTGAGTTCCTGCCAGCTACGGAACTTCTCTGCTCAGTCAGCGGTTCCAGTGTTCCTGCCAGCCCTCCTTCTGTTGCACCTGAGGTCCGGATCAGCTCCACATCTGCCACTTGCCAAGCACTTGTGGCCCCCTGTGCTCTTGAGTCCCTGTTTTCTCTATCAGGGGTTCTCGAGCCAGAGGCACACGAGAGGCTACTCCCTGCATTCTGGGCTCCGCCACCAGGTACGTGACAGTTGACGAGCTTCATCCAGGCTGAGACCGTTGGAGGAGTAGGCTTTTTCCATGCAAGGGTTTTTGCCTTCCCGGCAAAAAAATAGAAGAAGTCTAAGCAAAGTCTGTTCAACCACCATAGGGGCCAGCTCATCAACCAAACCCAGCAGGCAGACCCATAGAGAAAGGGAAAAGTCCCATCCAGAGACCTTTTGTATAACACGAACCACTGCCTCCCAGTATTGTGTGATTACAGGGCATGACCAGAAGATGTGAGTGAAGTCTCCCCTGGGGTGAGAGCATCTCCAACAGTCAGGTGGTGTGTTCGGATCCATTTTATGCACCCTGTATGACGTATAGTAGGCTCTGTGCACTATTTTTGCCCTACTATTCTTTGATGTTAGCACAATCAAATAATTTATTTCACCATCGTGTGCGTATTCTAACTGTGACAGCCAGGGAACTACCTAGCCAAGGTATTTTGGTGGTGTCAGTGGGGGGTGCCATAGGCATGCACAGGGGGTGTGCCAGGTGAGTGGTGCTGATTCCCTCTTGTCAGGGACTTGCTCTAGTAGGATGGAGGGTGGAGCAGCGTGTGTGTGCGCGCATGCCAGAAGCGCGTGTGCGTGAAGGCGCACATCAGATGCGTGTGCACACGCGTTAGATGGTGCTTGCAGCCAATGGGCCTTTAAAAGAACAGCAGCTGCAAAAGTGCAGTGCTGTTTGATCTGCAGCTTACTGTGTCCTGAAACCTGTGCCTGCTATCTGATTACCTGTATTGACCCGGCTCTGCTGACTTACCTGATATCTCCAACCCTGACCTCGGCTTGCCTTGACCCTGCTAAAGACTTCCTGCTTGATATCCTGTTGCCAACCACTGCCTGTTCATCTGACTCTGCTCCAGCTTACAGCCCTACTCTGCCTGATTACCTATGTTTGACCCGGCTTGTCTCACCCTGCTCCAGCCTGCTGCTAATCCTGCATCATCCAGCTCACCGGATCGCTCACCTGCACCTGCCTCTGCTGTCACCTGCATTCCGGTTCCATCTGGTGGTTCATCACCCATCCATCTGTGCCAACTACCACAGATCTCACAGGCACTCCTACCTCACTTTGCTCTCGAGGCCACTGTTCCCACTCCAGTGGCTCCTGTGCCAGGGCTGTAAGCAGGGGCGTTGCTAGGCCTACTAAAGATCTGGGGCTAGAGCCATGGGCGTCCGCAGGTAGGGGCAAGGGGGGTCAAGTGCCCCCCCCCCCAGCAGGGCTGGTGCTACCTATAGGCAAGTGTGCATATCAATCGGGGGCGCCGCTCTGCATGTCCCAGGGCCAGGAGTCACATGCACAACATGGAGTGTGTGTCAGGAGTGATGGTGTTTGCAGCCCCTGAGCTGGGGGGAGGTAGCGCGGACAGTAGCAGGAAATACAAAGCTCCCCCGCAGCTGCCTGTTACCTTTCACATGCTGCAGACAGTGTCTGCTAATGCTCAGCCCGACCAGATCACAAATTATTTATCTCCTCTCCTCGTCCTCGGCTCGGACTGCTGGCTGTGTGTGCTCTGCCTAGACATGTGTAAGAGGCCCAGAGCTCCCTTCTAGATACGGGCCCCGAGAACACCCACGGCATGGGGCCCCAGCCTCATCTGAGCTGCTTGGTATGTGTAGCAGTTGTTGGAGCCTTCCATCTGCTTTTTCTGGGGTTAGTAATCCATTTAATTCTCTCTAATGTCATCTGAAGCTTGCAATATAGAAATTGATTGGAGGGGAGTTCTCCATACTAATGATTGTGTGTGTATGGGGGTGTAATGTATCTGGGTGTAATCTGTGTGTATGGGGGGTATAATGTATCTGGGTGTAATCTGTGTGTATGGGGGTGTAATGTATATGTGTGTAATCTGTGTGCATGGGGGGTGTAATGTATCTGGGTGTAATCTGTGTGTATGGGGCGTGTAATGTATCTGGGTGTAATCTGTGTGTATGGGGGTTGTTCTGTATCTGGGTGTAATCTTTGTGTATGAGGGGTGTAATGTATATGTGTGTAATCTGTGTGTAAGGGGGGGGTGTAATGTATCTGGGTGTAATCTGTGTGTATGGGGGTGTAATTTATCTGGGTGTAATCTGTGTGTATGGGGGATGTAATGTATCTGGGTGTAATCTGTGTGTATGGGGGTGTAATGTATCTGTGTGTATGGGGGTGTAATGCATCTATGTGTATGGGGGTGTAATGCATCTGTGTGTATGAGGGTGTAATGTGTGCGTGTATGGGGGATGTAATGTATCTGGGTGTCCGCAGTCTCTGACCATCTCCTGTACTACATCTGCCGTCTCTGACCATCTCCTGTACTACATCTGCAGTCTCTGACCGTCTCCTGTAGTATGTCTGCAGTCTCTGACCGTGATGACATTGTCAAATAGGGGCGGAGCATGGGTGACCTTAAAATGATGCCCCTCCCTGAAAAAAGTTCTGCGGACGCCCATGGCTAGAGCCCATAGCAGCGAAGTAAAGAAAGTCATACGCTTGGGCATATATATATATATATATATATATATATATATATATATATATATATATAATGAGGTGATGCAGAGGCTGCGGACATGGTACAGGAGATGTCAGAGGCCTCGGGCATGGTACATAGGATGTCAGAGGCCGCGGGCATGGTACAAGAGATGTCAGAGGCTGCGCGCATGGTACAGACCCCCCATCAGTATAGACACCCCCTCAGTGCAGCCACCCCCCCTCAGTGCAGACCTCCCATCAGTATAGACCCTCCTCAGTGCAGACCCCCATCAGTATAGACACCTCCCCTCAGTGCAGAACCCCCAATCAGTATATACACCCCCCCTCTGTGCAGACCCCCATTAGTATAGACACCCCCCATCAGTATAGACACCCCCCCTCAGTGCAGACCCCCATCAGTATAGACACCCCCCTTCAGTGTAGACCCCCCAATAGTATAGGCACCCCTCTCCCCTCCCATAGCCCCCTGCACATGTCCACCTACGTACTGTATAGTAAAAATGTACAGACCTCAGAACAGCGATGATGGATATACTGTACACAGTGGTGTGTCCCTCGTGATCCTCCTCCTCCTGTGTGGATGTAAACAGAGAGGAGGAGAAGGCGGCCCCCACCCCCCCAGCGACACCACTGCCTCGGGCTCCCACTGTGTCACTCAGGTTACGTGACATCACTGGTTGCTAGACCCTGGGCGGCTCTAGCAACCAGTGCAGTGGCAGAACAAAGTAAAATGGCTGAGATGTTAGTTATCTGCACGGCGTCCACATCTGCCACTGATGGCATCGCTTCCCCCAGTGAGAGACTCGGGGCTATTATAGCCCCAATAGCCACCCCCTAGCAACGCCTCTGGCTGTAAGAGAGGTCTCCTCCTACAAGTCAGACTCTACTACAAGGTACGTAACACCTCTATTGCCTGGGCCTCCCCCCATATTGTGCCCTCTGCAGTGCTGCTGGCTTCCCTCCTCCCCTCTCCCCCCAGCTCCATGGGGCAATGTTTCAGAATGGAGAGTGGGGGCAGGGGCTAGTAATGTCATTCACCGGCCCCTTCCTTTTCTAAATGAAGACAGTGAACACACTCACTTATTGTGTTCATTCATAACTGAAGCATCATAAACCATGTTTACTATGCTTCAGTTCGTGAATGAACAGGAAGCCGCTCAGCACAGAGCTCTTCCCATTCATTCACTGTCCAGTGCAACTGAGGCTGCAGAGAAAGGCATGTGTGTTTGAGCTTTGGGGTGCACACCTTAATGCAACAGGCTGCGCACAGCTATGGGTGGTGCTCTGCCCAGGGCTCAGAGACCCAAAATATTCCATGGCTCTTGTAGGGGTAGCGCTACATTGGCATATCAGCACTGCAGCACAGCTAGTTTGGGCTTGGTTGCCTCTTCCTCCCCCAGTCTTAGCTCTGCTGTATAGGGGGCCACACAGCCTGCATTAATAAATGCATTCAATAATGTATAAATGAATACAGAGGTACATTCATCCTGGCCTATAATAAATGCATGGAGCTGTAACAGATTGAAGTCTTGAATTCCATTCTCTGACACGGGCTGAATATCTGCTCTGTGCTTGGTGAAATCAGTAAAGGTTAAAGACCTCTCTTTTCAGAAAAAGCTGAAAATGTGCATCTAGCTGAATGTTAAATGCAGAAGTCACCGTCTGAATGGTATAAAAGCCTGGGGGAAGGAGGTCTGGGAAGGGACGCCGGTGACAAGGAAAGGGGGGGGGGGAGGGGTTACATAGCTCTGATTATCCTGAATTGATTATCTCCCTCTGAGGCTGCTGGTAATTTAGTGGCATTTTGATGCGAGTTATTTTGGGCTGAAAACACATCATTTGAGCTCCCTGCGAGAACAGAGGAAGATAAAGATTTCAGCAGAAAAAAGGCAATACGATCCATGCTGGGTTATACAATGCACAGAACAAGCCTTATAAAAAAACCTTCACTCTATCTCTAAATAGAGATCTCTAATAGGCTCCATTAATATTGTATTATCTGAAGGTATCACACAAAAGTGACACTCCAATGTATACAGTGACATGCTGGGAGAGATTGTAATATTCCGCGTTTCAATATTTCTATTATGTCTAGGATCAGCTGTCAAGGAACAAATCCTGACACTTCCACCCACAACTCAGCAAGCAAAGAGTCTGCGACTTCTAGCTTCTTAGTAGGAAAGGTCATCCTTTCCACTTACAACCATCAGCAACAAGAGCTAGACTGGATATTCTTCATCCTCAAACCTGTGTGACTTATAATTAGAAGCGTGCAAGGTCGTCGTTAATATTTCATTTAGTTCTTGCATCTCTTGCATTTTCTTCTCTATCAAGGAAAATATTAGAGTTTAGTTATTATATATTCTAGCAGTTAAAGTAGTATTAAACTGTCAGTGTTTTTTAAAAATTTTTTTATTAGCTTTACGCATGGAGCACAATAAAATAAACATTCCCCAGCAAACTATGTGTTAAAATTGTTACCCCAGCACTTGCAGTTTACAACTTTCAATGCTTCTGGTTCCTTGGTGCTGCCTCCCTGAACATCCTGTCCTTGCAGAAAAGCTTCTCCAGTCAGTCTCCCAGACCAGGGATCTCCAGACTTTCTTAACAAAGGGCCAGTTTACTGTTCTTCAAACTTTAGAGAGCTGAACTGTGGCCAGTGGGAGTAGAAAATGTGCTAATGTCAGTGGGATTAAACAATGCCCCATTATTGGTACTAGGAGGAGTAATACTGCCCCATCGTTGTTTTCAATAGGAGGAATAGTGTCCCATTGTTTATATCAGTGGAAGGTATAGTGCCCCATCATTGTTATCAATAGGAGGAATAGTGTCCCATTGTTGGTATCAGTGGAAGGTATAGTGCCCCATCATTGTTATCAATAGGAGAAATAGTGTCCCATTGTTGGTATCAGTGGAAGGTATAGTGCCCCATCATTGTTATAAATAGAAGAATAGTGTCCCATTGTTGGTATCAGTGGAAGGTATAGTCCCCCATTGTTGTTTTCAATAGGAGGAATAGTGTCCCATTGTTTATATCAGTGGAAGGTATAGTGCCCTATCATTGTTATCAATAGGAGGAATAGTGTCCCATTGTTTATATCAGTGGAAGGTATAGTGCCCCATCATTGTTATCAATAGGAGGAATAGTGTCCCATTGTTGGTATCAGTGGAAGGTATAGTGCCCCATCATTGTTATAAATAGAAGAATAGTGTCCCATTGTTGGTATCAGTGGAAGGTGTAGTCCCCCATTGTTGTTTTCAATAGGAGGAATAGTGTCCCATTGTTTATATCAGTGGAAGGTATAGTGCCCTATCATTGTTATCAATAGGAGGAATAGTGTCCCATTGTTTATATCAGTGGAAGGTATAGTGCCCTATCATTGTTATCAATAGGAGGAATAGTGTCCCATTGTTGGTATCTTTGGTAGGTATAGTGCCCAATCATTGTTATCAATAGGAGGACTAGTGTCCCATTGTGGGTATCAGCGGGAGGTATAGTGCCCCATTGTTGTTTTCAATAGGAGGAATAGTGTCCCATTGTTGGTATCAGTGGAAGGAATAGTGCCCTATCATTGTTATCAATAGAAGGAATAGTGTCCCATTTTTGGTATCAGAGAAAGGTATAGTACCCTATCATTGCTATCAATAGGAGGAATAGTGTCCCATTGTTGGTATCAGTGGAAGGAATAGTGCCCCATCGTTGGTGTCAGTGAGAGGAATGGTGCCCCATCATTGGTATCAATGGGAGGAATAATGTGCCATAGTTGGTGTCAGTGAGAGGACTAGTACCCCATTGTCGGTGTCAGTGGCAGGAACTATGTCACCAACAGTGGGAGGAATGGCAGCGCCCACCTGTCAAACAAAAAGGAAAAATACAATAGCCATTTAAGAGATAAAAACAGTTTTGCTGTAATGTTGACCTGTCCCCAGCAGTACTTTTTCTCTGCCACAAGATGTCCTCAGTCTTCCAGGTTGAGTGATGGCCAGCATCATTCAGCCCTTTCCCTCTCCTAGCCACCTCCACCTTGTGACTGGACAGTGAAGGAGAAGTAGCTTAGTGATGAGTTTATCTTTCTGTTGCTATGCTTTTTTCTCACATCTGCACGCTCCTTATCAGCACAACTGCCTGACTTCTTGATCTGCTTTTTCTTCTTTCATTCTGAGCTCTGCTGTACAAGGCCTTCAAGAGGCTAATACTAAGTTAGATTTATGTACAATCACCATTTGTGTTAAAATGTAATAGTGAATTAGCATATACAGAACTGCATTAATGTGTGTCCCTTATATGTGCCTTGAAGTTCAGCTTAAAAAATACACATAGCCAGAAATGCAATTGCTGTTATTGAGTTCCTCTCAAAATAATGACTGAACTGCAAAGCTGGAGTCCCTGTAAGGGATCACACTGCCCTGCAGCTAGAAGGCAATGTAGAAATGACAGAATGTAAGCTTCTATCTAAGGTTTCTCATACAGGTATTTTCCTTTGTAACCTTTTTCCTCCAGGGATTCTTTGCTGCTTTGCTTTTCCCCAAACATTTTACCACTCCAATCCTGTCCACAAAAGGAAGGTGCTGTGTAATGGTCCACCCCAACTACATGCTGAAATGTAGACACCATTTACGTGTAACTTAGGTGTCACCCTAGGTTGCCTTGCTGCTGACACTTTAAAAACCATGGGCTATTTTGCCATTCTTTTTTTTAAGCACAAAACTTTGAACCTGTGGCCCTTTAGGTTTCCTGTTTTAGCTGCAGCCTTATTTGATTCCTGGCTGTCACACTTATCCTCAACGCAGGTGGACACTATAGCTAGCTTCTGTGTTCTTCACCTATAGCAGCCCCCCTTCCCATAAGGCAAGCAGGCCTACCGGTACTCGGTTGCCACCATGACCTATATACAATGCTATAGTGCCTGGCCACCATGCCAGGGCATGCGCAAACTGAGCAAAGCAAACAGATACTTGCGGTTGGTTGGCAGACAGGCAGGTTCAGAATAGTCAAGGTCAATGTCTGAAGTTAAAAGGCAAACAGAATTCAGAGAATAGTTGATATCTGAGGTCATCAACAAGGTAATCCAATCTAGCAGAGCAGGGCAGAAAAACAGGTAGTTTGTTCAGGTATTACACATGCTATCACAAGAATGAGACTGCAGGCTTGGCTGGCCTAAATCAGGTTTGGTCTCCACCCCAGAGACTGGGCACATCAATCATACAGACAAGGAGAATGTCACAGCCAAAACCAGGATGCTGAAATGAGGAGCAGGAGCGCTAGACCAGTGGTCTCCAAACTATGGCGCTCTAGTGGTTCAGGAACTACAATTCCCATCATGCCTAGTCATGTCTGTGAAAGTCAGAGTTTTACAATGTCTCATGGGACGTTTAGTTCCGCAAAAGCTGTAGAGCCATAGTTTGGAGATCCCTGCGCTAGACGCTCTTGACACTGGGTAGTTATTCCTTGAAGATGCATGTCTTCCAAAGACAACAGTTGGCACAATTGATGCATCTCTTTCTAATGTTTTGTAATTGAAAGATTCTGTGTCACTTCACAAGCCATAAACATCATTTCAGCACCATGGACAACGTCATAATGCCAGTGCATTTCTTCCTGAATGCAATAAAAAGCAAATTGGAAAAATCATAAAGAGAAAGTATAGTGGCTTTGTATTATTTCCTTCACCTGGCAGGTGGAGCTTTAGGTTTTCTCACATGTTTTCCTTTATCCCTTTACATTCATTGTGATAAAAACCACAGAGTTCAGGGGCATACATAAAGTATTTGACATCCAGGGTGGATCACTTTTTTAACACCCCTCCTCTATACAGCACATTATTTTCATTATTAATCATAAAGTTAAACTAATAATAATGTTCAGAAAAGCAATTCAGACAGTGGAAATTAAGGTGCACCTTTACATTGACGGTGTTGTGCCCACCATCATACTGCTGGTCGGTGTAGTGCCGCTCATCAAACTGGCAGTAACGTGCCCCTATCACATAGGTGGTCTGTATGGTGCCCCATCACAATGGTGGTCAGTGTAGTAATCATCATAATGCTGTTTGTAAGCAGGTCAAAAAGTTAGTTAGTGAGATAGCTGCCCCACCCAGGAGGGAAACAATTAACCCAGGAGCTCTGCCTCTCTCCCTGTGCTGATGATAAAAAGGGGGAGGGCTCTGCCCGGACAGTCTGCATAGGAAGGAAAGACACAGACAAGCCACAGCATGTAATCTCCAGCTGCTTACAGAGAAGAGAGAAGTAGGATTGCTGGGACCTCCAGTCCTCCCTGAAAACACCAGTTCTGGAGATCTGCCACTGTGGACCCTGCTTTGTGTGGACTCTTGCCAGTGCAGGAATGCTGGAGCAGCCACAAGTCTAAGTTAGGGATTCGTTTAGGAAATAGACTGTGCACTTTGTTTTGTAACTGTTATGCTGAGAGTTTCCAGTAAAGCTTTTTTGTCCAGTGAAACTTCGTCCTTGCCTAGTCTGAAGTTACTCAAGGGGTGTATTGCAAGTAACTGGCACATATTGTCTACAGAGTGGGTTAGTTGAAACACAATTGGGTATGAAGAAAGCAGTTCAAGAGTTAATGTGGTACATAAAACAGCAAGTGGTTACCAAGCGTAATGAAGATTTGACATGCATATTGTAATTGTGTACATGTGGCAGGTGGGATAGCCTCAATCCGTGAGTCCATCTCCCATAGCAACGGGAGCAGATCAGCACCACAGAGGTCCCCAGATTGTGCCCAGGTATGGAAGAGGAAGAGTCTAAGTGCACACATGGATTCCAGTTCATTTGTTTAAGTGTACAAGAGTAAAAGTACCCCATGTGCAGGGCGAGTGACCTCTATGGTGCCTAGTGTAGCCACCTATATGATGACCAGTATAATGCCCCTTGTCACACTCACAGTGTAGTGCCCCCTGTAAAATTGGTGGTCAGTCTAGTGGCTCTGTCACTTGTGTTTACAGTGTGGTGCCCACTTCTATTGGCGGTCAATGTAGTCCCTCCTTACATTGGTAGTCAGTGTAGTGCCCTCTTCCATTGGTGGTCATGTTAGTGCCCCCTTCTTTTGGTGGTCAGTGTAGTGCTCCCTTACATTGGCAGTCAGTGTAGTACCCCCTTATGTTGCTGGTCAGTGTAGTGCCCCCTTACATTGGTGGTCAGTGTAGTGCCCCCTTACGTTGGTGGTCAGTGTAGTGGCCCCTTACGTTGGTGGTCAGTGTAGTGGCCCCTTACGTTGGTGGTCAGTGTAGTGGCCCCTTACGTTAGTGGTCAGTGTAGTGCTCCCTTACATTGGCAGTCAGTGTAGCGCCCTTATTACAGTACATTGATGGTCAGTGTAGAACGCCTATTATATAGATGTTCAGTGTAGTGCCCCCATACACTGGTATTCAATATAGTATATTATCGTATAGTATCAAATAGACAGTCATTATAGTGTCCCCAGTTACATAGGTGGTCAGTGTAGTTCCTGTATTACTTAAGTGGTCAGTGTAGTATTCCCAAACAAATTCTCAGTCAGTGTGGTGCCAGCCATTACATTGGCAGTGTAATACCCTTAATCACATTGATGGTCTTTGTAGTGCCCACTGTTACATTGGCAGTGTAGTGCCCTCAGTCACTTGGCAGTTAGTGCAGTGCACCCTTTTACGTTGATGACAGTGTTTCCCCCTTCCTGTTAAAATGACCAGTGTAGTGCCATACTTAGGCAATTATTTCAGATCTATTGAAATTGAAGTAACCACACGTAGTTTGATGTCCACTTAGCCTCAGTTAACACTATGAACTGCATGTGAATCGCAGCACATTCTTGTTCAATTAACATGCCATTCAATGTGGTGCAATTTCAAATCACACATCATCAAACCAAAGTTGTGCATGCATGCACCAATCTTGGAACTACACTCCAACTGGATTGCACAGCCGTACTGTGTTTGCAACCTGTGTTTGGGGTGTCATTAATATTGCACTGACACCTGCTGCAGATCGCAAGGTAGGAAACACGCATGATCGTGGGGTTTCCAGCAACGCATTAGTGTGAAACAATTTTTTTTTAAAGGTCAGTGAAAATCTGCAGTATTTGTTGTACACCTCCCCCCCCCACAGGTGATACAGAACGCTCCTCCTCCCTGATTATACCCTATAGTGGACATATAGACTGCTTACATACATGCAGAATGTCCTCTACTGCTGTGTACAGACAATTTCCCTATTCCAGTCTTTCAGTGTGTTCCAGTCCCTTTCTACTGTATTTTACTTTGAAATCATCATTGAAGTGGTACTCTAACCTTTACAAATTGGCCTCCTCATGCTGTTTTCTCTGATTCTTCAAGTATTTTTCAGGCTGCCTGCGTCCAGATGATAATCTTTGGAAATAAACTCCGTGTGTTTTCCTATTCTGTCGTCTCTTATTTTTCTCTCTTTTTTTTGACAGGAGAGGAACCACAATCCTGGATATGGATATCAATGACTGAACAGAGTGGAGCTCAATAAACCTCAGCCAGAGGCTCAACCTGTCTTATCAACTCATCTTCTTGCAGCAGGAGCAGCTGTGTGTTCAGTTACTGGAAATCACCCATATGTACACTACCGTTCAAAAGTTTGGGGTCACCCAAACAATTTTGTGTTTTCCATGAAAAGTCACACTTATTCACCACCATACGTTGTGAAATGAATAGAAAATAGAGTCAAGACATTGACAAGGTTAGAAATAATGATTTGTATTTGAAATAACATTGTTTTTACATCAAACTTTGCTTTCATCAAAGAATCCTCCTTTTGCAGCAATTACAGCATTGCACACCTTTGGCATTCTAGCTGTTAATTTATTGAGGTAAGCTGGAGAAATTGCACCCCACGCTTCTAGAAGCAGCTCCCACAAGTTGGAATGGTTGGATGGGCACTTCTGGCGTACCATACGGTCAAGCTGCTCCCACAACAGCTCAATGGGGTTCAGATCTGGTGACTGTGCTGGCCACTCCATTACCGATAGAATACCAGCTGCCTGCTTCTGCTGTAAATAGTTCTTGCACAATTTGGAGGTGTGTTTAGGGTCATTGTCCGGTTGTAGGATGAAATTGGCTCCAATCAAGCGCTGTCCACTGGGTATGGCATGGCGTTGCAAAATGGAGTGATAGCCTTCCTTAGCTTTTACCCTGTACAAAGCTCCCACCTTACCAGCACCAAAGCAACCCCAGACCATCACATTACCTCCACCATGCTTAACAGATGGCGTCAGGCATTCTTCCAGCATCTTTTCATTTGTTCTGCGTCTCACAAACGTTCTTCTTTGTGATCCAAACACCTCAAACTTGGATTCATCCGTCCACAACACTTTTTTCCAGTCTTCCTCTGTCCAATGTCTGTGTTCTTTTGCCCATCTTAATCTTTTTCTTTTATTGGCCAGTCTCAGATATGGCTTTTTCTTTGCCACTCTGCCCTGAAGCCCAAAATCCCGCAGCCGCCTCTTCACTGTAGATGTTGACACTGGTGTTTTGCGGGTACTATTTAATGAAGATGCCAGTTGGGGACCTGTGAGGCGTCTGTTTCTCAAACTAGAGACTCTAATGTGCTTATCTTCTTGCTTAGTTGTGCAACGCGGCCTCCCACTTCTTTTTCTACTCTGGTTAGAGCCTGTTTGTGCTGTCCTCTGAAGGGAGTAGTACACACCGTTGTAGGAAATCTTCAATTTCTTTGCAATTTCTCGCATGGAATAGCCTTCATTTCTAAGAACAAGAATAGACTGTCGAGTTTCAGATGAAAGTTCTCTTTTTCTGGCCATTTTGAGCGTTTAATTGACCCCACAAATGTGATGCTCCAGAAACTCAATCTGCTCACAGGAAGGTCAGTTTTGTAGCTTCTGGAAGGAGCTAGACTGTTTTTAGATGTGTGAACATGATTGCACAAGGGTTTGCTAATCATCAATTAGCCTTCTGAGCCAATGAGCAAACACATTGTACCATTAGAACACTGGAGTGATAGTTGCTGGAAATGGGCCTCTATACACCTATGTAGATATTGCACCAAAAACTAGACATTTGCAGTTAGAATAGTCATTTACCACATTAGCAATGTATAGAGTATATTTGTTTAAAGTTAGGACTAGTTTAAAGTTAGCTTCATTTAAAAGTACAGTGCTTTTCCTTCAAAAATAAGGACATTTCAATGTGACCCCAAACTTTTGAACGGTAGTGTATATTCACACCGGATTACAAAGGAATGTTAATTGAATGTGCACAAATAAGTATGGCAGCATAAGGCGTCTATTTATCATTCATAAATGACTGCAATTATATCCTTATCCTTCTAATCACTGTAGACACAATACTGCATAAATAACCCAGAGTGGCACCCCTAAAAATATTATATTTAATTGGTTTCATGAAAGCATTCTTTATTCTGCCTATAATCATTAAAACTGAACTCATGGCAAGCAGCTCAAAGCACATTTAAACCCAATCTCTAAAATCACATATAAGCATTAATGTTATTTCAAAAATGAATTTTGATCATTTAAAACCAGCAACTTTTGTTTATTATTACAGTCTTTATTGTTCCTTCACAAATCTGGAAAAAAAATGCTTTCTTAATCAAAGAGAAAATACAAACAGCCCATAGAAAGCAGTATTATGGCTCACCGCCAGATTGCCAGTCCTACGCCTGGGTTAAGCTTGTCGCCTGTTTCTGGGTACAGGAAAGACTGCAGGAGCTCAGCAAACAGAATCTCAGATTATTAAAATAACCCCCTAATCATTCTGCCATGAGGGTCCTTGTTTAGGTATTTCCTGTTATAGGGTGACAACGCTCTGTCCCCCTTTCTTAATTGTGCTCCTGCATTATCACCCTGTCGCACAGGCTTCTGATTGAAATTTTAACACATGTAGCACCCTCATCCTAGAATAGGGCTACAGGTAAATTTAGTTGTGCTGGGTGGTAGGCAGCCTGGCTAATTTGTAGTATTTAGTGGTCAAATGACTTCTGTTCTAATTCTATTCAGTTGTGGCTTCTCCCTTTTGTCAGTAGGTGGCACTGTTGCCTTTGACATTAGTAAGATGAGCTACAGTACATCCAAGTTATGGATAAACATACTTCTCTCAGCCAATCAGATTAGTTGCTATGAATGCTGGGAAAAGCTATTTAACCACTTGACGACCGCCTCACGCTGATATACGTCAGCAGAATGGCACGGGCAGGCAAAATCACGTACCTGGTACGTGATTGCCTTCCCGCGGGCGGGGGGTCCGATCGGACCCCCCCCGGTGCCTGAGGCGGTCGCCGTTGGTCTGGCAGCGATCAGAGATGAGGGGGAGGCCATCCGATCGTGCCCCCCCTCCTCGCGATCGCTCCCAGACAATGAGAATCGTCCCCTGCCTGTGTGTAGTACACACAGGCAGGGGACGTGATGTCATCTCTCCTAGGCTCGGCAGTTTCCGTTCCGGCGCCGAGGAGAGAAGACATCTGAGTGAGTGCACAAACACACACACACTCGGTAGAACATGCCAGGCACACAAAACACCCCCGATCCCCCCCGATCGCCCCCGATCACCCCCTAATCACCCCCCCTGTCACACTGACACCAAGCAGTTTTTGTTTTTTTTCTGATTACTGCATGGTGTCAGTTTGTGACAGTTACTGTGTTAGGGCAGTTAGGGTTAACCCCCTTTAGGTCTAGGATACCCCCCTAACCCCCCCATATAAAGTTTTTAACCCCTTGATCACCCCCTGTCCACAGTGTCGCTAAGCGATCATTTTTCTGATCACTGTATTAGTGTCACTGGTGACGCTAGTTAGGGAGGTAAATATTTAGGTTCGCCGTCAACGTTTTATAGCGTCAGGGACCCCCATATACTATCTAATAAATGTTTTAACCCCTTGATTGCCCCCTAGTTAACCCTTTCACCACTGATCACCGTATAACTGTTACGGGTGACGCTCTTTAGTTCTTTTTTTTTATAGTGTCAGGGCACCCGCCGTTTATTACCTAATAAAGGTTTAGCCCCCTGATCGCCCGGCGGTGATATGCGTCGCCCCAGGCAGCGTCAGATTAGCGCCAGTACCGCTAACACCCACGCACGCAGCATACGCCTCCCTTAGTGCTATAGTATCTGAACGCATCAATATCTGATCGGATCAGATCTATACTAGTGTCCCCAGCAGTTTAGGGTTCCCAAAAACGCAGTGTTAGCGGGATCAGCCCAGATACCTGCTAGCACCTGCGTTTTGCCCCTCCGCCCGTCCCAGCCCAGCCCACTGAAGTGCAGTATCGATCGATCACTGTCACTTACAAAACACTAAACGCATAACTGCAGCGTTCGCAGAGTCAGGCCTGATCCCTGCGATCGCTAACAGTTTTTTTGGTAGCATTTTGGTGAACTGGTAAGCACCAGCCCCAAGCAGCGTCAGGTTAGCGCCAGTAGCGCTAACACCCACGCACGCACCGTACACCTCCCTTAGTGGTATAGTATCTGAACGGATCAATATCTGATCCGATCAGATCTATACTAGCGTCCCCAGCAGTTTAGGGTTCCCAAAAACGCAGTGTTAGCGGGATCAGCCCAGATACCTGCTAGCACCTGTGTTTTGCCCCTCCGCCTGGCCCAGCCCAGCCCAGCCCACCCAAGTGCAATATCGATCGATAACTGACACTTACAAAACACTAAATGCATAACTGCAGCATTCGCAGAGTCAGGCCTGATCCCTGCGATCGCTAACAGTTTTTTTGGTAGCGTTTTATAGAACTGGCAAGCACCAGCGGCCTAGTACACCCCGGTCGTAGTCAAACCAGCACTGCAGTAACACTTGGTGACGTGGCGAGTCCCATAAGTGCAGTTCAAGCTGGTGAGGTGGCAAGCACAAGTAGTGTCCCGCTGCCACCAAGAAGACAAACACAGGCCGTCGTGCCCATAATGCCCTTCCTGCTGCATTCGCCAATCCTAATTGGGAACCCACCACTTCTGCAGCACCCGTACTTCCCCCATTCACATCCCCAACCAAATGCAGTCGGCTGCATGAGAGGCATTTTCTTTATGTCCTCCCGAGTACCCCTACCCAACAAACCCCCCAAAAAAGATGTTGTGTCTGCAGCAAGCGCGGATATAGGCGTGACACCCGCTATTATTGTCCCTTCTGTCCTGACAATCCTGGTCTTTGCATTGGTGAATGTTTTGAACGCTACCATACACTAGTTGAGCATTAGCGTAGGGTACAGCATTGCACAGACTAGGCACACTTTCACAGGGTCTCCCAAGATGCCATCGCATTTTGAGAGACCCGAACCTGGAACCGGTTACCGTTATAAAAGTTACAGTTACAAAAACAGTGTAAAAAAAAAAAAAAAAACGCAAAAAAAATATAAAAAAAAAAAAAAAATAGTTGTCGTTTTATTGTTCTCTCTCTATTCTCTCTCTATTGTTCTTCTCTTTTTTACTGTATTCTATTCTGCAATGTTTTATTGTTATTATGTTTTATCATGTTTGCTTTTCAGGTATGCAATTTTTTATACTTTACTGTTTACTGTGCTTTATTGTTAACCATTTTTTTTTACGCCATTCACGACTTTGAGTGGTTATACCAGAATGATGCCTGCAGGTTTAGGTATCATCTTGGTATAGTCTTGGTATCATTCTTTTCAGCCAGTGGTCGGCTTTCATGTAAAAGCAATCCTAGCAGGTAATTAGCCTCTAGACTGCTTTTGCAAGCAGTGGGAGGGAATGCCCCCCCCCCACCGTCTTCCATGTTTTTCTCTGGCTCTCCTGTCCCAACAGGGAACCTGAAAATGCAGCCGGTGATTCAGCCAGCTGACCATAGAGCTGATCAGAGACCAGAGTGGCTCCAAACATCTCTATGGCCTAAGAAACCGGAAGCTACGAGCATTTTATGACTTAGATTTCGCCGGATGTAAACAGCGCCATTGGGAAATTGGGAAAGCATTTTATCACACCGATCTTGGTGTGGTCAGAGGCTTTGAGGGCAGAGGAGAGATCTAGGGTCTAATAGACCCCAATTTTTTCAAAAAAGAGTACCTGTCACTACCTATTGCTATCATAGGGGATATTTACATTCCCTAAGATAACAATAAAAATAATTTAAAAAAAAATTGAAAGGAACAGCTTAAAAATAACATAAAAAAGCAAAAAAATAATAAAGAAAAAAAACCCCAAAAAAGCACCCCTGTCCCCCCCTGCTCTCGCGCTAAGGCGAACGCAAGCGTCGGTCTGGCGTCAAATGTAAACAGCAATTGCACCATGCATGTAAGGTATCACCGCGAAGGTCAGATCGAGGGCAGTAAGTTTAGCAGTAGACCTCCTCTGTAAATCTAAAGTGGTAACCTGTAAAGGCTTTTAAAGGCTTTTAAAAATGTATTTATTTTGTTGCCACTGCACGTTTGTGTTTAAAGCATGTCATGTTTGGTATCCATGTACTCGGCCTAAGATCATCTTTTTTATTTCATCAAACATTTGGGCAATATAGTGTGTTTTAGTGCATTAAAATTTAAAAAAGTGTGTTTTTTCCCCAAAAAATGCGTTTGAAAAATCGCTGCGCAAATACTGTGTGAAAAAAAAAAATTATACACCCACCATTTTAATCTGTAGGGCATTTGCTTTAAAAAATATATATAATGTTTGGGGGTTCAAAGTAATTTTCTTGCAAAAAAAAATAATTTTTTCATGTAAACAAAAAGTGTCAGAAGGGGCTTTGTCTTCAAGTGGTTAGAAGAGTGGGTGATGTGTGACATAATCTCACATGTGTGAGACTTTTTGGGAACCTACCCGCGTACGGGACCCCAAAAACCAAGCACCTCCTTCAGGCTTTCTAAGTGCGTAAATTTTTGATTTAACTCTTCACTGCCTATCACAGTTTCGGAGGCCATGGAATGCCCAGGTGGCACAACCCCCCCCCCCCCCCCAAATGACCCCATTTTGGAAAGTAGACACCCCAAGCTATTTGCTGAGAGGTAAAGTGAGTATTTTGCAGACCCCACTTTTTGTCACAAAGTTTTGAAAATTGAAAAAAGAAAAAAAAAATGTTTTCTTGTCTTTCTTCATTTTCAAAAACAAATGAGAGCTGCAAAATACTCACTATGCCTCTCAGCAAATAGCTTGGGGTGTCTACTTTCCAAAATGGGGTCATTTGGGGGGGGGGGGGGTTGTGCCACCTGGGCATTCCATGGCCTCCGAAACTGTGATAGGCAGTGAAGAGTGAAATCAAAAATTTACACCCTTAGAAATCCTGAAGGCGGTGATTAGTTTTCAGGGCCCCGTACGCGGCTAGGCTCCTAAAAAGTCCCACAAATGTGGTATCCTCATACTCAGGAGAAGCGGTTAAACGTATTTTGGGGTGCAATTCCACATATGCCCATGGCCTGTGTGAGCAATATATCATTTAGTGACAACTTTTTGTAATTTTTTTTTTTTTGTCATTATTCAATCACTTGGGACAAAAAAAATTAATATTCAATGGGCTCAACATGCCTCTCAGCAATTTCCTGGGGGTGTCTACTTTCCAAAATGGGGTAATTTGGGGGGGGGGGGGGGTTGTACCGCCCTGCCATTTTAGCACCTCAAGAAATGACATAGGCAGTCATAAACTAAAAGCTGTGTAAATTCCAGAAAATGTACCCTAGTTTGTAGACGCTATAACTTTTGCGCAAACCAATAAATATATGATTATTGACATTTTTTTTACTAAAGACATGTGGCCGAATACATTTTGGCCTAAATGTATGACTAAAATTGAGTTTATTGGATTTTTTTAAAAACAAAAAGTAGAAAATATAATTTTTTTTCAAAATTTTCGGTCTTTTTCCGTTTATAGCACAAAAAATAAAAACGGCAGAGGTGATCAAATACCATCAAAAGAAAGCTCTATTTGTGGGAAGAAAAGGACGCAAATTTCCTTTGGGTACAGCATTGCATGACTGCGCAATTAGCAGTTAAAGCGACGCAGTGCCAAATTGGAAAAAGTCCTTTGGTCCTTAGGCAGCATAATGGTACTAATGGTATCCAGCATTTACTGAAATTGTGCTAAAATATGTATTTATACCTTATACTCTGCTGATGACCTTTAATGTGATAAATAAAACCCATGCACTGATTTTTTTTCAGAAGATTTTTTCAGTCTGTTAAAAGCAATCAAGCAACAGCACATCTTGCAGCCTCTGTGGCAATGAACACAGGGAAATCACCCATGGAAACCAGAAAAAGTTCAAAAACATGGCCAGGGCCAGAACGGAGACCAATATGATGTGCTGTAAAAAAAGAAACAAAAGTTATTATAGGAAAAAAAAGCAGATTTGTGCTGCAGAGGTTCCCATCTTGTACAGAGGTACAGAAGTTCAAGAGTTTAGTTAATGGCGTGGCGGGGCCCACTCCGCTACTGGGGATAGGTTGTCGTGAAGAATGCTGGGCAGGTTGATGTGGACAGGGCTCAGTATGTCCCCCCTAAATGCAGAATACGGAGAAGGTGTACATTGTCATGGGGACCCAAGAGTTAACTGGAGAACAGTTGCAAGGGTCCTTTCATCTCTAATGCCGCGTACACACGGTCGGACTTTTCGTCTACAAAAGTCAGACAGCCTGTCCGACAGACTTCCGGCAGACTTTCGGCGGACTTGCGGCGGACTTGCGGCATACTTTCTAACGAACGGACTTGCCTACACACGACCACACAAAAGTCCGACGGATTCGTACGTGATGACGTACACCGGACTAAAATAAGGAAGTTCATAGCCAGTAGCCAATAGGTGCCCTAGCGTGGCTTTTTGTCCGTCGGACTAGCACACAGACGAGCGGATTTCGGGGTCCGTCGTAGTTACGAAGTAAAGATTTGAAGCATGTTTCAAATCTAAAGTACATCGGATTTGAGGCTAAAACAGTACGTTGAAAGTCCGGAGAAGCCCACACACGATCGGATTACCAGCCAGCTTTAGTCCGTCAGCGTCCGTTGGACTTTTGTAGACGAAAAGTACGACCGTGTGTACGCGGCATAAGAGTAGAGGTCCGCCTTAAGGTCGAGTTCTCCCCTAGGGCAGCCTCAGCCTTCTCCCAGGGCAATGATGAAAACGTTACAAAGCAAAAGGTACCCCATGTGTGGTAAAGTAACCCTGTAAAAGGTGCCTACCGTAACCGAGAAGAACCCACCTCGGGATAGGCCTTTTATGTGACCAATGAGGAGGGAAACATAGAGGACATGACAAACAACTACCAACCACCTACTACTCCCCGTTACATGTTGATTCCTTCCTGCTCCTATTCGGTCTCCCCTGCAGACAGATGAACCCTTTCAGGACCAGAGTCCCTGTAATCTCTTTCCCGCCCAAAGTCTCTTCAAGTCTCTGAATTCCAGGTCCCAAATGAGCACTTCCCAATCCAGAGAGCACTGGAAATCACTCCTCCCCAAAGGTATTATCCTGGACCCTTCACCCTGCATGGATGAGAACCCCCTAGTTGTCAAAAAGTCTCTCTTCATCCCCCTAAAAGGACCATAACCCAAATAATGGAGGCACATATCTTCCCTTCCTCTGGCATCTTGTACAGTGTATCTGTACCGTATATGTATATACAGTATATATACAGTGTAATATATATATATATATATATATTACTGCAAAAGTCTCAAGCAGGTGTGAAAAAATGCTGTAAATTAAGAATGCTTTCAGAAATAGAAGTGTTAATAGTTTATTTTTTTTATCAATTAATAAAATGGAAAGTTAATGAACAGAAGAGAAATCCAAATCAAGTTAATATTTGGTGTGATCACCCTTTGCCTTCAAAACAGCATCAATTCTTCTAAGTACACTTGCGCACTGTTTTTGAAGGAACTCGGCAGGTAGGTTGTTCCAAACATCTTGGAGAAGTAACCATATATCTTCTGTGGATGTAGGCTGCCTCAAATCCTTCTGTCTCTTCATGTAATTCCAGAGGGACTTAATGTTGTTGAGATCAGGACTCTCTGGGGGCCAATCCATCACTTCCAGGACTCCTTGTTCTTCTTTACACTGAAGATAGTTCTTAATGACATTGGCTGTATGTTTGGGGTCCTGCTACAGATTAAATTTGGGGCCAATCATACGTCTTCCTGATGGCATGATGGATAAGTATCTGCCTGTAGTTCTCAGCATTGAGAACACCATTGATCCTGATCAAATCTCCAACTCCGTTTGCTGATATGCAGCCTCAAACTTGCAAGGAACCTCCATCATGCCTCCACTGTTGCCTGCAGACACTCATTATTGTACTGCTCTCCAGTCCTTCAGCGAACAAACGGCCTTTTGCTACAGCCAAACATTTCACATTGACTCCTCGGTCCAGAGCACCTGCTGCCAATTTTTCTGCACCCCACTTCCTATGTTTCCCTGCATAGTTGAGTCATTTAGCCTCGTTTCCAAGGAGTGCCTAAAGTCAGTCAGCTATGGTACATGTACAGTGGGGACGGAAAATATTCAGACCCCCTTAAATTTTTCACTCTTTGTTATATTGCAGCCATTTTCTAAAATCATTTAAGTTCATTTTTTTCCTCATTAATGTACACACAGCACCCCATATTGACAGAAAAACACAGAATTGTTGACATTTTTGCAGATTTGTTAAAAAAGAAAAACTGAAATATCACATGGTCCTAAGTATTCAGACCCTTTGCTGTGACACTCATATATTTAACTTAGGTGCTGTCCATTTCTTCTGCTCATCCTTGAGATGGTTCTACACCTTCATTTGAGTCCAGCTGTGTTTGATTATACTGATTGGACTTGATTAGATCACACACCTGTCTATATAAGACCTTACAGCTCACAGTGCATGTCAGAGCAAATGAGAATCATGAGGTCAAAGGAACTGCCTGAAGAGCTCAGAGACAGGATTGTGGCAAGGCACAGATGTGGCCAAGGTTACAAAAAAATGTCTGCTGCACTTAAGGTTCCTAAGAGCACAGTGGCCTCCATAATCCTTAAATGGAAGACGTTTGGGACTAGGGTTGTCCCGATACCGATACTAGTATCGGTATCGGCACCGATACCGAGCATTTGCCCAAGTACTTGTACTCGGGCAAATGCTCCCGATGCTTCCCCCGATACCTAGAGGACAGCTGTGATCGGCGCGTGGGGGAGTTACAAGATTCTCCCCCAGCGGCTTTCACCAGCTTTAGTGACATACAGCGGTGATCGCTCACAGCTGACTGTCACTGCATCCTCCTCCATGCCCCCTCCTTTCCTCTGTGCCTCTCCGCTGTCCCCTTCGTTCCTCTCTCCTTATCTGTCCCCTCCGTTCTGCTCTCCTTATCTGTCCCCTCAGTTCTGCTCTCCTTATCTGTCACCTCAGTTCTGCTCTCCTTATCTTTCCCCTCCGTTCTCCCCCTCCGTTCCTCCGTCCCCCTCCTCCTTCCTTTGTGTATGGAGAGAGTAAGCTGACTCTGTCCATTCACATAACTGAAACATTGTAATCTCCTGTGATTACGATGTGTCAGTTTATGAATGGAGAGAAGCTGCTGTGTTCTCTCCATTCATTCTCAGTGCAGCTGACGCTGCAGAGAAAGGGACTGGGGAATCTCTATCCTCTGTCTCTTTCTCTGTCTCAAGGGGGAGATATCAGAGGTCTGTTAAGACCCCTGATATCTCACCAAAGCCCCCCAAAAGGGCTGATTAAAAAAAAAAAAAAACTTTAAAGAATAAAAAAAATATTATTGGAAAAAATAAAAATTGTAAAAAACAAAACAAAAAAAAACACACACACATACAACGTTCACCCCCCCCCCAAAAAAAATAGTAAAAAAAAAAAACTGTCACGTGACATTAAAAAAAAAGTATCGGTAATCGGTATCGGCGAGTACTTAAAAAAAAAGTATCGGTACTTGTACTCGGTCCTAAAAAAGTGGTATCGGGACAACCCTATTTGGGACGACCAGAACCCTTCCTAGAGCTGGCCGTCCGGCCAAACTGAGCTATCAGGGGAGAAGAGCCTTGGTGAGAGAGGTAAAGAAGAACCCAAAGATCACTGTGGCTGAGCTCCAGAGATGCAGTCGGGAGATGGGAGAAAGTTGTAGAAAGTCAACCATCACTACAGCTCTTCACCAGTCGGGGCTTTATGGCAGAGTGGCCCGGCGGAAGCCTTTCCTCAGTGCAAGACACATGAAAGCCCCCATGGAGTTTGCTAAAAAACACCTGAAGGACTCCAAGATGGTGAGAAATAAGATTCTCTGGTCTGATGAGACCAAGATAGAACTTTTTGTCCTTAATTCTAAGCGGTATGTGTGGAGAAAACCAGGCACTGCTCATCACCTGTCCAATACAGTCCCAACAGTGAAGCATGGTGGTGGCAGCATCATGCTGTGGGGGTGTTTTTCAGCTGCAGGGACAGGACTACTGGTTGCAATCGAGGGAAAGATGAATGCGGCCAAGTACAGGGATATCCTGGACGAAAACCTTCTCCAGAGTGCTCAGGACCTCAGTCTGGGCCGAAGGTTTACCTTCCAACAATACAATGACCCTAAGCACACAGCTAAAATAATGAAGGAGTGGCTTCACAACAACTCTGTGACTGTTCTTGAATGGCCCAGCCAGAGCCCTGACTTAAACCCAATTGAGCATCTCTGGAGAGACCTAAAAAATGGCTGTCCACCAACGTTTACCATCCAACCTGACAGAACTGGAGAGGATCTGCAAGGAGGAATGGCAGAGGATCCCCAAATCCAAGTGTGAAAAACTTGTTGCATCTTTCCCAAAAAGACTCATGGCTGTATTAGATCAAAAGGGTGCTTCTACTAAATACTGAGCAAAGGGTCTGAATACTTAGGACCATGTGATATTTCAGTTTTTCTTTTTTAATAAATCTGCAAAAATGTCAACAATTCTGTGTTTTTCTGCCAATATGGGGTGCTGTGTGTACATTAATGAGGAAAAAAATGAACGTAAATGATTTTAGCAAATGGCTGCAATATAACAAAGAGTGAAAAATTTAAGGGGGTCTGAATAAATTCCGTCCCCACTGTACATGAGCTGACATGGAACGTTCTGACAGTGTGAAAAGAAGGGTGAACTGCTGCTTCTTTACTATCCAATCACAAGCTGGGACAGGAAGGTGACCAAGCTTTATGGCTGAATCCCACAAATAAAAATCAGGTCAGCAGCCTGGCCCGTAGTCTGGCAAGGCTGTATAAAACGCAGGCTAGTGTGGACATAATTCCAGATCTTTTGGCAGGTAAAATAGCTTCCATACATGTATTCCAATTGTGATGCCTGGAGTTCAGCTTTAAAGTACATGGGCAAAAGGAAGCATTTTTTCTTCCCAGGCTTAATTGCCAATAGTAACAGCACTATAAGTCCCAGCATGCCATGTCACAGTTGCACACCACTGCCAAGAGCTAACATTTCCCTGCTTTTCTTCATGTCATTTACATTCCAAGGGAAATGTGTGGGCTTGACAGTGATTTTTGTAGAGCGCAGCAAGTGAGAGACAGGCCGTGTTAAAATTCCCAGCATGTCCTCTGTAACAAGTTGATAAACCCAGCGGGTGGTGGGGTCATCCTTTAAAAGCATCACTGACCTCAGCCTGCAGAGTAGGTCATGCTCAGTCCTGATGTGCGAGCAGCCTCTTAAACAGTTATTGCAGAGAAAAAGGTGTACCTGCCATTAAAGTTGATGCACCGCAAATTGGTATGGCATGTCCTTAACAGTTATATACAGTATGGGTACCATATACAGTATATAAAAAGTATTTATATACATTTGTCATGTTACAACCAAAAATGTAAATGTATTTTATTGGGAATTTATGTGATAGACCAACACAAAGTGGCACATAACTGTGAAGTAGAAGGAAAATGATAAATGGTTTTCAATTTTTTTTTACAAATGAATATCTGAAAAGTGTGGCGTGCATTTGTATGCAGCCCCCCCTGAGTTAATACTTTGTAGAACCTCCTTTTACTGCAATTACAGGAGCAAATCTTTTTGGGTATGTCTTCTACCAGCTTTGCACATCTAGAGAGCGAAATTTTTGCCCATTCTTCTCTTCAAAATAGCTCAAGCTCTGTCAGATTGGATGGAGAGCGTCTGTGAACAGCAATTTTCAAGTCTTACCACAGATTCTCAATTGAATTTAGGTCTGGACTTTGACTGGGCCATTCTAACACATGAATATGCTTTGATCTAAACCATTCCATTGTAGCTCTGGCTGTATGTTTAGGGTCGTTGTCCAGCTGGAAGGTGAACCTCCACCCCAGTCTCAAGTCTTTTCCAGACTCTAATGCTGCGTACACATGATCGGAATTTTTGGCCCGCAAAAGACCGGTGAGAGTTTTTCGTCGGAAAATGCGACCGTGTGTATGCTTTATCGGATTTTTGCTGGCCGAATTCCAGCCAGCAAAAGATTGAGAGCATGTTCTTAATTTTTCGGTCGGAAAAAGTTCCTATCCGAAAAATGCGATCGTCTGTGGCAATTCCGACGCGCAAAATTCCTACGCATGCTTGCAAACAATTCGACGCACGCATGGAAGCACTGAACTTCATTTTCTCGGCTCGTCGTAGTGTTGTACGTCACCGTGTTCTTGACAGTCGTAAGTTCAGCGAACTTTTGCATGACTGTGTGTATGCAAGGCAAACTTGAGCGGAATCCCGTTGAAAAAGCCGTTATATCTTTTTCCGACGAGAAGTCCAATCGTGTATATGGGGCATAACAGGTTTTCTTCTAAGATTGCCCTGTATTTGGCTCCATCCATCTTACCATCAACTCTGACCAGCTTCCCTATACCCGCTGAAGAACAGCATCCCCACAACATGATGCTGCCACCACCATGTTTCACAGTGGGGATGGTGTGTTCCAGGTGATGTGCAGTGTTAGTTTTCCACAACACATAGCGTTTTGCTTTTAGGCCAAAAATTAAAATTTTGGTCTCATCTGACCAGAGCACCTTCTTCCACATGTTTGCTGTCACCCCCACATGGCTTCTTGCCAACTGCAAATGGGACTTCTTATGGCTTTCTCTCAACAATGGCTTTCTTCTTGCCACTCTTCCATAAAGGCGAGATTTGTGGAGTTCAAGACCAATAGTTGTCCTGTGGACAGATTCTCCCACCTGAGCTGTAGATCTCTGAAGCTCCTCCAGAGTTTCTATGGTCCTTTTGGCTGCTTCTCTGATTAATGCTCTTTTTGCCCGGCCTGTCTTTTGGTTGTAACATGACAAAATGTGGACAATTTCAAGGGGTATGAATACTTATTCAAGGCACTGTAGTTTCTGCATGCTGCACAGTCCTGCATGTTGGGATGGGGAAGGAAACTTTTTAGCAGGCTACACCTGCAGTCCACAGAGCCTGGAAAGGCAGACAATACATTTTCAATAATATAATGATGTCTACACAATTGTTAAAGCTGAATCCAACTTTCAGTTTACATCATAAAGGTG
Organism: Lithobates septentrionalis; assembly: GCA_037952835.1. Lineage (NCBI taxonomy): Eukaryota > Metazoa > Chordata > Amphibia > Anura > Ranidae > Lithobates > Lithobates septentrionalis. Next base: position 3,079,415 of record JBBDGP010000990.1, on the reverse strand, counting down.
CATGAAAATAAAATAAGTGTAAAGTCTTACAGTTTGTTTTCTTTGGAAGGCAGCCACAGCCTGACAATAAAAGTCTGTCTCCTGCCAGCATGCTGCAGGGATGGACCCTTGCCTTGTGTGTGGAAGCAGTGGTCTCTCTGCAGAAGTCCAACACACCCTCTGCTGAATCAGACCTACAGTTCTGAAATAAGGAATATTCATTCTCCCTGCTAATTGAAAATCTTTATCTCTGATTTAGCTGGGGGTGTGTAAGACCTCTACAGAAAGACTTCTGCTTGCAAACAGAGCACAAGGGTTTTTCTACTCAAATATGTGGCTGCTTCCTATAGAAAATGAACTGTAAGACATTGCACACCATTTGTTTTGATGCACCTAGATTTAGCTGATTTAGGATTTAGCCAGTTGCTGTCTGCATAACACATGCCGTATAAGTTACTGAAACATACTGTATATATATATAATATATATATATATATATATATATATATATATATATATATATATATATATATATATATATATCTATATATACATATATACAGTGGGGATGGAAAGTATTCAGACCCCCTTAAATTCTCACTCTTTGTTATATTGCAGCCATTTAAGTTCATTTTTTTCCCTCATTAATGTACACACAGCACCCCATATTGACAGAAAAACACAGAATTGTTGACATTTTTGCAGAAAAACGGAAATATCACATGGTCCTAAGTATTCAGACCCCTTGCTGTGACACTCATATATTTAACTCAGGTGCTGTCCATTTCTTCTGATAATCCTTGAGGTGGTTCTACACCTTCATTTGAGCCCAGCTGTGTTTGATTATACTGATTAGACTTGATTAGGAAAGCCACACACCTGTCTATATAAGACCTTACAGCTCACAGTGCATGTCAGAGCAAATGAGAATCATAAGGGCAAAGGAACTGCCTGGAGAGCTCAGAGACAGAATTGTGGCAAGGCACAAATCTGGCCAAGGTTACAAAAAAATTTCTGCTGCACTTAAGGTTCCTAAGAGCACAGTGGCCTCCATAATCCTTAAATGGAAGACGTTTGGGATGACCAGAACTCTTCCTAAAGCTGTCCGTTCGGCCAAACTGAGCTATCGGGGGAGAAGAGCCTTGGTGAGAGAGGTAAAGAAGAACCCAAAGATCACTGTGGCTGAGCTCCAGAGATGCAGTCGGGAGATGGGAGAGAGTTGTGGAAAGTCAACCATCACTGCAGCTCTACACCAGTCGGGGCTTTATGGCAGAGTGGCCCGACGGGAGCCTCTCCTCAGTGCAAGACACATTGTTGCCTGCATGGAGTTTGCTAAAAAAACACCTGAAGGACTCCAAGATGGTGAGAAATAAGATTCTCTGGTCTGATGAGACCAAGATAGAACTTTTTAGCCTTAATTCTAAGCAGTATGTGTGGAGAAAACCAGGCACTGCTCATCACCTGTCCAATACAGTCCCAACAGTGAAGCATGGTGGTGGCAGCATCATGCTGTGGGGGTCTTTTTCAGTTGCAGGAACAGCACAGAGACCTAAGGTAACTGGAGGAGCTGCAGAGTTCCACAGCAGAGACTTGAATATCTGTACATAGGACGACAATAAGCCGTACGCTCCATAGAGTTGGGCTTTATGGCAGAGTGGCCAGAAGAAAGCAATTACTTTCAGCAAAAAACAAAATGGCAAGTTTTGAGTTTGCGAAAAGGCATGTGGGAGACTCCTAAAATGTATGGAGGAAGGTGGTGTGGTCTGATGAGTCTAAAATTGAACTTTTTGGCTATCAAAGAAAACGCTATGTCTGGCACAAACCCAACAAATCACATCACCCAAAGAACACCACCCCCACAGTGAAACATGGTGGTGGCAGCATCATGCTGTTGGGATGTTTTTCAGCAGTCAGCAGCTGGTCAGAGTTGAGGGAAAGATGGATGGTTCTAAATACAGGAACATTCTTGAGCAAAGCCTGTACCACTCTGTGTGTGATTTGAGACTAGGACGGAGGTTCACCTTCCAGCAGGACAATGACCCCAAACACACTGCTAAAGAAACACTTGAGTGGTTTAAGGGGAAACATGTAAATGTGTTGGAATGGCCTAGTCAAAGCCCAGACCTCAATCAAAAAGAAAATTTGGGGTCAGACTTAAAGATTGCTGTTCACAAGTGCAAATCATCCAACTTGAAGGAGCTGGAGCAGTTTTGCAAGGAGGAATGGGCAAAAATCCCAGTGGTAAGATGTGACAAGCTCATAGAGACTTATCCAAAGCGACTTGGAGCTGTGATAGCCACAAAAGGTGGCTCTACAAAGTATTGACTTTAGGGGGGTGAATAGTTATGCACATTGACTTTTTCTGTTATTTTGTCCTATTTGTTGTTTGCTTCACAATCATAAAAAAAAAAACATCTTCAAAGTTGTGGGCATGTTCTGTAAATTAAATGATGCAAATCCTCAAACAATCCATGTTAATTCCAGGTTGTGTCTATATACCCATATATATAGGCTCTGCCAACAGGCCAAGGGATTCAAGAAAACCCGCACCCATTGGCTGAGATACCCCATATACCCGCAACCTGACCTTGGGCTGCCCTTCTTAGATCTAGTACCACCTAGGACCCGGCCACCTAGTGGTAGAAGAGAAAAGAGCAACAAGGCCAAACTTAGGGAGAAATCAATAGATCTCTAACAATCAACCAGGATAACTACTCTTGGCAAGTAAATTTGTGAGGAGCAACCCTGCCTAAACTCCAGGGTGCTACAGATGCGATTTCCATCTATACAAATTGCACAGCAAAGAATGTGATGTAAATAGAAATGCAGTGCGATTCCTATCTGAATTGCAATGGATTTCCCCCACTGCTACTGTGTGTGTGAACCCAGTAAAGAAAGTGAAGCGCCATGTAGTGCACCATGTAGTGCAGCAATAGGCAGTTTATTAAAATGTTCTAACAACTCAATAAATATATAGTCAAATCCATATCTGCAGTGTCCCCGTCCCGCCAATGATAGCAAATCACAGCCGCTGGAGGTACTCACAGGGCTGGAGGAGATGCCTGGCCTTCTGCCCCAAACTGACATTACTTCCGCTTTATACCCACAGGGTCCCGGAACGTCTCCTCCAGCCCTGTGGGCACTCCCAGCAGCCGTGGTTAGCTATCATCGGCGGGACAATGTTATTATAACATTTTAATAAACTGCCTATTGCTGCACTACATGCTGTTTCGATATCTTTTCAGGGTTCACACAATCGCACTGCATTCCTGTTCAAGTCGCATGCAATTATTTTCTTTGCAGTGCAATTTTTGCCCATTGTTTTTGAACAAAGTATCAGATCTCAGTATTCGCAAGTACTTGACTGAAAGTATCAATAGCCGTACTTGCCGATAAAAAAATTGTATTGGTGCATCCCTATTAGAGACTGTACAGACAGGACATCCACACAGGAGGGGCTAAACCTGGTTGGGACGGTACAGTGATAAGGAATTTTGTTTGCTGATCCTATGGTGAGGATAGAAAAAAGAATTGTGCCCAGTCTCATGACCTCTAAGCTCAAAGATAGCTGGTCCTATGGGGTTAGGAGGGTGGAGCCTTACCCCATTATATGCTGCTGTGATGCACCAGGAAATACCAATTTATCCAAACTGTGTTGCAATAAAATCTCAAGCAACGCTAGCAGCCCTGCCAGTTCCCCTCTGGGTACTACAGACCACCACCCCCTATGTTATAGGGATGAGGAGAGGACAAATATTCTGTAGTGCAAATTAGAAGTGAGAAGCCTAGTATGGCAACTCTGCTCATCCCTAGATACAGTACACTGAGTGAGTGTTGTCACCTTAGGACAAGAAGTGTGTCATTGGCGGGATTACTTGATGAAAATAAAGCAATAAAAACTCAAAACTAAGGCAGCCACCACATCTAAGGACTGGTGAGCTGCAACATGCAACATTCCATTTTGTTCTTGGGTTTAGATACGCTTGACCAGTGTAGACCAGATGTCCCCAACCTTCTTGATGCCTGCCCAACCATACTCGTACTCCGCCCCACTCCTTAACGTTACCTAAAATTAAAGAGACCACACGTGGAATGGAGTACAAATGTCCATAGCAGCCTTTTATTAACAAAATGTTAACGATAACATTCTTTTAACACACAAGTAACTGAAGACCAAAACTATCAGTCACTCGGCCTCTTGGTCTTTGAGGGCACCCTAAAATTAAACTGTTCCACTTCTACACTGCGGGACCTTTTACCATGATAGGCCTCCAGCCGTTACACACCAGCTCGGAGACAACCCACTAACCGCAGTGCAACCATTACCATATTCCAGCTAAACCGTGTTAACTGGAATACACCAGAGGGGCACATACCACCAATGAGTCCCCAACACTTCCATCTCGTAGGTTTTTCTTGCCACCATCAAAGACCAAGCACCGCCGACCGCTCAGCTGCCATGACGTATCCTGCTCGTACCGCACCTGTGAATAGATAAAACTGACCAAACAAACAGGGAGGGTGGGTGCTAAACTGTTCCTTGTCACAGCTGCCCTCCAATAATGCCTGGGGCGCCCCACTTCCCCTTATCTAAACTAAATCCCTCCCTGCCCTGCTGTTCTCCACTAGTCCTGTATTCCCCCCACTTGTACCTTAATATCTTTAACCCCATGTTGTCTCCCCTCCTCACACTGTCATGCCGGCCCTTCACTAACTCCTCTTTTTTTTTCCCTCTCGCTCCGGGCCTCACTTTAAATCACTTTTACAGTAGTACGGGTTGGCAGAGAGAGTAGACCTACTCTCCATGGGACAGCGTCAAAAGGACAACCATGGATGCCCCGAGATAGATCTCAGCCCATTTCTCCCTCTGAGGACACAAATATTCAGTGAAGTGACACAGAGACATTTAAAGGTCAGCTGGAAGGTTTCTAGTTAACGCTCATTAAGTCCAACAGAGCACTGAGGCAGAATACAGTATACGTAAGCCACGAGGAGGGGGGGACCTTCAGGGTGCCTGGACCGAAGCAGTGAACTGAGGGTTGGAGAGTGACAGACAAGGGAGATCAGATAGGGACATGCTGTGCAATGGAGTGAGGCGTGCATGGAGGCCAGCAGTATTTGCAAAGGTGTTGGCTTGGCTTCTGACATTAAATATTTAATTCTAAACAATCATGCTTTTGCATAGCTGCTCATATTAAAATAATTACCAGGAACACTTTGCTAGTTAGCTGAAGAAATGTAAAGCAAAGCTGTGCTTTTATTGGGCATGGCAAAGCAAAAGCTTCTCTTTAAAGCGGAGTTCTACCCAAAAGTGGAACTTCTGCTTTAAGTACTCCTCGCCCCCTGACATGCCACAATTGGCATGTCATTTTTTTTAGGGGGGGGGGGCTGGGTACCTGGTTTGGAGTGGGACTTCCTGTCCCACTTCCTCCTTCCGACTTCTGACCGCCTGGGCGATTCCTAGGCGGCCCCTCCTTCCCGGCAATGTACTGGGACACGCGACAGTTCCCAGAAAATTGCCTGGCCATTGACGGAGCGCAGCGTGCGCCTGGCTGCGAAGCCAGAAACTGTCACAGCCAGGCGCCCACACTGAAAATGTCAGCGCAACAAATGTTGAAAGGAGAAACTGTAATCAGAGTATGTGCTGCTGGGGAGGGCAGCATTTAAAGGGTAACGCTACTTTTGTTCAACCACCACAGTACATTTCCTGCAAGCATGTAGCACAGCCAGGCACCATGGCATACCTGTACATCGCAGTGTACTTCCTGGCTTTCATACACACATGCGCATGCCCCCTGCTCACCTGTGCTATGATTGGACACCACACAAGTTTGTTAGCAGTTTACAGCCAATCATTTAGACTGTATACCAGGAATTGTAGCTGCTGACTTCTATTTACTTTTTTTCAGCGCAAACCTCCTCTTTAACCGCTTGCCGACCAGCCACCGTCGTTATACGTTGGCAGGTCACCTCACCTGTGCAAATCGCCGTAGCTGTATGGCGGCTCACACAGGCGCGACAGCGGGCGGGTGTGTGTTGGCTGTATGCTGCGGAAGCGTGCCTGTGGGTCAGGCGGACTCGATGTCCGCCGGCGACCCGCGATCTCCTATTACAGAGGCAGAACAGGGAACTACCTTTGTAAACAAGGCGATTCCCCCCTCTGACAGGTGACATGACAGAGATCTACTGTTCCCAGTCATCGGGAACAGTGATCTCTGTCATGTCCCTGGCAGCCCATCCCCCCTACGGTTAGAACACACCTAGGGAACACATTTAACCCCTTGATCGCCCCTAGTGTTAACCCCTTCCCTGCCAGTGACATTTATACAGTGATCAGTGGCTATTTATAGCACTGATCGCTGTATAAATGTCAATGGTCCCAAAAAAGTGTCAAAAGTGTCCGATCTGTCAGCTGCAATGTCGCAGCCCCGCTAAAAATCGCAGATCACCGCCATTACTAGTAAAAAAAAAAAAAAAATGCCATAAATCTATCCACTATATTGTAGACGCTATAACTTTTGCGCAAACCAATCAAAAAACGCCTATTGGGATTTTTTTTTACCAAAAATATGTAGAAGAATATATATCGGCCTAAACTGATGAATTTATTTTTTTATATTTTATTTTTGGATATGTATTATAGCAAAAAGTTAAAAAAAGTTTTCTTTTTTTTCAAAATTGTCCCTCTTTTTTTGTTTTTAGCACAAAAAATAAAAACCGCAGAGGTGAGTAAATACCACCAAAAGAAAGCTCTATTTGTTGGAAAAAAAGGATGTCAATTTTGTTTGCGTACAGTGTCGCGCAATTGTCAGTTAAAGCGACGCAGTGCTGTATCGCAAAAAATGGCCTGGTCATTAAGGGGGCAACTCCTTCCGGGACTGAAGTGGTTAACTGGACTTTAATGGTATTTCTTTCGGGGTGATTATAGCATCAGAGATCTTTGGATTGTCCCCCTAACTTTCATTAGAATAAAGTCATATCGAGACCTTTTAGCAATGGTGTGGCGCTTCAATTCACATTTTTATATACAGTAGCCAGCAGGGAAGATTTCTCCATCTGTGCTGTTTAGCGTAGATGGAGGAGTCAAGCGATTCTTTAGCTAGCCTTAATGTGGTTTCTGTGCTCCTGGGCAAAGAGACCATTGCATTGACAGCCCCTGAGTTTATTTGATTGTAGTTCTGCCCCTGGCTCAGTGTTGCCACTTTTCTCCTGCCAATAAATGCCAGTGACAGGAAAAGGTTGCCAGTAAAAAAATATGGCTGTGACGCTCAGCATGAGCAGTTCCGGTTCAGAGCCAGCCATCCAAGTGCTTGCTACAGTGTGCTTGGGTGGTGCCCACCGGTGGCGGATCTGGCGGAGACAGTGCCTGAGAGTAACATAGTAGAATAGGTTGAATAACCTGTGTAGGTGTGTGTGTGTAGGAAAATAATTTCCCATATCCCCGTATATTGTTCTCTCTAAGATTCAGGTCCAAGAGTCTTTTAAAACTATCCATACTTTCTGCCGACACCACCGATTGTGGAAGAGAGTTCCACATCCTTACCGCCCTCACAGTGAAAACCCCCTACGCAGCTTAAGGTTAAACCACTTCTCTTCCAGTCTCATCGTGTCGCCCCGTGTCCTCTTATGCCCCGTACACACGGTCGGACATTGATCGGACATTCCGACAACAAAATCCATGGATTTTTTCCAACGGATGTTGGCTCAAACTTGTCTTGCATACACACGGTCACACAAAGTTGTCGGAAAATACGATCGTTCTGAACGCGGTGATGTAAAACACGTACGTCGGGACTATAAACGGGGCAGTAGCTAATAACTTTCATCTCTTAATTCATTATGAGCATGCGTGGCACTTTGTGCGTCGGATTTGTGTACACACGATCAGAATTTCCGACAATGGATTTTGTTGTGGGAAAATTTTATAGCAAGCTCTCAAACTTTGTGTGTCGTAAATTCCTATGGAAAATGTTTGATGGAGCCCACACAATTTCCGACAACAAGGTCCTATCACACATTTTCCATCGGAAAATCCGACCGTGTGTACAGGGCATTACACTCCCTGGGACTGAAAGGTTTCATACTTACGCGGGGATCACCATTGATATATTTGTATATCGTAATCATATCTCCTCCGAAGCGTCTCTTCTCCAGGGAGAATAAATTTAGTGCTTGTAACTGTTCCTCATAATTGAGGTCCTCCAGTCCCCATATTAATTTGGTTGCCCTTCTCTGGACTCTCTCCAGCTCCAGCACATCCTTTCATAGGATTGATGACCATAACTGGACGGAATACTCTAGATGCGGCCAAACAAGAGTTTTATAAAGTGACAGAATAATTGTCTTATCTCTGGAGTATATCCTCTTTTTAATGCATGCTAATATTCTGCTGGCTTTGGTAGCCGCAGCTTGACACTGCTTGCCCTTGCTCAGTCATTCTTCTACTAGGACCCCTAAATCCTTCTCCATTCTGGAAGCCCCTAGGAATTCTCCCCCTAAGGAGTAACTTGCATTTATATTTTTACCCCCCAAGTGCATTACCTTACACTTACCAGTATTAAACTTAATTTGCCCTGCAGAGTGTTATGTGATGTCATAGTGCAAGGGAGCTGAGCCGAATGGCCGGAGTCTCGAGTGTGGGTCTGCGGGACGGGAGCAAGGACTAAAGGGACCACCTGGCGTGGAGAGAGACTGGCACTGTGACTCAGGAGGGGATGTGTCGTGTCGATGAGGTGTCATCATCATCTGTGCTGCTGCACACTCCCAGATAGCAAGTAATTGTGCTGCAAGTTTGACAATGACTTGCTAAGCTATTGCTAGACTTGCCAGGCTTCACAAGTTTGTTGCACAATTGCAGCAAGTCTGCATTGCATGACTCCAGATCAACTTTCTTTGCAAACATTCTGCAGGTCTGCTGCAAGTTCTGGTTCAGTTATGTTGTGCAATAGTCATCCCACCACAGGGGGTCACTGTGGCTGAACTTTCCTGCTGTAGACTCGCAGTGCTCTTGCTGTAGACTCACCACTGCAACTTTGCTCTTGCTAGAGATTTGCCACGCAAATTTGCTAGAAATTGGAAAAGTGTCAACTAGAACTTGTGCTTCAAGTGCTCTGCAAGTGTACAACTTGCCAGTGAAAATGTACAGCAATTTAACAGACTTACAATTCAACACTGCCTCAAATTTTTTGGCAAGTTATCCTTGCTATCTGGGCTGCTGTCAGTGTCACTGTGAGAGTCATTTTCATGTGTGGGTGCCTGTCCATTCTAAAGGCCCATATACACGATACGAAAATCGCAAGTAAAATTTCGTCCGACGAACGATCTGCTGATTTTTGGATTGTTAGTATGGTGCTTTCGACAGCCGATTTAGATTTTTCGTACAACAAAAGCTGGATGTGCAGACTATAAAACTTTTGTCGGATGTGAACTCAACGTCCGATTTTTGTTTACTTAGTACGGTTTTGGTCCGAAAAAAATAGTAAGAGCAACACTACGTATGCTCATAAACGAAAGATTACATACAAAACTATTCAACACATTACGTCACTTCTGAAGTTGTATTCTGTGGTACGAGAATTTTTGTATGGTGAGTAACCTCTTCACTTTCGACATGAGACTAGGTCATGCAACAAAAAAATGGACAGTCATTTGAAAATCAGATCGTGTGTACGAGGCTTAATTCTTGCCCTCCTGAGTCCTGTCCTTGAGCTACTTACTATTTTGAAAATAAAATTAAAAATATGTTTATTTTTCCCTAATACTGTATCTACCTTAAATCACATCGCTAATTGCATATTGTATTGTTTGTAGCCTAGATACTGAAATTTGCACTTAAAACTGTAATTTTGTAACTTTTGGAAATGCCAGTAAAAACTTGGCTGTGCCAGTAAATTTCAATCTGGTAGGTTGGCAACACTGCCCTGGCTGTAGACAGTAGCTGTTAGGGGTTCAAAGTGCACAAACTGTAGTTCCACATTGGCCAAAAAGTCTTCACCAGTCCTGTGTATAGAGCTCCACTCCTCATAGACAATTATCACATCTTAAATCTATGAAATGTAGAGAAATTAAAAATCTTCTTTTCCAAAATCTTCTGCATCAAGACATTTAATTATCAAATTTATGGCAGTTGCAAAAAATAGATTTTCTAGGCACACACAAGGGGATTTGGAAAGCTGCGAGCAATGCAAGCTTCAATTACTGCTCCAAAGTTCAGCTGTGATCCACTTTTAATCCATGCTGTGTTTTCTCCGCTGACGTGAACACTAATCTGTCAGTCAATCAAAAGATTATCAGCCCCATATTGATGTTAGTGACATGTTTGCAAAAGTTTATAAAGTGATTATGTAACACGTCTGGAATGTATAATGAACATTAGATGTGGATGAAGGATAAATGATGTACTCCAATGATGCTGGAAATGTATTGGTTTAACCCCTTCCTTCTACTTTTCTCCCCTCCCTCCCTTCCTTCTTTCCCACTCCCTTTCTTTCTTTTTTTCTGTCTTTCTTTCCCACTCCCTTTCTTTCTTTCTTTCTGTCTTTTTTTCTGTCTTTCTTTCTTTCTTTCTTTCTTTCTTTCTTTCTTTCTTTCTTTCTTTCTTTCTTTCTTTCTTTCTTCACCTCATATTGATGTCATTGACATGTTTGCAAAAGTTTATAAAGTGATTATGACACTAATCTGTCAGTCAATCAAAAGATTATCAGCCCCATATTGATGTTATTGACATCTTTGCAAAAGTTTATAAAGTGATTATGTAACACGTCTGGAATGTATAATGAACATTAGATGTGGATGAAGGATAAATGATGTACTCCAATGATGCTGGAAATGTATTGGTTTAACCCCTTCCTTCTACTTTTCTCCCCTCCCTCCCTTCCTTCTTTCCCACTCCCTTTCTTTCTTTTTTTCTGTCTTTCTTTCCCACTCCCTTTCTTTCTTTTTTTCTGTCTTTCTTTCTTTCTTTCTTTCTTTCTTTCTTTCTTTCTTTCTTTCTTTCTTTCTTTCTTCACCTCATATTGATGTCATTGACATGTTTGCAAAAGTTTATAAAGTGATTATGTAACACGTCTGGAATGTATAATGAACATTAGATGTGGATGAAGCATAAATGATATACTCCAATGATGCTGGAAATGTATTGGTTTAACCCCTTCCTTCTGCTTTTCTTCCCTCCCTCCCTTCCTTCTTCCCCACTCCCTTTCTTTCTTTCTTTCTTTCTTTCTTTCTTTCTTTCTTTCTTTCTTTCTTTCTTTCTTTCTTTCTTTCTCTCTCCCTCTTTCTTTCTTTCTTTCTTTCTTTCTTTCTTTCTTTCTCTCTCCCTCTTTCTTTCTTTCTTTCTTTCTTTCTTTCTTTCTTTCTTTCTTTCTTTCTTTCTCCCTCTTTCTTTCTTTCTTTCTTTCTTTCTTTCTTTCTTTCTTTCTTTCTTTCTTTCTTTCTTTCTTTCTTTCTTTCCCACTCCCTCCCTTTCTTTCTTTCCCACTCCCTCCCTTTCTTTCTTTCTTTCCTACTACCTCTCTTTCTTTCTTTCTCTTTCCTACTACCTCTCTTTCTTTCTTTCTCTTTCCTACTACCTCTCTTTCTTTCTTTCTTTCTTTCTTTCTTTCTTTCTTTCTTTCTTTCTTTCTTTCCCACTCCCAACTCTGATGTAAAGGGGAATGCTGTGGACCATGATATAAGGGGGAATGCTGCGAACTCAAGTGTAAAGGGAAACTCCTTTACACTTGACGTTACATAAGAGTCTACAGCATTCCCCTTTGCATCATGGTCCGCAGCATTCCCCTTTACATCAGAGTTCCCCTTTACATCATGGTCCGCAGAGTTCTCCCTTGCACTGGGGGGAATCCTTCAGACTTTGATGTAAAGGGTATGATGTGGAGGAGGGACTCTGGTGACCACAGTGACCCCCCCCCATAGACTCTGTGTGGCCTGGCTGGAGCTGTCAAACTGACCTCATCTCCTCCATTGCTCAGGGGCAGGACAGGCAGACCTTGGCTTTGATCTTTGATCCTCTTCTCTTCTCCTCCCAGCTCTCCTACTCCCCCTCTTCATATCACCCGCCCCTTCAGTGCAGTTTATCTCATTCACAAATAACATTTGTCCCATAGTAATGGGTTTTGGGAGCCATTTTGTTGAAGACCAACTGCACTCTGTGTATATGGGTAAACTTCAACAAAATGGCACCGGCAATGAAGACATTAGCTTGGCAGGGGGGCGGGCTCCAGCTGATGGAGAGCTGAGGGGGAGATGTCCTGTCCAGGCCAGCCGGAGTTCGACTCTGCAGACATTCTGCAGGATTGGTGTGTGCTGACCTATCCTCCTCCTCCTTGAAACGTCACCACGCGGCTGTCCCGCCCCCCGAGTCTGTCCAAACCCGAGCACTATTTGGCCGTCCTGGGGCCCCCCCACAGTGGTGGAATGGCTGGGCCCAGTCGTGGGGGCGACTGTTGCGACCCTGATAGTTCCGCCACTGGAAGGCATTGATCCTGTGTTCTTGCAAAGCAGGAACTGGATCCATGCCTTCCCCTAGTAAAAGCACCTCACACAGTGCACAAGCACTGGCTAGGCACACAGTTAACCCTTTGCTCGCCCCTGATGTTAACCCCTTCCCAGCCAGTGTCATTAGTACAGTGACAGTGCATATTTTTTAGCACTGATAACTGTATTAGTGTCACTGGTCCCCAAATAGTGTCAAAAGTGTCAGTTACTATCCTATTTGTCCGCCTCAATATCACAGTCCCACTATAGGTCGCTGATTGCCGCCATTACTAGTAAAAAAAAAAAGAATACCATAAAAATATCCCATAGTTTGTAGACACTATAACTTTTGAGCAAAACCAATCAATATGCACTTATTGGGATTTTTTTTTGTGTAGCAGAACACATATTGGCCTAAATTGATGAAGAAATTAGATTTTTTACGTTTTTTTATTGAATGTGTTTTATAGCAGAAAGTAAAAAGATTTTTTTTTGTTTGGAAAATGTCTGTCTTTTTTTGTTTATAGCGCAAAAAAAAAAAATGCAGAGGTGATCAAATACCACCAAAAGAAAGCTCTATTTGTGGGAAAAAAAGGAGATCAATTTTATTTGGGTACAGCGCCACATGACCGCGCAATTGTCAGTTAAAATAACACAGTGCTGTATCAAAAAAGCCTGGTCATAAAGGGGGGTAAATCTTCCAGAGGGAAAGTGGTTAATGTTAGTCTTAGCTGAATGTAAGCTGAAATTGACACACATGCTTACAACCACATACAGTGGCAGCCCTTCTTGCAGGACGCAGGGGTGACACCCCCCTAATCCATGCGTCCAGCCCCTAATCTCCATGCAGGGCGCCGGACGCATGAATTCCAATGTTTGTTTGTTTTTCTCTCTAAGCACATGATTAGAGTGTGAGGCTCTAATTGGCTTCACAAAAGGTTGGGCTCAGAGCGCAGAGGACTGTTCCCCAAGCCCACCCAGTTGTGTGACATTAGCGAATTAATATTCGCTAATGTCTTCCTGTTTCCCCTCCCGGCCAATCAGGAAGCGGGTACTGAGACCTGATTGGCTGGGAGCCCTAAGAACCCCCGATTGGCCATGATTCCAAACTCCTGATTGGCTCGGGAAGAGACGTGGGGGGGGGTAGAGCCTCCGAACGCGCGACCTGGATGGGGTAAGTGTGGGGCTGGTAGGGGGCCTGGCGGGCAACGGGTGAGGGAGCAGCGATCAAGGAAGCGAGCACCGAGGGGGGTGGGATATGTGGTTGGTTGGCTGGCTGGCTGGGGGGCTGCGGCCCCCCTAAGAAAATTGAACACCAGTCGCCACTGATCACATATTAAATTATATTTGAGGTTTTGAGGAGTGAGGTTGTGAGGAGTGATTGAGTGACGGGGGGGGGGGGGGGGGTGAGCAGCGATCAAGGGAGTGAGCACCGGGGGGGGTGGGATATGTGGTTGGTTGGCTGGCTGGGGGGGCTGCGGCCCCCCTAAGAAAATTGAACACCAGCCACCACTGATCACATATTAAATGATATTTGAGGTTGTGAGGAGTGATACATACTTTACATTGAAACCATTCAAGCTGAAAATAACTGAGTGAAGTCCAATACTTTGTTATCTCCACATACAGTACATCAGTCCAGTAGGATATAAAACAAAATCCGCATTCTTTAATTTACGCAGATCATCAAAGAATTTTGAGTTAAGGCAAGTCCGCCATCCTATACAGATCAATGGTATCATTTGCTGCTTATAAATAAGTTATATTTATTTACAGTATTCTTTGCCCAATCCATGTTTTAATCCATCCAGTGAATGTCAATCTTTACCAATTCTCTTGCTCTGTTGCTGACAGAAGCGCTTTTGTTTCTCTCATGTCATTGGATGACCTCCTCTCATAAAACATTCATTAGACCAATCTATTGATCCTGAACATATATGAAGACTGAAATAGCCATTTTCCAAAGTAAACAATTCATCTTAGTTGGGATTTTCAGGGTAATGTGAAATCTGTATTTAACTCTTTACTGTACAACACAACACGCTGCTATTGCTTACCCTGAAAATACCAATTGCCTGGCTATATGTAGTTTCAGTTCTTTTTTGGGTCCCTGACCTTGAACAAGCATGCAGCAAGTGAGAACCATTAACATTATTCCAAGATGAACTAAATCCTCATTGCTCCCAAACTCCTAGGTACTGTTCCTTGCTGTGAGAATGCCAAGTGCTGGCTCCTGGAGCCCGTTGCTGCTCCATATGAACATGATACAAAAGACAAAGGCCACACAATGATGATGTCACATTCTTCAAGGGATCATTATTTAACCAGTGGCGGCCGCTCCATTAGGGGTGCAGGGGCCCCGCCCCCCCAATCCATGCACCCGGCCCCTAATCTACATGCAAAGCACTGGACTCATGGATTTCAATAGAGGTTTTTTTTTTTTGTTAAGCGCATGATTACAGCCTGAGGCTCCAATTGGCTTAAAAAAAAGGGTGGGCTTGGGGCGCAGAGCACTGCAGTATTTGCAGGAAATAAAAATGTGCATTTATTATTTTGATGCATATCAGCCTGCAAAGCATTGCATCCATGATCATGGGTGCAAAGCCTGGCTCTTCCTGTAGGGGAGATGGTCTGCCAGGGGCATGACAGAGATCACTGTTCCCGATCACTTTGAACAGTAGATCTCTGTCATGTCATCTGTCAAAATGGGGATCTGCCTTGTTTACAAAGGCAGATTCCCATTCTGCCACTATACTAGGTGATTGCGGGTCGCTGGCGGACATCAAGTCCGCCCAACCCGCAGGCACGCGCCCGCAGCATGCAGTGGGCGTGAGCCTGCACGCCCGCCTGCTATCGCGCCTGCAAAAGCCGCTGTAGAGCTACGGTAATTTGCGCAGGAGAGCCGACGACGGCTGGTCGGCAAGTGGTTAAACTGCACATGTAACATGGCGACAATGGACCCCCACCTGGTGACAGTGTGTGAGGGCTCTAATCAACCGCAGCAGCAGTCACTTTTGAAATTTTCGCAGCTGTGTGGGGCTTCATCCACACAGCCGCTTCATTCATTTACAGAGATCTTTTAATGAATGAGCTACAAGTCCCAACTGCCACTGCTGCAGACACACTGGTCATACTCAATGTAGCACGGGTGCAATAATCACAGCAATCATAGTCTATTGAAACTTACTCCAGCTCTCTAGCTGAAAGCCCGTGCAGAAGTATCGACACAGAACTGGAGGAAGAGCCTGGCTTCGCACCCATGATTATGGGTGCAATGCTTTGCACGCTGATATGCAACAAAATAATAAATGCACATTTTTATTTCCTGCAAATACAGTATGCGTGCATTTATTTTTTAAAGGTGGACTTAGCTTTAAATGCACTTTGCACTGGTTTCAGCACCATGGACAGCAAATCTTATGGAACATTTACATTTTGTGTCTTTAGTTGGCATTTACATCATGGACTTTCTATGACAGTAAGAAATGACAGTGGTATACAGTAGTTTAGTAGCTACATTTTTAATAATTGATCTGGTTATAGTCCTGGTCTTTACTTAGGCTATAATAAACCACATACTGTATAGTGTGCTAATCTATAGGAAGCTTGAAATGGACCTATGTGAGGCTGGTAGAGTTAAATGTATATGTGAACTAGTGTTTGTTCATCCAATATTATTTACATGCCTTTTTTACGCATATCACTCGAATACTTGCTGGTTCAGCTCCCTGTTAATTATGCAAAGGTGATTATACTGACTCGTCCAATGGTTAGGCTGAAGGTGACTTGGAATCTTCATTGCTGAACCGGGAAATAAATGTGTTACCTGCCTGACTGTACAATGTGGTAGGGGGATACAAACTACAGGACTATCTTTACAGAATTAGATCAATCCTTTCACAGGTAAATTCATTTGTGTGTATTCATTTGAAAAGTTGCTCTTTGCCTATTTTGAAAGGTCAGCTTTTTGCACTTGACTGTGTCCCTTTGGGGAAATTTCCTTTCACTTCCTGTTTAATATCCAAAACAGGAAGTGAGAGGAAATCCTTCCAAAGTGAGGGAATCCCTGTTTGTTAGCAGGGTCACCAGAACTAATGTCCCTATGATTTATGTTCCGGTGACAACAAAAATGTGTGATTTCTTTTTCGCTTTTGCTCTCGGTCATAACAACAGAAAACGGGACAAACAGAGAGGGTGAATCTCCCTAACAATCATAGACACAGCAATTGACTAATCCTTCTTTAAACTTGAAATCACTTTTAAAATTCTTGCTTACATATCATTTTCATTGTATCAATTTACAGTATCTCACAAAAGGGAGTACACCCCTCACATTTTTGTAAATATTTTATTATACCTTTTCATGTGACAACACTGAAGAAATGACACTTTCCTACAATGTAAAGTAGTGAGTGTACAGCTTGTATAACAGTGTAAATTTGCTGTCCCCTCAAAATAACTCAACACACAGCCATTAATGTCTAAACCGCTGGCAACAAAAGTGAGTACACCCCTAAGTGAAAATGTCCAAACTGGACCCAAGTAGCCATTTCCCCCTCCCCGGTGTCATGTGACTTGTTAGTGTTACAAGGTCTCAGGTGTGAATGGGGAGCAGGTGTGTTAAATTTGTTGTTATCGCTCTCACTCTCTCATACTGGTCACTGGAAGTTCAACATGGTACCTCATGGCAAAGAACTCTCTGAGGATCTGAAAAAAAGAATTGTTGCTCTACATAAAGATGACCTAGGCTATAAGAAGACCCTGAAACTGAACTGCAGTACTGTGGTCAAGACCATACAGGGTTTTAACAGGACAGGTTCCACTTAGAACAGGCCTCACCATGGTCAACCAAAGAAGTTGAGTGAACCTGCTCAGCATCATATTCAGAGATTGTCTTTGAGAAATAGACGTATGAGTGCTGCCAGCATTGCTGCAGAGGTTGAAGGGGTGGGGGGTCAGCCTATCAGTACTCAGACCATACACCACACACTGCATAAAATTGGACTGCATGGCTGTCATCCCAGAAGGAAGCCTCTTCTAAAGATGATGCACAAGAAAGCCTGCAAACATTTTTCTGAAGACAAGCAGACTAAGGACATGGATTACTAGAACCATGTCCTGTGGTCTGATAAGAGCAAGATAACCTTGTTTGGTTCAGATGGTGTCAAGCGTGTGTAGCGGCAATCAGGTGAGGAGTACAAAGACAAGTGTGTCTTGCCTACAGTCAAGCATGGTGGTGGGAGTGTCATGGTCTGGGGCTGCATGAGTGCTGCCAGCACTGGGGAGTTACAGTTCATTGAGGGAACCATGAATGCCAACATGTACTGTGACATACTGAAGCAGAGCATGATCCCCTGCCTTCGGAGACTGGGCCGCAGGGCAGTATTCCAACATGATAACGACCCCAAACACACCTCCAAGACGACCACTGCCTTGCTAAAGAATCTGAGGGTAAAGGTGATGGACTCACCAAGCATGTCTCCAGACCTCAACCCTATTGATCATCTGTGGGGCATCCTCAGACAGAAGGTGGAGGAGCGCCAGGTCTCTAATGTCCACCAGCTCCGTGATGTCGTCATGGAGGAGTGGAAGAGGACTCCAGTGGCAACCTGTGAAGCTCTGGTGAACTCCATGCCCAAGGGGGTTAAGGCAGTGCTGGAAAATAATGGTGGCCACACAAAATATGTGCTCTGTGGGCCCAATTTGGACATTTTCACTTAGGGGTGCACTCACTTTTGTTGCCAGCGGTTTAGACATTAATGGCTGTGTGTTGAGTTATTTTGAGGGGACAGCAAATTTACACTGTTATACAAGCTGTACACTCACTACTTTACATTGTATTACAAGTGTAATTTCTTCAGTGTTGTCACATGAAAAGATATAATAAAATATTTACAAAAATGTGAGGGGTTTACTCACTTTTGTGAAATACTGTAACAGCAAATTCCAGCATTCATTTTTTTTTTATTGTCCAGGCCTTTGTAATTTAATAAAAAACGTTTTTGCTGGAATAATCTATCTATCCCTGATGCTGCCCTCGCAGACTCACCGCTCTGGGGTTCATGACATATCTTCTTCGAGGATGAGTGACGTCCAGTGCCATTGAACCCACTTCCTGTGAGCACATGTGTCAAGGACCCGCCCCCAGGGGGGTGCGTCACCAATCTACCCTGAGCTCATACTAATATGCAGAATAGCACCACGCCAGTATTTTGCACTGTTCTCTGCAGCATTTAGAACCCACCATCTAAAGACAGAGGAGGGCCCTGTGTATCATGTGACTGGACTAAAAACACCTTCCAAAAGGGTGTATATACCGATATTTAAAAAGAAAATGCAGGGAATGCTGCAAGCTGAAGGGGCAGTATGAAACAGGAATTGGGCTTTATATTGCCTAGGTTTGTAACAGGTCTATTTTACAAACCATAACAATTAACAGAGGTGAAAAAGACAACTAGGACCTCTTATAAACTGTACATAATAATGCAGAGCCTATACATTCCCATTTGCCCATATTTCCTTAAATACAGCTGTGATCTATTTAATAAAATAATGTTCCAATGGGGATTACCGCCATCTGCCAACACAAAACTCCAAATCTGAGTTCTCACTGTAACATATGCTTTACATATGTGCTCCCTTATTAAGGTATCCATTATTATTTCATGTTGCTTCCTCCTCGCAGGGCACGTTAAGTCTAATAAAATGGAGATAACCTTTCCACTGGGATTCCCATATAACTGTACAAACTCTTCTAGCCAGCGCACAGAAATCTGTCTTTTCTGTTCCGAAACAGTGACACCATTTGTAATTATTTTTCCAACATAGGCCGCAGTGTCTCCATTTCATCATTACAGGCTGACACTTTGTCTTATCGGGTTCCTCTCCAATTTATTAAATTCACATCTTCTGACTTTTTTTTTTTCCTGATGGGAAGGCAATAGCAGGAGAAAAATGATGTT